>OX104121.1:47898854-48445141 GCA_944474755.1 Limnoperna fortunei
ATAAACAATTTGGCTTACACGTAAAATAGAACATTTAAATAGTATTATTCTAATATATTTTATGAGCTTGTTTTATTATTTCAATTTACAAACAATACAACAGTCGAGCAATAGGGTAATTCTATACAAAGTTCAAATTTTACTTCTTTAACAAATTTAAAAAAAACATTTCACAGTTATACATCACTGCTGAATTTGATATTCATTGATGTTAATTAGTAGCAACATTCTAAATAATCCCCCATTGGTTTATTAGGGGCGGTTTATTAGTGTAGTGCTGGGGCCATAAATCAATTTTGGTAAGGTTTCTCCGTGACAGCGTTTTATTAATTAACAATCGTGTTTTATTGTTTGATGACTATGATGAATTTTATAAAATTAAAAGAAACATTTATTTTAAACAACTTAAAATATTAATAAATATGTTTTTGAACTATGCTTTTCTTGTTTCAAATATTAAATTTCTCAACTATGATGTTCTACAGATTACTTCAAGAAGGTGGCGCTTTAAGAGAAAAAACACAAACATACATACACAAAATTTGGAATCCCCAATGAAGTACAACTGTATTCCAGCTTAATGTGGGTTGTCATGACCGTTAATCACGAAATATTTCTTTTTATATATTGTGCATAACAATAAATATATTTTCAGCATATTAACACATATAAACATTTAAAATGCTTTTTGAATTCAATATAGTGTTTTGTAAAGTTCTGTGGTGTTCTGTGGTCCTGCCTTTTTCATGAAAAACTTCAACTGCTCTTTCAACAAGACATGAGGATGTACAAATCTAGGAACAAATTTGAGGTTTAAAGAGCTATTTTTATACAATAAGACATTTTAATGTGCATATAACTTTTTATATTCGTTTTATCAATAAAAAGGATATTTTATCGAGTTCTGTGGTGTTGAACAAATATGTGGTTTTCATACATAATTTATCCAATGTCAAAATTTCACACAAAATATTATTTTATTTAGTTTATTCAATAAAAAAGGATATTTTATCGAGTTCTGTGGTGTTCTGTGCTGTCGCCGTTTTCATCCAAAACTTCATCCGCGTACGATGAGACACAAAGTTGAACAAATATGTGGTTTTCATACATAATTATATCAAATAACCCATAATTACACATAAAATAATATTTCATTTAATTTTATCAAAGAAAATAGAGTTCTGTGGTGTTCTATGGTAAAAAGACGTACCCTCCACAAAGCCAATTTTTCAGAGTGATATTCGTATACAGAGTTCTTGTAGCTGCAGACATAGTTAAAAATATAAATCTTTAAACTGGTTTTCTCGCCTAAGTTAGAGTTGGATCATGAATATAAATGTACTCTGTCTTGTCTCATGCCTGAACATAGTCTTATGATACAACCTTGTGCAATGCATGACATGTTGATAATGGTCAAGTTATTATGTTACCTCCTTATTGTCTCAATTGATTTTTTTATTTCAGAATTTCTGTATCTCTACCTAATATTTTGTGCTTGTAAACAAATGCATGTGTTATTTTCCCGCCAAAAATATCCAAGAACCGAAAGAGAATATTGCAGATAAGAGATAAAAAGTTATCGCGTAATATCAAGATAATTTTAATTTGAAATTACATGTATATTGTTACAATCAATATACATTAAACATGATAAAAATTACAAAAAGCATTTGGGACACAATTTTTTTGTATTTTTTATTTTGTAGGATCTTGACAATCTTTTTGGGAATTAGTGAGACTGGAATATTGTAAGATTTAGTTACATTTCGGATGGTATTTCGAAACCGGAACAAGTGTTGCAGGCATGGAAGAAGCCTGTGGTTGCAAAGGCATACGTACTTGCTCTATTTGCGAAAAGATAGGAAAAACAAGCAAGCAGATACTTTTTCAAAAGGTTCGTTAAGTTTTTAGAAGTTGTCTTGACAATCATTTCTCATACAAATTGAAAACAATGGACATATCGTGCCTTAACCTGTTCTCGATAGTAATGCAAAAATTCATTTTGTCATAAAACGAGGATTCTCACATATCTTCTGTTTGTCGGCAATTTTCCTTTAGGATACCACTTTGCTCCTCGGTAATGAAAAAATAAACAGGTTCCATGTTTAGATTTTTAAAATTCTCCCAAAATACTGGGTACCATATAGTTCGATACCTTTCCGTAATCCAAAAATTTCTTCAACTTATAGTACAACAAACGGGTCCTATCTTTTAAACCAATGCTTCATTTTAAACAAATTTTATATAAATAACATTTTTAATTACATTTTATGGTATTTTATTGTCAGAATAGCTCTGCACAGCTAATTACGCATACATTATCGAGAACTGGTGACGCAGTATACTACCATATGTCAAAAATTAGGTCGTTCAAATAATTCGAAGATCTTGGCAATAACCGGACGGTTCCTTGTAATTTTTTGCAAGTGTGTAGTAGTTTATCTATGAAACAAATGGGTAAACAAATAAATATATCTATTAGATAAGAACAAAGTTTTATCCAATAATCTCTTAAGCTATCGAGAACCGGCAAAGCCAGGATACATGTTTACCCATCACAGTTTGTTGACTGGACGTCTCGGACATACTCTGTTTCGTCCATAGAACACTTCGTCCATAGATCAAATCGGCCATATTATATTAATTGTAATATGAATGTAGGCGCAGCCTAAAGTGCGAGCATCGCACATTGTTCACATTACTTCAGAGCCCCTTAACAGTGCCTCTACATTCCATTGATGACATGACATTATAATGTGTTGGTGACATCACAAAACTCAATTTCAAATACAGCGTTTCAGATTGAAAAAATGTGTCTGGCATTTTTGTAGTAATTTCAAAATAAGCACTTTAATTTAATATAGCTGTTTGTAAAAAAAAGCGAAAAGTATTTTTTTTAAAATTCCCAGTGCATTCAGAGTAGCCCAGGTTTTTTTTCAATGATCATATTTTGGGTCTTGTGCAATTTGACAGACTCTGTACGTTAGTGAGCTTCGCTTTGCTCGCATATTACAGTTGGAAATCATAATAGCATGATTATCATATGTTTTTAATGCAATGTATTTACTAGTAGTTAACAATAATGATTAAACCATATTATATTAATTGTATTACAGTTGGATATAGTAATTAGCATGATTAGCATTTGTTATCTTGCATGAATTAGCCTAAATATTTTTGAAAATTTTAAATGTGTTGAATTCATTTTCAGTAAGGTGGTGCATGATTTCTAGGTAAATGAAGCGAATGTTTTATCTGTTGATGACAATTTATTGGTATCGTAACGACTCGCCCCACTCTTGAGTCGCCCCATCACTAGTCTCCCCACATTTAATAACGAGTCGCACCACTCAATAACGTCTCCACATATGTACAATATATATTATAAGTTAATAAATTTAATATTTAATATTTTAAAATATATTTAATTAAATTTATAGTATAAATTTTTAAATTTGCATATATTTTATTGCTAGGTGTTTTAATTGGCGGTGGATCTCTTGAGATTAAAGTGAACTCGTGTTCACTTCTTTAATTAATTGTGATAATTATAATTGAATGTTTGCTTATTTACAATTGTGATTAACTTTGATGGGATTAAGTGTTTTAAAGAATGAAAAGTTAACAGATGTAGTTAATGTTATAATGAAGTAATTAATTGTCTTTAATTGAATGTATGTTTGTTTATTAATTGTGTTTGATTAACTAATTACAGTATGTTTATAATAAGATGTAGTTTATAACAAAATACAGTTTTATTTTAATATTATATTCTAATTTGTACGTTTGAATAAGAATGTATTAGATATAACATAAAATTAACATTCAATTCCGAAGATGCTTCCTTAAAAAAACATTGACTACTTAAGTTACATTCGCGTTGTTATAATGCATTTATTTCAAGGATAGGAGATAGGATGTTTATTATTTTTTGTTAAAAGAATTAAATTGTTAATAATATACAAGGACATTTCTCAGAGACAAAAAAGTCCTTCCCTGTCCTGTGCAATAATTCCTGTCAACTAAATAGTGTTTCTGATAACCTCAGTTGTTTCTTTTCCATCAAAATATTACATTTAACCGCAGACTAAACTGACCCAACATATACAGGGACGCCTATTCGCCTATGGAAAAGTATGGATGGCTATACATGACAACATCCCAGCTTCTTGACGCGTGTGGGGCCTTATATGGACCTGTTTAATTATTAGACCAGTTGTTTATATGTTAATTCATTTGTTGATAATTTTTGTTTTTTAATATTTTATTGCTGTTTTGTTGTCTCTATCATAATTTGCATATCATTGTTCCTCGTCATCAGTATAAGCAGCGTCATCCTCATCATATTCTGTAAATATATATAATAAATTGATTAAAACATTACAATCTTGTATCTTATATTATTATTTTATATATGCTGGAAAATACTGCAAAGTAGCAGAAATAGGAACAAGCTTTTACTCCAAACAAACATTCAAATAAAGACAAATAAATTTAAATTATTTCAAACTGTTAATTCTATCAAAGTTAATCATGATTGTAAACAAGCAAACATTCAATTATAATTATCACAATTAATTAAAGAAGTGAACATGAGTTCACTTTAATCTCAAGAGATCCACCGCCAATTAAAACACCTAGCAATAAAATATATGCAAATTAAAAAAATGTAAAAATTTATTTATATTATAAAGTATTAAATATATAAATTTATATTATAAATTTATTTATTTTACATATGTGGGGCGAGTCGTTATTGAGTGGGGCGACTCGTTATTAAATGTGGGGCAACTTGTAATTAATAAGGGGCAACTCGTGATGGGGCAACTCGAGAGTGGGGCGAGTCGTTATATATTCATTTTATTTAATTAATTTAATATATTCTACAATTAACGATTGTTTACAAATGTACATAATAAAATTTAAAAATTTAATTGTTTAATTACTAACAAACAAATCACTTAATGAATGTATGACATAGGTTTAAGTGATCATTTATTAAGTTGTTATTTTGCAGTTTTCCTCCCTTTATATGCTTTTTAGTTGGTACTATAAAGAATTTCTGGTTGTTTTTGTATACTCATTGACATTATTTTTTCTCTAAATTATGATCACTTCTGAAGTTGGTTTGTTGTTAGGCTTGGGTCTGCCTTTGAATCATGTTCAGTGATATAATTTTGCTTAATTAACATCAAAGTATTTTAATTATTGTGTTTTTTTTATAGTGATTATAACTGTTGATTGATGATAAATTATGTCGGATTATCAATTCTTTAACAAGAAATGTACTGAAAATAAAAATGATATTAACATAAAAGCATCATTAATTTTAAGGTAAAAAAGTTTATTTAACAATTATTTAAATTGATCTTTACTTCTTTACTTTTATATATTTAAAAACCATGTTATATGAAACCATGGCCGAAAAGTCTTATTAAAGTATGGCCAAAGCGTACTATGGACGAAATGACTATGGCCGAATTGGCTATGGCTGAGACGTCCCGAAAGCACAGTTTATAATTTACATATTTTTACATATTGTCTGTCTGTCCGTCTGTCCACATCCCTTGTAAGTGCAACTCCTCCTAAACCGCTTGAGGAAATTTAATGAAACTTAGCATAAAGGAAGTACATTATATGTAGATGTGCATAAAGGATTTTTATTGACCTCGGATATCATTAAGGGGAGATAATTGGACTTGAAAGCGAAGCAGGGTGTATCGCTTTGTGAGCGTGCTTACAGTCCACACTTGTTTTTTCTTGATTTTATATAAATCTATATTTAGGTTACATCTGTATTGTTCTCTCGTTCTCTTTATGTACTTAAACTAAAAGGGTTACAAATCAGTTACAGATATTATTTTTGGTTATTATTTATATACGGTTACAAATTGATTGCATCATTTTTCCCTTTCTTTTTTTTTTGGGGGGGGGGGGGGGGGGCCTCAGTGGCCGAGTGATTAAGGTAGTTAGTCTACTATTGATCACGTGGTCTGTCAACACTGAGGTTGTGGGTTCGAGTCTCACTGCAGGCAAAGATGTTCTTGACTCCAATCTTAATCATGTTAATTGACAAGGATTGCCTGTTTTCCTACCACAGGTCTGGAGTTTTTTCCGGGTATTCCAGCTTCCTCCCCGAAAAAAACTGGACGCCATGACATAGCTGAAAAATTGCTGAAAATGGCGGTAAACACCAAACAACCAAATCCTTTCTTTTTTAAAAGTTTTACAAATTGGTAATTTAAAATGATTACCAAAAAAATTATTGTATTATTCGGTTACAAATCAGTAACATATAATTTCCTACTTTAATTAAATAAAGTTATAATAAGACTAAATGGTAAATGGTTCATTCTGATACAGTCTGAATAGATAATATGTACTAGTATCTATGATCATATTTTGTTGCTTTACCAAGTTCTTAATTTTGGTGCAGGCGAGAAATGAACTGAAAGATGGTTGCCACCTCTGTATCAAGACTTATTAACTACTGATGAATATTTATATTGTTTCCGCAACCACTAAGCAGGTTGAATTAATAAGCAGATATGCTTATATTTGATAGTCATCATGTACTGATAATTAATAAATGTCTTACAACTAATCATGACACAAATTATACTGCAAACACAACAGTAGTACTTTTAGTCAAAGTGGAATGACAAACTTCACTTGGGGAACATTTTTCTGATTGAAATGATTACACATTACAATAATAGAATAATGGTCATGGCTAGTGTTGCATCATTATGCATCCTTTTTGGTCAAGAATAAATGTGACTTATAGATGTACTGTTCTGTATAATTTTACTGAACATAAACTTCTGTTCTCTTCATTTTAGAAGTATAAATACTGTTACAAGTGTCAAAAAGCTTGGTTTGAAAGTACCGATGCATGTAAAGACAATGAAAAGCTTGAGAGGATGGAGTTCAGTACTGACAAGGAAGGAAATGAAAGTTCCATGTCCAGTAATGACAAGAAAAGACTTCATAGTACCAATACAAATGATGTACCAAACATCAAAGCAAAACCAAAAAGGTGTGAAGGTCATATAGGACAGAGTATAGACTTCCCAGGAATAGAGTGTGAAGGTCATATAGGTCAGAATATAGACTTCCCAGGAACAGAGTGTGAAGGTCATATAGGTCAGAGTATAGACTTCCCAGGAATAGAGTGTGAAGGTCATATAGGACAGAGTATAGACTTCCCAGGAATAGAGTGTGAAGGTCATATAGGACAGAGTATAGACTTCCCAGGAATAGAGTGTGAAGGTCATATAGGTCAGAATATAGACTTCCCAGGAATAGAGTGTGAAGGTCATATAGGTCAGAGTATAGACTTCCCAGGAATAGAGTGTGAAGGTCATATAGGTCAGAGTATAGACTTCCCAGGAATAGAGTGTCAAGGTCATATGGGACAGAGTATAGACTTCCCAGGTATACATATATATTGTGATTTTGTCAATGAAGAGGAAGAGATGGCCATCTGTGATAAAATATATGAAACACCATTCAGTTTGTCTCAGTCAGGCAGGAGAAAACAGGTAATGAACAAAATATGACTAAAGAACTCGACTTCATTTCATAATTGGCAAGGATTTCCAGTTTTCCCACTATTCTCTGGTTACTCTGGCTTCCTCCCCACCTTACTATGGGCTTAATCCCAACCTTAGTGGACAAGGGTTGCAAGTTTTTACAACGGGGCCTCTATGGCCGAGTGGTCAAGGTAGTTCGTCTACTATTGATCACGTGGTCTGTCAACACTGAGATTGCGGGTTCGATTCTCACTGCAGGCAGGGTGTTCTCGACTCCAATCTTAATTGACAAGGATTGCCAGTTTTCCTACCGCAGGTCGGGGGTTTTCTCCTGGTACTCCGGCTTCTTCCCCCAATAAAAACTGGACGCCATGATATAGCTGAAAAATTGCTGAAAGTGGCGTTAAACACCATCAAACAAACAAAACAAAAAAGTTTTTACGCCAAAGGCCAGTCGTTTTCACAGGGTAATCCAGCTTCCTTCTTAATAAAACGTATGCCATTAAATAGCTGAAAAATTGCTGAAAGTGGCATCACACAACAGTAACACAAACAAACAATCACATATGAAACAATTTTATGCCTCCACACAATCAAAGGAAACAATGTAGTCCTCCTGTACATATTAATAGGACTAGGACTAAATTTATTAATGCCATACCTGATAATATGTACATCCCAGACATGTTGTTCAGGAGTTACTGCCCTTGATATCATTAAACCAGAATATTTTGCTTGATTCATGGTTTTTTTTTAATTGAACAGAAGACGGGACATTATTATGATGGTATATTAAAGAACTAATTTGATGTACATTTTGTACATATCTTTTGGGGTTTATCTAATATTTTATATTTAAAAATATATGTAAGCACAGTTAATTTACACAAAGAGCTGAACACATACATGTACATGCATGCAGTTTACAGATTATAATTTATTTGATGCAGGTATTATATTGACAGGATTATGGTCCAAAGGTCAATTTCAAAAAGAGAAAGTTGAAGGTGGCAGATTTTACAGGACTTCCTGAATATAGTGAACAATTATACCACAAGATGAAGAAGATCCCTATTGTATCAGATTTTCAACCTGTTGAACTTTGTAACTTGGAATATTCATCTGATAGGGGTTCTTCTATTGATCCCCATTTTGACGATTTCTGGCTATGGGGAGAAAGACTAGTGACATTAAATCTTTTGTCTGACTCTGTTTTGTGTTTTACAAATGAAGAAAAGCCTGGGATTGAAGTAAATGTTCCAATGTTTAGGAGATCATTGTTAGTTGTGTATGGGCCTGCCCGCCATAAATGGAAACATGCAGTACACAGATGTGATATCATTAACAAACGAATTGCCATTACATTCAGAGAATTATCTGATGAGTTTAAAAATGGAGGCCAAAAAGAACTTGAAGGAACCAATTTATTGGACATTGCTCTTACATTTAAAGGCCAAGCTGTTGGCACAAAGAAAAACATTGTAGACAATTCTGAACCATAGTTGTTATAAAAAATATGCTCAATTGTGAAAAATTTAATTGCTTATTGAGAGAAAATAAACCAAATTCATTATGTCTGTGATAACACATTTTTAGCTCACTTTACCCGAAGGGTCATGTGAGCTATAGCTATCACTTGGCGTCCGTCGTCGTCGTCGTCCTCGTCCTTGTCCGTTGTCATTAACTTTTCTTTAAAAATCTTCTCCTCCAAAACCACTGAAGGGATTGCTTTGAAACTTTGCACACATCATCAGTTAAATGTCCTCTGCCAAGTTTGCACAAATCATGGCCTCAGACCAACCAACATGGCCGTCATGGCTAAAAATAGAACAGGGGGGTCAAAATACAGTTTTTGGCTTATTGTTCAAAAAGTATAACAGATACAGGAAAACCAAACAGACCTTCCTTCTTCAGCATCAAAAGCTCTACAAAACACTTCATTGGGTCAAAGTTGTATGACGACTCCTTGTAGGAGTTATTGCCCTTTAATTGTGGAAATTGATGATTTTGCCATTTTTGCCTCAAAATCTTGAAAATTATTAGAACTAGAGAAAAAGTAAGCATTGCTTATTTGTTCTGCTCTGAGGGCTACAAAATTGGCTTAGAGTCAAGATTGTCTGATTAACCGTTTAAGAGTTATTCCCCTTGAACTGTTTATTTTAATCTGTTTTAATTGATTTTTTAAAAATCTTCTCCTCTGAAACCACTGAAAGTACTGCTTTGAAACTTTGTACACATCATCTGTCAAAGTCCTCAACCAAGTTTGCACCAACCATGGCTGCAGATTAACCAACGTAGCCGCCATGGCTGAAAAAAGAACGGGGGGGGGTCAAAATACAATTTTTGACTTATAGTTCAAAAAGTATAACATACAGGAAAACCGAAGAGATAAGACTTCATCCGCATCGAAAGCTCTATAAACACTTCATTGGGTCAAAGTTGTATGATGACCCCTTACTGGAGTTATTGCCCTTTAATTGCCGAAATTGATTATTTTTGACATTTTTGTCTCAAAATCTTGAAAATTATTGGAACTAGATAAAATGTTAGCATTGCTTAATTGTTCTGCTCTATGAGGGCTACAAAAATGACTTAGGGTTAAGATTGTCTGATGAACCCTTTAAGAATTATTCTCCTTGTTGGACATTTTTTCATCAATTTTACTTGATTTTAAAAAAATCATCTCCTCTTTAACCCATTAAAGGACTGCTTTTAAACATTGCACACATCATCTTTAGGACATTCTCTACCAAAATTGTGCAAATCATGACACCTGACTACCTACATAGCTTCGTTGGCTTAAAATAGAAAATGGGGGGGGGGGGGGGGTTAAATATAGTTTTCGACTGATAGTTAAAAAGGTATAACAGGTACAGCAAATTTGAAGTGAAAATCCCTTCTTCCTCTAAGCATTAAAGCTCCTCCTTATAGGTGTTATTTCCCTTAAAAGGTCAAATTAATGACTTTTGCAGAAGTGTTAGGCAATTCCTATAGCAAAGAAAAGCTGGATAAAAAAGGGTTGTTTGGTTTCAGGTTCAGGTGAGCGATACAGGCTCCTGGGAGCCTCTAGTTTATTCTAATTATAATGTAAAAAGTTAAAAAATGTATATATTTTAAAGTTGTGTTGGCTTTGAATTAGTGAAAAATTTCATTATAAACATTTCTTAGCAAAATTCTGAGATGTCTTTCTTTACTATGTGTTTGTTGTATGTTTGCAGTATCATCAGATTTCCTGAATAAATCATATTTTAAAAGGTATTCAACAGTTTATTTATCATCAGTCGACTACATAAAATGCTTGAAAGACTAAGGCTTTCCTCTGCAACTTGTCGGTCCAATGAAACCAAGCATTAGAAATATTTATCACGGTACAAGTTTTTGTTTTTGGGAAATTTTAAAGTGCCTTCTTTTTCACACAAATAAAATTACTAATTAATGGTACTATGAAATATAATTCCGATAAATAGTACATCTTTATTTTCTTATCTCACAAAATACTGCTGTCTGTAAAAACTCAAACTTGTGTCATCTAACTGGTTTCTCAGCTATATCCGTGTATACTTCTTCCCTAAATAGGAAAACAATTTAATAACAGGTTATTTTATTTGAATGTTCTAATATATAAACAAGAAATTGAGATGATTTTTTTCTATAGATATGTTTCCATTACATACATATATTATACATATTAAAGATTGGTAGTATTATCAGTCTAATTAAAATTAAATCTTTCAGTTCCTTCCCTTTTTGTTGCCGTCCACTCCACGATTCAGGAAGCTAACCATCTACTAACGATCAACCGTGTGACAATTGAGTTAAATGTTCGAGCTTGACTTGGGGCACAGTATTTTTCAATTGTAAACACATCTGTTGTCCTGCTGACTGTTAACCACGGTACTTTGGCTGCCTCCCAACTAAAACTTGGGGCCTTGATGGCCGAGTGGTTGTAGTGCACATGGTCTGTCAATACTGAGATTGTGGGTATGAGTCTCACTGCGGGCAGGGTGTACTCCACTCTAATCTTAATTGACAAGGATTGCCAGTTTTTCTACTGAACGGCGGTTACTGCGGCTTCCTCCCCCTCCCCATGTATGAAACTAGACGTCATGATATATAACTGAAAAATTGCTGAAAGTGGCTATAAACACAATTCAAACAAACAAACAAACAAACAATACAACCTCGACGCCATGATAAAGCAGACTAAAAGTGAAGTAACGCACAAATTAAATAATTAAAACGACCAAAAAGCAATTACAACCAGTCACAACAGTATATATTTAAGAAAAATGAATGTACAGTTGAAAATGGAATAATATTTACCATAAATTCCTTTCACAAATAAAATTCTGCTTCACAGACTGCATGCCATTGAAACGAGATGCAATTGTAAAAGTGTATGCTCCCATATTCATAAAGTAAAGCCATTCTCCTACATTGTGTTCCGGTAGCTGATTGTTTTCAATTATTATATCATCAGAATCACATGTTGGTCCCCACACAGTACTGTTGTAAAGGCAGCGATCAGATGGCTGAAACCAATAGATTATTTTGTTTACAATAAGTTTACTTATTCACCAACATGACAAAAATGTTATACACACAAGTTCAGAAACGACAAATACCGGTACAAGGTTATTTAGCTTGTGTTTCGAAAACGTGTAATTTTTTTTTTCACTACGATGTCATATGATGCATGTAATTCATCGTTATTATTACAAAGGTTCATTTTATTTTCGCGCGGCAACGGTATCTCATCAATATGTTGTGTTATAAATTAGTTCTCTAGGCTAATCAAACGATCTATGAAATTAATGAAATAAAAAAAAATTATAGACACTTAAAGATTTTTACACAAACGGAGTAGGTCGTGTGGTAATGTGGGCCAAAAACTAAATGTCATAAGCAGTAGCGGATCAAGAGACGTCCTAGGGGCCAGCCCCCCCTTTCCCCTTCCAGAGCAATGTATTATATGGTGGTTAATGTGTCCTGATTCAAACAGAGCAAACCCTCCCCTTTATGAGAAATCCTGGACCAGGGACTGATAAGTGGCTAAAATGACAAATCATGCTCTGGACACAAACAATGTCAAACGGTTGAAATTCTGACTTTGCATACAGAAAAATTTGCCATTTTAATATCATGTGTATTTGTAACAGTCAATAAATAAGACAACTTAAATGTCAAATAATGTAATAAAAACGACGCGAAACTTGTCAAAACAGTTATTTTGATTCAGAAAATGTTTGTACAGATACCTTAAAATGTGATGGTATATAACATCCTGGATCTCTGTAAGCAACGTGAAAATTTCCATGTAATCCATCATTGACGTAGTACATAAATACTTGTTTATCGGCTCCGACTGACGGTTTTGATATTATTTCTAAAATCAGAAGGTACATCTGGTTAGCTTGCAAAATATTGTACAAAAATTGTGCTTTTTGAAATGCCATGGATGAACACATTTGCATAAAGCAGAAAAAAAGATAATAATGCTAAAATATTAGATTGGAACATTAAGGTTGCATTTTCGCGCATTACAGCGTGCAGGGTGTGCTCGACTCCAACCGTAAGTGACAAAGGCAGTTTTCCTGCTTTAAGTACGGCGTTTTTCATCGTGTATTCTGGGGCATCGGTGGCCAAGTGGTTAAGGTAGTTCGTCTTCTATTGATCACATTGTCTGTGAGATTGAGTGTGTTTATGTGTGTATAACAAATTAAATTAGAAGCGCTCATTTTGAGTAACAAGTTATGTACATTTATGATACAAAGGATGTATTAAATGTAACAAGTAAAATTTTATTGTCGGATTATATAAAAAGAGATATTATATCCTTTATTTAATAAAAATATTAAATTGACATGAAATAAAACTGTTGTCTTCTATAGTAATCTCAAAAAGCGCGCTTCCAATTTTAAATTTTCATTTGACATAGACACACCCGATTGATCACTGTTTTTTTTAATTCGATATAAGAATAACACAAGTGTTAATTATTAATAGGTAGCGTTTTGACATCAGCTAGACTATTTAAGTATTGCAACATGACATAAACCCCTTTTTGCATTCAATGTAAATAGTAAAGTCAAAGGAAAGCTCGTAAGCACTTAATCCGCAATCCTCTACTGACTCTACAGAAATTTTATATATAAAAGTACCAACTTTCATTTAGTCTCGATCACCCAGACGCATATATAATAGTAGTCTCGATCATCCAGACGCTTAATTACATTTGTGCGTCTGGATTCAACTCTATATTGAACTCGTTACCATTACGCCCAAAACTGGGCGTAATTTTTGATTGGATGATATTTTTATAATCTAAAAAATTAGATTCCGTTCATATCAAGAGGTGTACAACAAATTGTACCAAAGTTTACATTTGAATATTTTTATAAAATATTACTTTATCAATTAATTAAACAAATATTATTGTTATGCATAATCAAGAGTGAATCTTACTGTGACGTCATATTATAAGTATAGATATGTTTGCATGGTTTTCCTGGTTTAAAAATAGGGCTCTAAAAATAGAATCATTGTTTGTCTCCACCTATTGGTAGCGAAATTAAAATAAGGTGATCCCAGACGCTATTATATATGCGTCTGGGTGATCGAGACTAATATAATAGCGTCTGGGATCACCTTGTTGTAATTTCGCTACCAATAGGTGGAGACAAAACAATGATTCTATTTTTAGGGCCCTATTTTTAAACCAGGAAAACCATGAATACTTATAATATGACGTCACATTCAGATTCACTCTTGATTGTGCACAATTATAATATTTGTTTAATTAATTGATAAAGTTGTATTATATTAAAACATTCAAATGTAAACTTTGGCACAATTTGTTATACACTTCTTGATATGAACGGAAGTAATTTTTTAGATAGTAAAAATATCATCCAATCAAAAATTACGCCCAGTTTTGGGCGTAATGGTAACGAGTTCAATATAGAGCTGAATTCAGACGCACAAATGTAATTAAGCGTCTGGATGATCGAGACTAACTTTCATTCCGTTCATAGTCATGTACGATTCTTTTCCCAATGATGTTTGTCGCCACTGAGAACGCTGAAGCAACATAGTATTGACCTGGTTCTGCAATGATCCGTATGTTTCTTTGTGGGAAATACCTATCCAGTGACTGGTTAATCCCTTCAGCCATCTACAAAAAATCATTTAAATGATTAAGTCACATTTCGTTTTGTACTACTTCCGGAAATGACAATTGCAAATTTACATTAAAATCGCGAGAGCAAAGCAGTATATGAGATACTACACATGGAATATCGTACTGTAATTCCACAAATGGGGTCTCGGTGGCCGAGTGGTTAAGGTAGTTCGTCTACTGGTCTGTCAACATTATCAGTTGAATTTAACAAAAAATAACTACAAAAGTTGTTAATATCGCAGTGACGTCTTGACGTCATGGACACAGAAAAGACGGCAACGGAAAGGGATGTTTAAATGTGCCACATCATTGCAAACGTGCAATCATATAGATGAAAGCGACATTATGATTTGTTTGAGCTTAGCTCGTCAAATTGAAAAGAACCATTTTTATCTGGACGTGTTTTGTAAATGAATATAAGATCACAATAAAGTGGTGTAATACTCACGCAGGATTAAGGTCTATCACATTAGTTTGTGAGTAAATGGTTAAGTAAGTTCGTCTTCTATTGATCATGTTTTCTGTAAATACTGAGATTGAGTGTGTCTATGTGTGTATAACAAATTAAATTAGAAGCGCACATTTTGAGTAACAAGTTATCTAAAATTTATGATGCAAAGGATGTATAATTAGAATTTGTACGCAGGCATAAGCAAATAAACAAACCTTTTCGAACGAAAAATTTGGAATTTGCTTTCCAGGTATGCCACCACCTATATCTAATAGGGTCATGTTAAATCCTACATCGATACCTTCGTCAAACACAGCTCGTGCCAAACAGATAGCATCTTCAAAAGCCCCTGCCTCTCGACATCCATATCCAACATGGAAACTATTGTGACCAAGTATATTAAAGAATTTTTATCGTTATATATTTAATAATTAATGAGAATACGTGTTATTATAAGGTAGTAAATATATATACATTAGTATGTATCTTTTACTGAACTATTCGTGTTAGTAAAGTAATTTATATTTATATACAAGTATATATCTTCAAATGAACTTTGATATTGTGTCTCAAATGTCAAATATTTTATGTATTTTTTTATTTATAGTAACTAAAATGTTACAGACCTGACACCAATTACATTCAAACCCAATTTCTTGGCTACCTCCAACAAATGACGTGATTTGGTATGATGACAACCAAATTTTTTACTAAGGTGGGTTGTTAATTTGTATTTACATGGAGTGTAAATCCTCAAAACCAATCTATAAAAACCAATAGTTTTTATAATCAAGATGTTATCATGTTGAAATTATATCTTAAGATGACAAATTTAAAGAATATTTCAAACATTATGTTTCAAGTTGTAACACTATGTATTGAGACGTTAGGTGTGGACACACATTTAGTTTCTAAAAATGTGCACAATGTGTTTCCGATTGTTGAATGGACAAAGCGACGCGACATAACTTCAGAACTGATAAAAACCAAGAATATAATGCCACATATTCAAATATTTTAACTGTTGGCAAACAAATGTATACAATATGCTACGGGAACGATACGGTTAAGAAGGTATTTTACATGGTAAATTTAAATATCGTTGAATATCATCTTGCGACATACAGATTTACCCTATCACTTAATTGTTACTTTATTACGTTTGCATCGTATTTATTAAAGTGATGTTGAAATTTTATGTCATTAAACATCGTATCTTGTTACCCTTTAAATTGCGAAAAATCTATCTTCACTGTCCGGACCTTTTGGCTTTGCATTTCTGGTAGACACGTAAAGTTCAAGCATGTCGATAACTTTGTAAGAAGATATCTGCATTATTTGACATGCCTCGCATCTGGGTAATCCCTTTTGATCTTCCAAAGCTCGTCTTCATTGTCGAATGTCATCATTGACACACCTTCATTTCTTGCATATACCAAAAAGGAAGCCTGTTTACATGGATTTGCGTATATAATTCTGGAAGGATCTACTCCTAATTTCAGAATCTTCTCAATCTCAATCTAAAATCATTTGTTGTTACATTTACAAATTTGCATGTCAAGGTTGAGAGTTTTGTCAATTTACGGATCCCTAATTGCATTTTGGCCTCGTTGGCCGAGGGGTTAAGGTAGTTTATCATCTACTATTAATCACGTGTACGTCAGCTGTTAGTTCTCGGATTCGTCTCACTGCCAGCAGTGTGTGTTTGACTCCAACCTTAATCATGTTAATTGGCAAGAATTGTCAGTTTTCCTAACGTAGAGTATCCTACTTTCTCCCATATAAAAGTTAGACGCCAAGATAAAGCTGGACAATTGCTGAAAATTGGATTAAACACTTTTCAAACAACAATAAAACAAAAACGCACCTTATTAGTTTAGATTAACTATGCACTACAATCACAAAGAACTACAAACTGTATGCCTTTGATATGTCAGTTTTATATAGAGCCAATAGGAGGGTTATCCCAGGGTAGAACTGCCGCATTATTATAAAACTATATGTCTTAAATAAAGTGTTTTGTAAATGACACAAGTTATATATCCTTTTTTGAAGACCCAGATCTTACAGAAAAATTCAATTACTAATAACGTGATAACAAGACAAGAATAATCTACTAAGTACCAGGTGTTACATTAATCATGAAAAAACTATGACGATAACAAAAAGTACTCTCAGGAAAAAAAACGCAAATCGGGCATGGTTGTATAATTTGAGGTACATGTATTATGATTTCCATTTTACAAGGTCTATTGCAATGTTATGTCGTTCAAATAGATAGCGACAAATAGACTTGGTGTAAATAAAAATCGATCAAAAATTTTTGTTTAAGAAGTATTTCTAGAGGAATTAAATTCCAGAAAATATAACGAAATACAATTTGATTTATTTGTACTTACCATACTTGCACAGTCAAATGATAATCCCATATCAGCCATCAGTTTTATCACAGGTCCAAGATCGTTACATTTTACAGCTAAAAGGAATTTTTAAAAGTCTTTTTAAAAGTTTGATTGTTGAGGTTTTGTGTTTTTATGGGTTAGACAAGTTTAAACAAGTAAACTTTCTATTCGAAAAAAAACGAATACAGAACTATGTTTAGAGTATGTGAGATCATTGACGTTACCAATAATGTTGTCGGTAAAGAGGCAGTGAAAACATACGAATTCTATATTATTATTTGAATAAATACAAAGTTGTGATAATTAAATTAGAAATAGTTTAACAGATACTTACCATAAAATGGTTCTATTCGCGGAAATATTTTTTTCCATGTTTTATGCTTGTTTATGATATCTCCGAGGTCGCCAATAAAAAAGGGATTTACCTGTTAATTGTAAACATTTTTATGTCAATATTTTAATGTGTCAGATTTAGATGTAATCTACACCTTAGCTTATTTTAATGGTATGTTTTGTTGCCTTGGTTGGTTTGGGAGATTTTAACGTGACACGCCGACGTCCAAATTCCCTAGGATGGACGATATTATATAGTTATCACAATACATCTGCTTTTGTATACACTTTACTACTGTGACTGTATGACAATTAAAAAAGTCACTTTTATAATATATACAAAAATACCGAATTAAATTACTGTCAGATTAATAAGTACTGGTTACATTACACGCTAGTACACACAGTAACTATTAAGGACAGACTAGCAAGATTGACAATATTGATTAAATTACAATTAACAGGTACTCGTAGATGTTTAGAGATTTGGACGGATGTTCTTAAAAATGATAGTTAACATTTGCATGGAATTCGAAAGACCAATGGCTTCATGTTCATTCTGATATTGCTTATCATCAAATCGGATTTAAATGCACGAAAAATCATTGATATGTCAGTATCATCAATAACTAGAAGTTAAATGAATAAATGGTATATTTACGTCATTTTCGTAGTCTTCTATTTTTTCTTGAATATGCTCAGATATAGGTTTTGATATTTCAACTATTTCCACCAAAGTATCAACTTCACACGCTGTCATCATTATTGTTAAAGGACTATCCTAAAGAAAACCAAAATGCTTAGACATGAAATTAATGGAAATAAGTTGATGAAGACAAAATTTAAAAATATTTGTATTTTTGTGCTTGTAGGCAGTTACATCAAATTAGAAACACTTTTTATGTTGGAAGATACTTCCACAAGTGTAGCTATATAAACATGACAACATCTGTCAAATTTGCAGAGAAAAATAAGTTGAGAAAATATTTACTCTATAAATAAATGGATGAAAACATCCGTCTGGTTTAACTTGATGGTAAAACTTAATGTTGATTTTTTCTACCCTCTGTTCTGTACGATTTGATTTGTACTTGGTCTAGTTTATATAGTGTATATATTTTATGCATCACGTGTCTGCTTCACATAAAAAGTTTAATGTTAAAGTAAAAAAGACGTGCCTGTTTGTTAGTTAAAAAGAGATATTCGTCACTGGAAGTTTACATGTTATTATATATTATGATTGGAAAATTTGTGATTGTTATTCATTTATATATTATTCCAGATAGAATTCAAATCATGTCAGAATTACACATAAGTACACCCATTTCATGCACTTTGCACGAGGAAAATGCAACTATCTTTTTTTTCTGTGACGTTGTAGATTCTTTATCCAAGTGTATAAAACGTGCAAATTTACGTGATGTCAGTTTAAAAGACACATGAAGATAATGCTTTGAAGGGTACATTTTAATTGAACAGAAATCAATTTATTTCATTGCTCATTATCTTATCCATCTTTATAACCAATTTCCGGAATGCCAGTTATATACTTCACTGGTCTCTAAATCAGTTTGAATAATTATGCAAGGAACAGAATTTATTGAGAAGAGTTTGCGCTGAAAAATCAGCGATTGACACAAACATGTATATTTTATTCTGTTTCATTATTAAACAAATCAATTTCGGCAATAATTAAATGGCAGAATCTAACAAGCTGGTGAAATTTGATAGATTTTATCTAATTAAAAAAAAGGGTTCGAGTCATTGAACTTTTAAAATATCTATTGTACATTTCAGTGAGGTGCATTGAACAAATGGACTTCATTGCAAATTATTAACGTGACTAATTTATTCTTTAAATTTAATTAACACAATTGACATATTGTTTTTACTTTTTGCGATTTTGGGGCATTTTTGTGCCAGATTTAATGCTAAATATTAACCGACATATTTCGTATTTAAGGGATTTTACCGATAACAAGTGTTTGTAGTATTTTAAAATATCTCGAACAATTTAAATTTTGGTTAAGGATAAAGATGTTTAAATAATTAATTGTATGTCAAATTTATATTGGATAGGGGCCTATATGGCCGAATGGTTAACTTAAGGTGCTATTGATCACGTGTTCTTTCACAATGAGATTGCGAGCTCGAGTCTTACTGCGTTAGAATGCACTCCATTCTTAATTTTTAACAAGTGTGGCCAGGATCGGGGTTTCACTGGTTACTCCGGCTTCATCTCCGATAAAAATGGGACGTAATGATATAGGTGAGAAATTGTTATGGCGTTAAACACCATTCAAACAAACAAACATATCATTTTGTTATAAAATATACATCAACTTACCTTTTGCGGGACCATAACAAACCATCACGGATAATTATTTGCTTAAATATAAAAACAAAATAATAAAAACCGGATTGGTTGAAATATAAATTACACAGATGTGCGTGTCCACCGCAAACAAACATAAGTCATTTTTAAAACCTTTGTAGTGTTTAAATTAAACAATAAATTGCCCGCAAAATGTCAAAAAAAGTTAAAGTACAAAACGTGGATTGTTTGCCCGTTGGTATCCATTAGTTGACTTGAAGTGGACGTTAAATGTCAACAACCTCAAGAATTGAAATAGGATTAACGTCTTTAGAACTCAGAAAATATAAGTCTTTGTTGAAGGAACATTCCATAAGTATATCAAAAACACATGTTTGACTGTCACATTAGTTATATCGAAAACCGGTTTATTTTGAAAGAAATAGATTGTTGATGATAATGGATGTAAAACGTTTTATGATTTGTTAATACTCCATGTTGTCATGGCACCAAAAGCAAAATGATATATTGTACACTTTAATTTTCATGTTATTACAATAAAAGAGTAAATTATAACAATTGATGGTACTTATTTGCTCAATTCAGTCAAAATCAACTCAATAATGTTGTAAACGATATATTCGAATATTGACGTACATCAAACTATAGTCAAAACTTGTAAATCATGTAAGTAATACATATACATATGGTCTGTAATTTAGGACGAATAATTTTGGAAGGACGAAAATTATCTGAGGACCAATTCTTTTTAATAATTCAGTAAATAACACAAATAATGTGTGTTTTATTCCTTGTCCCCATTATTAAACAAATTATGCAATCGGCATGGACATTTACGAATTAAAATATGGAGATGGTGCTTTACAATAATATCTGAACATAGAAAACAGCGGCATAAACAGGTTCAAATTCATATTCAATAAGTACAATTTACATCCATAACGACAACAAAACTGTTGAAGATTTATAGGATAATTAATTGGGCGGAGTGAATATCCAAAATATGATCACGAGTGCCGCATAACGCATCTGATAAAACGAGTGCGCGGAACTTGTTCCGCGCACGAGTTTAATCTGATGCTTTATGCGGCACGAGTGATCATATTTTGGATATTCACGATGCCCAATTGATTATCCTATTTATTATATAGATCAAAATTGTTTTCGTAAAATTTTCATGCTTAAATCCTAAATTTTATGAACGGCGGATGAATATCTGTATAGTACAAAACCATTGTGACGTTTTGGCGGGAAAAAACCCGAGAGTGAAAATAAACGATAATTTTCACATGTGATTTACCGTGATTTCTGTCACTCGGAAAATTCGATATTTCATCTCTATCTATATAATAATAATTTAGTATCTGTTTTAGTATAAACATTTGATGATAGACATTTTTCCAAAAGTATTATTGCCATTTCTTGTTCATTAAAACACATCTTTATTGTTTTAATATCTCGTAGATTTTCCTACCGAAAGTCGGAGGTTCTCTCCGGGTACTCCGGCTTCCTTCCACAATAAATACTGGACCCCATGATATAGCTGAAAAATTGCTGAAAGTGGTGTTAAAAATCATTCAAACAAACAAACAAAAAATATCTCGTAGAGGAACTACAGGCTTATGATACTGTATAAGTATAAAAATAAAGTCATAAAAAGGATTGTTTGAGATTTCAGCTCGCCTGACCGCACAGTAAATGGCATAAAAATATCGAATCTGAACATTGTCTATATTACTGTCTGTAATGACTTCTGCTCTTTTGACGAAAATATAATTTGTTATTTTGTTTTAAATAAACCACAGTTTCAACACTATATATAGTCTAAATCCAACCCTTTCGGTCAAGAAAAAAACCCCAATAATAATAATAATTTATATCAACGAATTATAAGATGAACGACATAAATCCATTGATAATTGTTATACTTTGACAACCGCGTCATAGCAAACATGTCAGGGGCGGATACAGGATTTTCGAAAAGGGGGGGGGGGGCGTAAAAAGGGGATATTTGAAAAGGAAGGCAACGAACAAGGTTTTTATAGTGTTCAGTAACCTTTATTTTGAACAGTATATACAACAGAGATATCATAATAAACGAATTAGTACCGTTAATGCATTAATTTATGGCGAGGACGAGTGTGGAATACATTTTTGCCTTTGGCGCTGGTTGTTACCCTCCCTGTCCTCCTTTTGTTCCTTTCCTGGATCCACCACTGCATGTTTACGAAGATTGAGTTTTGATTTGTTTACATGGAATAAAACGTAACACTTGCTTTACGTCATTATGCACGCACTCGCTGACATATGAGTCAAACGATTTATTATGTTTATATAAAGTCAAGGTAGTAATTTGGAAAACATTTACCTGCTGAAATTAGTGTAAATTTTAAATGAAAAAATATATGTAGTCGTTTTGCATGAAACTACACATTTTTCAAAAATGTCCTTGTAATTTCTCGTTTAAATAACTCTTTATTATTTTAAAATCTCGCGGTGCAACTAAAGGGTGGTGGAGGGTCAATACGAATTTAAAAGCGTCTGGTTCGATGATGGGTTCGGGGCTTGAGCTGCAACTAAAAATATTTAGTAGTGAGTGTTATAATTATAGGATAAAAGTTCTAAGCCTGTTCTGCGCAGGAAATTAATCAGTTGTTTTTAACTTTTCTTCTTATTATGTTTTTTAAAGTCACAGTTCAGAATCACATATATTTATAGAGCCTCAAATTCTGTTAATCTCCAAGGAAATTCAGCTTGAATTGAACATAAAATAGTATCATACACCTGCAGGTTTTTGATTCAAATATCTTCCCGAAACAATAAAAATTGAATAAACATGTACAACAGCATTTCAAGAGTGACCTTACAACACGATTGGCAGATTCATGAGTTTTTTTTTAGTCACAGTTAAGATTTTAGGTATGCATTTTGTATGTTTCCAAGCTGTTGTAAATGCTCAACATAATTCCCTTATGCATTTTGTATGTTTCCAAGCTGTTCTAAATGCTCAACATACTTCCCTTTGGTTTTGTGTGCCTGTAATATTTTTTTCATAATAAACAAAACAGGTACAACATGAATAACTAGAAATATAACGTTTATGCAAATAGAAATCATAATAGAATTGAGTGTAGTAAATTATCAGTCAAAATGAATTACATGTATAATAAACCATAGACTATTATAATTTCATTTACTAATTAAGAATTCTAGTCTTACATATCATATGTTAATTTAAATTGTAAGTAACTATACTGGAAAACGTTTTCACATATTTTAAATATTTACTTATACCTGACATATAATATTGATATGTTGATCTGAATTGCAAAGCACTTTCACAACATACATACACACATAAGAAAAATACAAATAGTGAAGCCAAATAAGAAATTTCAATGATCAAAAGTGTAATAAAATGAAAGATTAACATTTTTGCTAGGCGAATGAATGCTATTTTCTGAAAATTAAGCTAGCGAATTGCAATAATAAAATTATAAGCTGTGTGTTCTTTCTATGGAAGAGTCAACGTGTGTCATTACAAGGAAACCTGGTTGTCTCGAACTTTCGTTGACTCGATACATCAGTTATGTCGATATATGTCCCGGCAATGTTCCGTATATCTACAATGAAATTTTTCCTCGATATTTCGCTTAAATTGATGAATTTTTGCAATTAGTACACTATTAATAAGTGGAACTTCTTTGTCTCAAAGTCAATCGTTTGTTTACCGTCTAAATTGCGATATATATTATCGATGGTATATATACCTGTAAATGTTTTATATATGGTCCACAAACTTTGACTTGAGGTTCGACTATATCCATTAGTTAGTTCTCTATATGCAGTGATTCTACAATAATACGCAGTAGCGCTATCGCTATCATAGACGGTATTTGCGAAGTCATGCAAAACATCTGTACTGTTTCCGTTTTATATGTAAGATAAAGCTCGAGAAGGACAAAGTTCCAAAGTTTGTTTGTTTGCTTACATTTCTAAGGAGAGTTTGCCGGTTTCTCGGACGTTTATTTGTGGATTGTCTTTTTGTACAGTTTCCTGGGTGTTCGATATTTTTGTTATTACCTTCATTTAAATATAAAGATATTTATTTCGTTACTCCTGTCGTTCAAAATATAACGATATGAATACTTTTGTTTGAACATGTTATAAAAAATTGAATTGAAATTTTCTTCGCGGCGTACTTAATAAGAAGTAAAAACTGACCCAGAAGTATTGTTGTAATATTCTAAGACAAACGTGACGACATCTACTTTTCACTTTGATCTGCTCTGTGATCGATAGCAAAATTTCAGCAGTACCGGTGTCTAGTATTTACATTTCTGAACATAACCCAATTTGTAGACTTGGCACTACTTTTGATGAAAATCTGTCCAAACAAGCTTTATTTTATCTATGTTGCTGTTTTGTCTTTTGTGTGTTTGTCTTAATATGTATTTGTAGTCGTCCCCTCTGTCTGTTTTCTTCCTATTTGTAATAAAGGAACCGATAAGGTCTATTGTATAATCAATCGGCTGTAATCAATACTTTTCTCGCAATTACAGGTATATTAGACTTTATATGATACTACGCCTTCACTCTGTGATTAGAGTTTTACATGTACAAATACAAGTGCATGTATGATATCATTCTGTTTTATAAGTGATTCATCAATATAAAAATTTTGCAACTTTTTTTATTTGCAAAACGTGCTTTTTATTTATATAATTATTTGATAGATCGGTCGTTTTCAGTTGTATAAGAAAGTAGCAAAGAAAACCGACCGAACAACAAGAGCCAAAAAACCAAGGGACAGTTACAAATCCGGATATAAACAATCACAACACAAAAATCAAAAACATAAAACACAGAAAGAGAGTAACCCGAACCCAATAAAAACCATGGGTGCACTCAGGTGCTCCGGACGAGTAAGCAGTGTCTGCCTCTAATTAGACACCCGTCGAGTTACTCATTGTCTTGTCTAGGGAAAAGTCAAATCCAGGAATAGGAAACACTACATATGACTCAGCGAAAATGTCAGATCGTATTTGAGACACTGATTTCCCGTAAAACCTGCGAATTTGATGCCAAAACAAAACTTGATAATGCCATTGACAAAGACCCGTGAAGTTTTTCTGCATATAATGGTTAATAGTTATGGCACATTAGAGAGAGGTAAATCAACTTTATTCGTTTTCGACATTACTTAAATTAATTTTATGTAAGTGCGAAAGTTTCAAAATTTTTAATTTGCGCACTCGCACTTCGTAATTGCACGATGATGATCGAATCATGACACATGTATTAAACATGTCTCTATATGCTAAAATACTGTTTAAGGATATATCCTTAAAGGGAAACTTCGCAAAAAAATGAAAATTGTATATGTTATTCTTCAAATAAAAAGAAACACTTTTGCCTCTTGATGTTTTATTATATTTTCAATGGTTAAGTTTCTACATTTAATTTACCGTGTAAAAAATGCACTTGTGGAGGTCCGCCATCTTGTCACTATCTCGTCACCAGATGGCGATATTAGAGATCCCTGGACATCCAAGTACCTTAAAGTCGCCGTATGATAATAACGCGAAACGGTCAATAACAGAAGGTTGTACTATAAGACAAGGTTGCGGAAAGATTACGTTTCGTATTCCTGATCTAGGTAAAAAAAACGATTTGTGTAACAAATAGTTAACCAATTTAAAGACTTCTACTTAAGACTTACTTTGTCCACAGCAGCAACAACTTCATGCGAATATCATTTTCCAGAATTAAAAGGAGAATAGTTTAATGGTATGAATACCTCATTTTTCATCGAATAATCGTTTGAATGTTGTCCATAAATATTAATTGAATTGAAAATTATTCGTATTATTATTTTCAACTTAATCAGATTATGCAATTTATTTGAACGAAACTTTTTTTATTCAAAATCTGTGCGAAGTTGACTATTTTAGAAATAACGGTCATTAAATGAAATATTGATAAATACCATGTTTTCGCGCATCAAAATTTCACTTCACGTTTAGTACATTTATTATTATTAATAATACTAGTAATATTTATTGTGCGTGTGCGTAACTCAGTTTCCAAAATTTTGCATGAGTATATTTTGAGTGAACGTGTTAGTTTTACGTTTCCTCTGACATGGCATCTAAAGGTATTCGAAATCTTTTATACATCCTGTATTCTGACACTTCGGTGTATTCAAATCATACCTCTCATTGGCAGGAGGGGGCATGCCGTTCTAATTTTGAAGTACATAATTAACCTTCAATCTGATTAACTTTTGAAAATGTCCGAATATTCATACTTCAAAGTCGACGTCAAATGATCTAGTAATTGCAATAAACATCATGTTTGTTTACCTGCTACTTATGTTAATTACCCTTCAAAAACAAGTAATGATTTACCTGTAAAATTTTCACGTCCAGGTACAACTTCCGTTTCAAGACGGGCATAATTGACTACGGAATTTTATTTTATGTAAAAAAAAAACAAATGTACAAATATATCTTTTATTACAATTTTTATTTAGGTAATTATCTGAGTTAAAAAAGACAAGTTAAAGTTTGTGTCTGAAAATACTTTGATTAATTCAAAGATAATTAAAAACATTAAGACGTTTTTGGTAATCTTATGTTGTCAGCTGATTATTAGTCATCGCCACAGCTTTAATATTCTTTAAAGAGTAAAGGCAGAAAAACATATTTTTTAACTGGATTATTTTTCATATTTACTGGATAATTACATTTATCACGTCACAAACGCAGTCATGTGATAAAATACTGTCAATATGGCAGCCCCCATACACACAATTTTACTACCTTTAATCCACTCTAGAAGCGTAACGGTAAAGAATACAATAAAACATCAAGGGCAATTAAATTTCTTTTTATTTAAAAAATAACATATCAAATTTTCATTTTTTTCGCGAAGTTTCCCTTTAATCTTTTTTTTTGAATTTTGTTATTTTGAAAATTGTGTTTTGTGTGTAGCCTTGCCACTACTCTAAAGGTTTCCCAAAAATGTTATCCAGTCAGCTCCGAGTTCGTGACGTTATTCCAGACATTTTGAATTTATTACAGAAGATGTTACTATTTGGCAGCGAAAATGTCAGCGATCCATTTTAATATAATAAGTAAATATAAAATTTTTAGATTTGTAGCGCCCATTTGAAAATGAAAGAAGTTGCCAGTAGCCGAGAGGTTAAGGTAATTAGTCCTCTGCTATTGATAACGTGCTTGACTCCAACTTTAATTGACATGGCGACCAAAGTCGCTGCAGACGAGACACATGTATGGTTTTTGCGGCGGTTAACAATTGACATTTGGTTCAAAAACTTTGTGAGTTTAAGCTAAAGGTCTATCAATATTTGTCCAGTGGCAGCTTATGATAGATACTTGCCAGGCTGTTACCTGTCACCTGACCCTGACCTCGATTTCATGGCGGAGTTACTACATTATTGTAATGGAATTAGGGCCATGCATTGTAGGATAACAAGATCCCAATTAACCATACATTGTATATGTCATATAATGATAATATAATGTTTTCCACATGCTACTCATGTGGAAATCAGGTGAAACATTTATCTGCTTTCACACATGTCCTTTCGTAGGGTAAGTGTTTAAAGCTGATACTTTCCTACTTCCAGCTCATAATTTAAATGCAGCAATTTAGTTGATAAATTGCTTTAAATGTCGTTCAAAACCTTATCAAACAATAGAACACAAGAAAAATAGCCTTGGTTATTACGTCAGTTAGGTGCTACAGTATTCATAGTTTATATATTGTGGTCGTATTATACAGTTATTGTTCTATGACAAATGTAATATAAAATATATGTTCAATTTTAATACATTAGGACAGAGTGTTTCGTTAAGGACTACAGCAAAGTAAGTTAAGCCATTAAATGGTCGGACACTCGACGAACAAATCTTTTGCTAAAAAGTCCAAGTTAAAATCTTATACCCCTATGCGTTGAACAAGTATTGAGGGATACTATTATTGAAAATTTGACCTCTGGTCCTGTTTGGCTTATGCGGATTAAAGACCCAATTATACCCTTCCTTTTGCCAGTACACAGTGACCCCAGCTCAGAAACACTAAGGGTAATATTATATCAGCGTCAAGACGGTGTCCATAGGGTGATGCAGTAGCTAACGCAAGTCCTGGTTTTTCACGGATCGGAAACACCAATTATTCTAAATTGTAGTAGCTTGTGGATTTATGTTGTCTTAAATAAATCCTGTTTACTTATTTAGTAAATCTTCATTATCATATATTATATTCATTGTTCATGTTTTTTTATCATATCTGAAGCCAAACTCACCTTTGCATGCTTATAGCACCTAATACTAATTAAAACTCCCGTAGTAATATCAGCACTTTACGTGGAGTGAGTGGATTATTTTGCAATAGTACCCTGTTTATTTGTATGTCAGTTTTATAACATGTTAAACGATTGCTCACATAATATTTGAATGATTAAACTGTATTAAATTGTAATGTAAATATATTACTATTGTTGTAAATTTTTTGTATCTTGTTTATTTGCAGAAAATAAAATATAAACTTTTTTTATTCCGTACAAGGGACAATTAACCCGACGACACTAGCATCTGATTAAAAACATCGATACTGATTTTTCAAAGTAAAAATCCGAGTATGGTTCTTTACCTTTGGCATGGTAAAAGGCACAGTTTAGTTTTGGAAAAGACGTTTGGCAATAAAATCAGATATGTAATCAGAATTTGATAAGCAACACCAATATGAAATATCATTATAAAATGTCAAAAATATTTAACCTGTGAAAAGCGGAGTTTCTTGATCTCTTTTAATCATTATGTGATTCATTACACCTGCTACAATTAAGAATTAAAGCGTAATTTCAGGATAAACAATCATCGTATACCAACATAATAATAGAAAAATAGGACTACATCACGCGGTTATTTGCTTCTTAACGGCGTGATGACATCCAATAATGAGTGCTTTCACGCAATTACTAATAAGTGAGAAGCATCCATTAATAAATGTTTGAAACTTATGATGCTTTTAAAAGATCGGGGCAGTAATCGATTTAGACATGCAAGGTTTTCATAGTGAATTTTCTTTATATAATTGACAATAATAATATATGGTGCTGAATTAGTGACATTTCATTTTATGCAAGCATTAAGCTAATTAAATACTGGTAGAAAAACACAATTACTGCATTTTGCTTCTTCTCTCTCGTTGTCAACAAAATATATTTTAAATGAAAACAACGTATTTCTATTAATTCATTATATGTTTTTAAAAACCAAATGTGATTCTAACATACGAGTTATTGAATCCAGTGAAGAAATGACAAATGTCTTGTTTTGTCAATCTCTCGGACTGCATTATTATTATTTATTATTTACACTTCTTCTATTACTGCTTTATCTATATACAATACTCAAAGCGCTGTACATACAACAATACATATACAGTGACCATCAATATCATGTATATTACGACCTTTTCAGCATTTAAAGGATTATTAATCAACGGTATTATATAGGATTATAACATACAAGTGGTTAAATATAACAATTGAAAATTGAAAAAATAAAAAGAATGTATGGCTTTTGTAATTAAACTACAAATTTTGGTAATTTCGTGTGGAAATAGCTTTAAATCCAACACAGGGTGGTTGTAAGAATAAGTAAAAATGTGTTTCCTGATGATTTACTTTCTCTGTAAAATCTTTCAATAGAGAATCGATGCTACAAGTTTAACTTTTAAACACTTGGTTCTTACATATATCTCACTAAAGATATTAATTAACTCAATGGAAATGAATAAAACCATTAAACAGTGCTTTAGTCTTGCATTTGCAATATATTGAAAATTCAATTCCTTTTATAGAATTGAATGTATATATTATCATGTTTTAAGTTATTTATTAGATAAGATACATTAATCAATAACATTATTTTACATAGATTTACCTGACTCTTATTAGATAGCTATAATTGATTTGTAAATATAATTAGCGTATTAAAAATGTTTCCGCCATCAATTTGCTGTTATTAAGGCTACCAGATAACAAGTCCCGACCTGTGATGACCTGTAAAGGGGGTCTAGTTATCTAATCTGGTATATTTAATTTGGTTTCTTACACAAAGTTAACAACTTGTAGAAGTTGGAAGTGTTTCTAATAATGCGTCGTCTTGGTCCAGATATGTGACAGGCAACAGTCAGTACACTGTCAAGCATGTCTTGATAGATTGGACTAAAGTTACAACATTCGGAAACGTTTTGTTCTGTCAATTGATATGCTAAGATACCAAGGAGTAACCAGGGTCAGATACGTCAAGGACAGTTTATTAATAATCTTTTAGCTGGTAATATTTTAATTATTTTAAGAAAATTTAATTTGTTCAATAAAAGTATGAATCTTTTTTAAGTAGATATAATGTTTGTTATTTAATCCTTTATATTTTTCTTTAAGCGTTTTGTTTTTATATTCTAATAATGTTATTTAAGATTACAAATTTAATATAAGAAACAGTTTGTAGATGTAACATGTTCTTTCAAATTTACAAATTATTTAATTGTTCGCGTCCTTAAATGTCAAAATATCAATCAATCAATCAACTCGGTATAGACTTCTAGTACAGATATCAGTTTGAAACAAATTGAGCCAAGGCTGTAAAGACAGTTCTAGACATAACATCTCTGTCATTATATGCTAGGCACATAAGCACTTGATGTCCATAAACTGATATAAGATGGCGTATCCCATCATTTTATTGTTCTTTAGAATGACTAATTGGATATTATACACAAATAAAAAAACGTCTACAACTTTCATCCAACAGTGCATTATAGCGTTAATTTTGTAAATGTTTCACTCGGCGGGTTCGGAACTCTTTTGCACATACAACATTGGAGTCCGGTCTCAGCACCAAACTTTTGCCTATTTTAATGAAATTCAGTACCATTTCCTAAACATTTTGAATACCACTAAAAGATTTTTCTTCACTTTTGTTTACGAGCTAATGTCATATTTATATAGTGTTTTGACATTTGATCATTCTCTTATTCTCTACAAAAAATTATTTTCTGTTGGGGTCAACTTCAACAAAATTGTGTAGTTTTAGACCATGTCATATATTCAAATGAAAAATACAATTATTTAAGCAAATGATTTTCCTGAAATCCGCATTAGTAAGGCAGCTAATTATTTTAATTTGGGAATGCTCTATCTGCAGCTGCTTTATTGGAAATCTGATATTGATATATGAAAATATAATTTAGATCGAACTACAAAGATTTATATGAACGCAACAATAACAAAATGGCATGATATTTATCAAAGCAAATGATTTCTTCTCTGAAAAAGTAGTATAGGAAGTAATTTCTAATGTGATCAAATCTTCCATTTATGCAAATCGGTGAAATCTACTCAATGAATAGAAGTGAATCTGAACAAGGACACACAGGACATATTTACAAGCTTGTGACTAGAGAATTTTTCTACTCAGTACTCATTTATCAAGCAGCAATATAATTTGCGACAACTATACAATATAGATTGTATATCGTATTCAATAAATAAACAGAAATACAGAGTATTACCTTATATCTACCAACTATGTTTAACACTGTTTAGAATTGGATTCCTCATACTGTAAAAATGTCTATTATAGTTTGTTATTAAGCTCACATTCTAAGTAACGGGTGGGTACTGTTGAAAGTTTATCTGGACTGACTATGAAATACATTGGGGTAAAATTGAATAGAACTGAATTTATGTCATAATGGTTCAAGGAAAAATAACTAATTACACTTTTTATGTGCTTTAATAACATTTTTGCAACATTTATTAAAATTGTACAAGACATTATATAGTTATGCAAGGCAGATGCAGGGCGTCAAATTTACTTAGTGGTATACATAATATGTCAACGTACACGCCAGTTTCATAGTTATTTGTTGGTACACTGAATATATCAAGGGGTCAATGGAATTTAACGGTACTTGTACGGCATCAATTATTTTAATGGTAAATAGAATATGTCAATGTACAAAAGTGCTTAAAAGTAATTTATTGGTTCACAGAATATGTCAACGTCCAGGGGTAAATGTAATTTAAAAAACAAACTTGTCCCAGTCTATGTAATAAGTCGACAGTGTAATTTAATGGTACACAGAATTTGTCAATACATATGCAGGTCTTCAAAGCAATTTAATGAATTTAATGATACAAATAGTATGTCCATGTGCATGCAGGTCGTCAAAGCCATTTAAGTGAACACATAGTATGTCCATGTACATGCAGACGCCTAAGCAATGTCCATGTATACATGCAAGGAGTCTAAGGAATTTAATGGTTCACGGAAAATGCTCTTGTATATGCAAGGTGTCTAATCAAATTAATTGTTCACGTAATATGTCAATTTACATGCACACTTAATTTAAAAGGTATGTAACGGTTCGTAGATTATGTTAAAGTTCATGTATGGCGTCAATTTATTCATGTATTATGTCAGTGATCATGCCTGGTATGCCATTTCATGGATGATTTTAATGTTCATCCGAAAAAGGTGAACAATAAAACATCAAGGACGAAATAAATTTTTGACAAAAAGACCCTCTTATATACATAATATACATAACCAGACATTGTTCGCGGCAAGAATCTGTCTTTCAAACTATGTGCTATACAAATTTGTAATCGTTCATTGACCTTGCTTCTCTTAAACAACTGCCTTTTATGCAACACATTTCTTTTCCTTCTTTGAAAACTGCCTTTCATATCATTTGCGTGACTTATAGCGGCTGTAGAGATCACTAAAATCATTGGCCACTATCGCCATAGGCATACTAAGTAGCAACAAACCAATAGTGGCACACAGTGACGCCACCATTTTCCCTCCAGGTGAGTACGCGGACATCTCCATATCCAACTGTTGCCATTGTTATAATTGCCCAATAAAAACCCGTAATTGGGCCGTTGAAATCTGGGTTATCCTGGATTTCCAGAATGTGGATCAAAGCCGCAAAAATTAGTGCTGTTATCACCAAGATTGTCGTCAAGAGGCACAACATTCTCTTACTCTGGTTAAGAGAAAGAAGGATTAGTCACAATCTTTCACAAAATCTTTCCATCCTGTAAAACCGGAATCCCTGGAAGATCATTAGCGTAGCACTTACTTCCCATAATTGCAACAAATGTTTGTCGAGGTCTTGTTTTGTGGATAATATAGCATATACCAGGTAGGCCATAACACAACCGACGTCGATCAGGTTCAGCAGGCTTTTGAAGAACTCCTTCTTGTTTGGACAAGTGATAACACGAGCAATAGTCTAAGGCAAACCTGAAAATTCTTTATTTAAATCCTCAAATTGTAAAATTAAATTCTAGTGGTCTAATAATGATCACAAAAATAGGCCAAAAAAACAACAAAACAATAGGTGATTTTAAGTTTTAGTTTGACACAAAATTGTTCATTGTTTACAAAATTACAGTCATTCAATAAGTCCTGAGGTGAAAGAGTAACAAATAATAATAATAATAATAATAATAAATGCTTTATTTAAAGAGGGTAACTCAGTTAGTTAAAAACTAATCTTCCCTGAAGCCCTCATAAAGTTCATCATACAAAGTTACATGAATACAAGAGATAACATAATACATGTATTACACAATTACAAAAAAAAAAGAAAAGGAAAAAAAATATAAAATGAAAGTTCACAATACATTTAAAATAATGAAGCATACAAACACATATCATTAAAACAGATGAACAAGAAACATTAAACATGTAAATGTTAAGGTCAATATTGTATACAAAATATAACATTATAAATTGTTTAAATTATCTCTTGATTTTGTGTATTCAATAAAAATGATTTTAATTTAATCTTAAAAGTATCTAGAGATTTACAGGAACGTACAGTGATTGGAAGTCTATTCCAGAGAAAAGGTCCAGAATAGAAAAAGGATTGTTTAAAAAGTTTTGTTTTTGGTTTTGGAATACACAAATCTCCATTTAATGCATTTCGTAATTGATAAGGATTTTCATTAGAGATGTAATTTATCTTTCTTGTAAGATATTGTGGGGCTTCATTATTAATACATTTATGAACTAAAATACATTTATGATACAGAATTCTATTTTCAACTGTCAAAAATTCTAATTTTTTGAAAAGAGGAGCAGATGGGGCTAAAAAATCAGCATCTAAAATAAGTCTGACAACTCTTTTTTGGAGTTTTGCAATACGATTCAAGTTGACTGCACTACAATTTCCCCAAATAGTGATACAATAGTCAATTAAAGGCAAAATATAAAAATTATAAAACAGTTTCATTGAATCGAGAGTTAGATACCTTTTAATCTTTGACAACAAATAGATTCGACTTGAAATTTTTGAACATACACTGTCAACTTGTTCAGTCCAGTGTAGATTAGAGTCAATTTTAATTCCTAACATTTTTTCACAATTTGAAATCTCCAATGGTATTGATTTTAGACAGAGATTGAAATTTTTATTTTGTGTAACAAGCTTTTTCTTAGTTCCAATAACCATACACTTTGTTTTACTACAATTTATAAACATTTTATTTTCTTGACACAATTTTTCAATTTCAAGTATGTCTTCTTGAATTTTGGGTTGCAGAACATCAAATTTTTACCAGACAAATGAATTGTTGAGTCATCTGCATATAGATCAGTAAGGGAATATTTAACATGAAGGGGAAAATCATTAATATATAATATAAAGAGAAGAGGTCCAAGTATTGAACCTTGGGGGACACCATACTTGATTTTCATTGGATCAGATTTAATATTTCCTATTTGGACTTGTTGTATTCGATTGTTCAAATATGACCTGAAAAATTCAACTGTTTTTGTATTACATCCATATATATTTAATTTTTTGCATAATATATCATGGTCAACTACATCAAAAGCTTTTCTTAGGTCCAGAAGGATTGCAATGTTTATGTTCCCTTCCTTCATTTGTTCAAGAAAATGATCAACAATATTAGTTAGAGCGGTTTGGCATGAATAATTTGGTCTAAATCCTGATTGTGCTGGATGAAGTAATTTTAAATTTGACAAATAACTGTAGAAATTTTTTTGAACATGGTGTTCAATAAGTTTTGTTAAAGTGGGGAGAACTGAAATTTGCCTATAGTTTGAAGTTAAATCTTTATCTCCTGATTTAAATATTGGTGATACTTTTGCATTTTTTAAAATATCAGGAAAAATACCCTTTTCAATGATTTTATTGAATATATAAGTTAAAGAAGACACAATAAATGGTGCACTTATTTTGAGTAACTTTGGACCAATACAAACAGATCCTGCTGATTTATTTACATTAAGTTTATTTATACTCAGTAGCAAATCAGGTACCTGTATGTAGGGAATCGAAAATGGTTGTGCTAATTTATCCATTACAAATTCTCTTAGCTTGATAAAATCAGTGCATGAAGAATCAGAGTCAGTTTCTCTCAATTTGTCTACACATGTAGTAAAAAACTTATTAAATATGGTAACAATTTCTTTTGTGACTGTCGTTTGGCGTATTTTCCATCAATATCGAGTATCGCCGCCTCATTCCAGCAACCAAACGCCTGTCTGTACTGTGGAAATCTCTGCCATTCTTCCACAAGTGCGACTTCTAATTCTCGAACATTTTGGCATCTTGGGTTCCGTTGATTGACTTTTCGCCAGATAAAGTCCCTCACATGTTCAATCGGATTCATGTCCGGTGACATGGCTGGCCATGGAAGTGTGTCAATGGCTTCTGTTTCAATAAAGTGCATCACAACACGGGCTCGATGGGGTCGAGCGTTGTCGTCTTGAAACATTGGTCTGTCTGCAAGAGCATGGTTGTCAAAATGTGGCCTAACGTGACCATCCAAGATGTCATCACGGTATTTCAGAACATTCAATGTACCGTTGAGAATCTGTAAAGGGAGCTTGCAGTCATGTGAAAAGCATCCCCATAACGCCGCCATCACCGAATGCAGTTGTTCCTACAATATGGTTTCTATCCAAAGCTGTATTCCTTTGCCGCCAAACACGTATCCGACCGTTAAAAGGCTTCAACAGAAAGCGGCGTTCATGTGATCAATGAATACGTCTCCAGCTTCTTATATTCCAGTGACGATGATGTCTTGCCCACTCCATTCGTGCTTGGGGGTGCCTTCTTGTCAGTTCTGGTCGTTTCAAAGGCCTGCGGGCACGTAATCAAGATCTGTTAAGCCTCCGAATAACTGTTCGGTCACTGATTTGACCACCAGTAGGCCACATTCCTCGTAACTGGCCTGCTGTTGAAAAGGGGTGCAATCTGTCTTGACGAGCAAGGAAGCGGTCCTCTCTAGGCGTAGTTATACGGGGTCTCCAAGATCTTGGGCGGTCCTCGATTGACCCTGTCTGTCTATTCCTCGCAACAAGTCTGCTAATAACAGAGATGTTCACCCCAAAATTGGCTGCTATTTGGCGGTTAATCATTCCAGCATTTTTCATTCTAATTGCTTGCCAGCGTTCGGCGATACTTAATTTTCGTCTTACCATGTTGAAAAGCCTTTAAAAGATAATAACTAACCACAATATCCACGTGCAATCGGACAAGGCTATTTCATTCAAAGTCAGTCTGTTAATTAGAAGCGGGACAAGTTTTTGAAACCGGTTTTTACACTTTAAAACTGTAATTATTGACATCTGACCTGTATGTTATATAAAGGTATTGTTTGAAAGCATTGCATAAATGCATCAGATGCTGAATGAATGCTTTTGTAATAAAATTATGTAAGAAAATATTTAGGTGATGCTTAACTTTTGGCGGATTGTATATAGTGTCTTCTGAATCAAACACTTCTATTGTTGCATAGAGGTGTTTGATTCAGAAATTTATGCTAACACATATTGGAAACGAAGGACAAAATAACAGTCAACAAAAAGAAAATCTACGTAAAGTGTTCTACGATTCTGTAGGGATTCTGTTGGACATAATCGATAACGGACATGAACGCTTTACGTAGATTTTCTTTTTGTTGACTGTTATTTTTCCACTTTTAGAATGCTGAGATCAAAATCCGAGTAATCTTTCCTATAATTTAACTCGAGGGTCTGATTAGATGCATGTAAATAGAAATAGTATTTTATACAGTTATATCTGTCATGTTATTTTATTTGTTAAAATTATTAAGGATTATAAAAATAACACGATTAAACAAACCTTAACAGTATATTAACACAAGGCATGCGCATTTCAACTTGAAAATGAACAGTATACTTCCTGTTACTGTAAGAACTTGTGTTTATTTGACTGAACAACGTCTTAATTTTGGTGCCTTAATCAGCCTTTTTTTATTCTTATAATGTGCATTTGTTTCCTTCAGGAAATACGCATTCGCTGTTACACTGAATTCCGCTACGTGAAAGTCTTTCTAGATGTTTCCAGATGTTGCCAGTTTTAAAGTTGTCCAACCTCACAGCCTTAACAAGAAAAATAGCAAAGAAAACCGACCGAACAACAAGAGCGAAAAGTCAGGGGACAGTTACAAATCCGGACATAGTCAAACATACACACAGCAACACAAAAACCAAAAACACACAAAAACAGAAAGAGAGTAACCCGAACCCAATAAAAGAGAGATTCATTTTTCCTTCTTTGTTTTCTTTTTTTTTGTTTTTAAAAACATTCTTACACACTTTGTAAAGTGAAAAGAAATCAAAATCATTAAAGTGCTTTTTTCAATTCAGGCAAACCTTCCATGTTCATCCTGTTGCTGCCTTACACTTTGTGGTTTTATGATTTGTAAGGCCAATATCCTTCTTAGTCACAGTTGGGTTAGTACAGCTAACATCCTTTGAAAATAGTTCGGAGAAAAAAGAATCTATGCTGTCAGACCATTAATATTGCTTGAATAAGGCATCGACAGATTGTCTTGTCTGATAAGTTGGTCAGCCAAGAGGACATTAGTACCTGTGGAAACATGATTCTCAGTTATGAGCAGAGAGGTTAATTGGTATCGCTCTCAATACATTTCTGGTAAACAAGAGGCATCTAACATCATGTCCATGTGCACTATTGCCAAACTGCAATAAGAAACGAAAGTCGTCTCATACTTGAATGACTAGTTGGTCGGACGGCAGGTATCCGTGGTCTATAATAAAATTGTGTCACCAAAGATACTAACTGATAAACTTTACTACGCCAGACTCGCGTTTCGTCTAATAAGACTTCCTGCTAAAACCCTAAAAGTAATTTAAATCCAAATAATAAGATATATATTATATGATTCATAGTCAATAAAAGACATAATGTATTCTTGCCATTAGAAAAGTTTATAAGGTCAAGGGACCAATGTGTTAAAATCTCGTATTTATTGCTATTTATTTAGATTGAGAAGTCACTTAAACAGCGACCATTAATACAGGGGTTAACGTCTCGATTCGACAAGATAAATCTGTTTTCGATCCAGCTTCACTATTTGGCTTTACAGGTACAGAACTCTTCCCCATTTTTTACGTTTTAGGTGTCTGAAAATTATGACAGATAAATAAAGCTGATCTATTTCAGAGTCGGTATAAATAAATGACATCAACAAATCAATTCAGTTACATCTTGAACTTTCTCATTGCTAATTGAATTAATCTCATTTCTGGCTGTCGATAATCTATATAATTCAAGTTAATCTAGTACAAGTCCCTATTTATATTACAATTATTGACGTCTTGAAGCATCAATTTATAAATATCATAACATGTATTTTGTTAGTTACAACATGCGCTTTTGAAAATGCTATTAAATATCTTTTCTCTGTATACTAGTTCATTTTTTATCAAACGCAATAACTAGATCGTTCAAATTTAAAATTGAGTTTACCTCTAGAGGCAGCTACTTTCAGGTTTACATGTATTAAGAATTTTATGTTAACTTCAAAATTATGTTTTCAATAAAATGGACTGGAGATGCTTACTTTTCCCTAATGACACTTTGATAGCAACACCTAATCGTATATCTTTGATTAGAAGCAGTATCATTCATAGCATGTGAACGAAGAAGAAATCTCTATTTATTTTCAATGTAATTCTTTTTCCATTCTTATCAAATTACAAAGCATGCCATAAAATGACAACAATAAAAACCAGACACCCGTTGTCCAATCCGGGGACAGTCAAGTCCAGTTAGCCTCTAAAGAACTCAGTCTCAAAAAGGTACACATATTAGTAAGCAGTTTGTACCAACTCTGCTGGTGGACTGTTAGTGCCCGAGAGTATCACCAGCTCAGTAGTCACACTGTCAGTGCTGGCCGGATATCATTGATTCCTTCTGCTATATATTCGTTGTATAAATGTACTGCCGAAATTCCGAAAAATATTTAAATATTTGGTATAATGTTTTGGAATGATGGAATTTTGGTAATAAAAACTCTGCAACATCTTACTCATTTGGATTTTAATGTTCTTTGGATTTGAGTCCTGATTTGACACGCGCATCTGGCGTAGTAAATTCTATTAACTTTGTTATCTTCGATGAAATTTTATTTGAAAGCATTGTATTACCAATGGATTACCTGATGAAAAACGCGTCTACGAAGAAACATGACTAATCTGCAGCTGTTGTAATTATAAAAATTGAACATTTGATATATTCCATCGTAAGTGTGTTTATTTTTTAATTTTAACTTATTAAAGGTTGCAAAAGTTCTATCACGACTAACTACCGAGTATCTGGTATTAATACCGTTATATTCCGTTTTAATTTTCGAAAGAGGCTTGACTTAGATCTTAAGCTAGAATTTATAGAATATATGAGAAAGGGTCGTTAAGAGTGTAGAACAGTCTAAGGTTTTAATGCGGTTCAAAGAGACCTTTATTTCAGGTTATAATTCAGAATGTCAAAAATTATGACCACTTAAATTTCGATCGACTGTATTGTTGCTGAAATAATCATGTTTATATATTGAACGCATAAGAAAAGAATTTCGAATTCACTAAGGCACATGTTATCCTAAAGTACATGTAATAAATTTTGTGTTATTTTTCAATTGTCGTAGGCGTAAAATTGAATCTTCAGATCAGTATAGAAAATTGATTTTGAAACGAAACTCTGTTTCCATTCTATTAAAAATGCAATGTTATTAGTTCACCCAACTGGTTTTCTATTTGCATAATTCATGTGTAATAAAAGGTATTCAGAATACGACCTGAAAGATACATTTTTAATTAGATTTAAACAGAAAATAGGTGTCATCATCTAGGAAAAATATAACAATCGGTTAGCAAGTGAAAGATACATTTTTAATTAGATTTAAACAGAAAATAGGTGTCATCACATAGTTCACAATTTCATCAGTGCAACTATATTAACACGAAGATGTACAAATCATAACATTTAAATATGTAAATAAAATAACTTACGCAATTTGTAACAATATTACATATAAGTAAACAAACTGGATAATGTTATTAATGGTTTATTTAATGGATAGTTAGATAAATGCGATATTGTGGGTTTCCTTTGCAGTTCATAAGTTATTGTTAAGTTTGAGTAATTTGTTCAATTAATAAATACTGTAGAACAAATTGATTACAGCTCCGAATTTCGCATTTTTTCCGAAAGTGTACAAAATATCCTCTTTACTATCGACCTCTATATGAAAACAAAAATGCCTGTCTAATTACTTTTTAAAAATATGATTGCAGTTTCATTAACCTCAATAATTACCACTTCTTCTCTAACGGATTGGGCATCAAGACGTTTTGCCTTCCATTTGATCCAAAACGCTGTGGTTTGTTGGAAAAAGTCTGTTAAATGGTGTTTCGTTGTACATATTTAAAATTTTGTTTGTATTATAATTAAAATAATTTGTACGAGAAAACTGACATTTGATTTGTTAGAAAATATTTTTAATCAGAGTACGGCAAAAAATCATCATCGTCATGGAGACACGGCCCTTTTGACGTCATAATAGTTCTTCAAAGAATCATTTATAGTTTGTGTATTGATATTTTGTCAAAATGTTATGAGCTTAATCTCATGTTTTAAATGTATTCATAAATATTAACTACGAAAAATGTCTTCTCCATCATGGGATACAAAATTGTCGTTGTGCACATTTAATATAATCCATAATCCGCTACGTGCATTGTACAATGTGCAAAACGGAAATTTTGTGATCCCTAGATGGAGAAAAACATTTTTGTAGTAGTTAAACTGTAAATAAATTGTTAACAAATTGTGTATGTTATCTATACGTATCTTTTTGTGTTATATGCAATATACCTGTATGTTCATATAACACTACATTAAATGGTCAAAAGGATAAATGAAATGCTGTCGAAAGTATATGTACATCTTTGAAATAAAATACAAATTCAAAATTTTCTTAACATTTCTGTTGGTGCGCTATATTTGAATGAAGGTGATAAAACAATACAGAACACCAATGAAACTGTCAAAAAAGACAATACACAAATTAAAATCCGGCAGTCCGAAGAAACTGGCAAACTCCAGAACCAAAAAGCAAAACAATAGTAACTACGGCAATGGTACTGACTTGGTACAGGTATTTCAAAAGAAATGATGGGTTAAACCAGGTTTTATGGCGTGAGTCTAAATGCCATTATTTTTATGGCGTGAGTCTAAATGCCATTGTAACTCCTAAAATAGAATGATCCAATATTTAAATTTGTGTTTAAACAAACATGATTATTAAATATAAGTTCAAGATTTATAATATTTATTTTGTGTAAGAATTTTTTATTGTTGTGGTTCATTGTTTCATGAGTTTAAAACAATTTTTTTTATCATACACTGTTTGAGTGTGAATACCAATAATTTAGGTTGAAATTAATGTGTTGAAAAATAGTAAATAGAACTTCATTGTTTATTCTATATTCTATATTGCAGATAATACCTGAGAAGATGCGTATTTGTTTGGCATGTTTACATGTATTTCGAGAGATCGTTGATTTGATTCCCACTAGCATTAACCAAAAGACATACAAGTTGTAACTGAAACGTATTCATACAAGTATGAATTGTTGGAAAGATTTAAGTAGCGCTAATCATGCAATCAGAATTTTACGTCCCATACGTGACATGTCTGATTTTCCACAATTATTTCGAAATGCTAGTGAACAGACATGAAACTATCACTACTGTTACAGTTAGAAATAACCATTATCATAGACAACAAAAGACAAAATACAAAAATACTAATTACAACTTAATTCTTTATTAACTACATTTTTTACATAAGAAATTATAAAAAAACAAGAAAAATGTTAACTGACATTTGAAGTTCTTTCTGTCTTTTAATAAACAAAGTCCAAAAACTAAAAATTCGCCCCTACTTCCCGAAAACCGGCAAATATTTCATGCTAACTCATGCAAAGTATCTAAGAGATTCACAACAGAAATAATATCTGACGAAAAAAAATAAGTTTATTGGTCAATACCTTTCAAATTTGTAATTAAAATACGAGATATATGGACAGGAATATCATTGATTCATTCATTGATATAGTAATTGTCTTAATTAACTGCCCTGAAATTTTAAAAATTATTTTAATTCTAAGGTTTTTCTATTTTTAAGGTGTAGATAGCCTTAGTTGGATTTGGTATAAGGTATTTCTACGGTAAATCGCCCATTGTACAGTTAGAGAATGATGAAAAACACAAATGTTAAAATTGGCATTCTTTCTTAATGTTGATAATGTTCAGATCTTATACAATTAAGATTAATAAAATTGGCATGTAATATTAAACATTTTTGGAAATAAATAGGATGAAAATATGCATATATACCAACATAAAAAGCAACGTTATCAGTGACGTTTTACAACGTAATAAAATTTGACGTTTTAAATTTCATGTTTTGAAGTTTTTTTCATTGCTGTACATCACAAAATAATGTAAAAGCAGTGAGGATCACTAGGATCGAAATGCAATTATTTGAACATTACATTTCTACGTACCAAATAATGAACCGGTCTTTCATTTAACAAATGTTTAATGTAATGTGCGTATTGGTCATTCCTAGGAGAACCAGCAATTTACAGAAAACACCGATTTCAGTGAAAAATTAATAATTTAGCGACCAGATGAGACGACGGAGAGCCTGTGTCTTGATTATTTTATAACTGAATGGTATTTTATGAATGTACTTTGCGAAAATGCGGTTTGCGTCAACGTTTTCGGGGGCCGCGGTGGCCGATTTGTTAAGGTAGTTCGTCAAATATTGATCACGTTGTCTGTAAACACTGAGATTGCGGATTCGATTCTCACTGCTGGCACTGTGTTTTCGACTCCAATGTTAATTGACAAGGATTGCCAGTTTTCCTACCTAAGGTCGTGGGTTTCTCCGCATACTCCGACTGACTCCCCAAAAAAACATGACGCCATGATAAAGCTGAAAAATTGCTGAATGTGGAGTTAACACCATTCAAACTAAATCAACCGTTCAGGTTTTTGCAAGAAGGCGTACTGATTTCTATACGCTACTATAAGTTTTTTAAATAAACGTGCCAGGCACTAATTTGGTGTTCTTAAAATGTTTGAAAATTTAGTATTCTATCAAGAGATGGCATACATGTAATGGTAGGAAATGTTATTAACTTATATGGAACTACTTATATTTAGGAGAAAATGAAAGAGTTAAATAAGTTTTTAGTTGCCATATTTTAAATAAATATTATATGTCAATATGTGTATTTTGTTAGTTTTTTTCTATTTATTTTGATAATATATATTTTTTTAATATCAAGTATTGCTTTGTGGGCATTGTGTCTCTTTTTTATTTTTTGATGTTATTGCGTAATGTAAACGTGAAAAATTTTGCGGGGTAACATTTTCGCGTATTAGTGTCAAACATGTCGTGTAGGGGTTATATTAAATATTTTCTTTATAAATTTTATTTATTTTTTTTATTGATTATCATTAAGCTATTTTAACAGCTTGTGTCACAAAACGTTCCAGAATCTAGGTTCTTTTTTAAAACAGTAAATCGAACTGAGGTCGGGGGACTTATGATATGTTATCTGTAGGATTGTTTGTTGTTATGTCTTTATTCCTGTCGAAAAAATTTTGGGTTTAAAATGAGAATAATTTTTTTTCTTTTTTTTTATTTAAATCATTGAAATTTTATATTCGTTCATTAGTTCAGAACAATAATTTTGCCTTTTTATGACAGTAGAAGAAGTGTGTTTCATCTTCAATTTCTTGAAGGTAACAGAAATAACAAAGTCGAGATCCTCGGGGTATTGTTTATATAGGCAGGACTCAATTTCTAAGGAATTATCACTTATCCGGAATTTTGTTATTTGTTTCTTATGTTCAAAGTTTTTGCAGGATAAATAAAGTTCTGGTTTTAAGGCTAGCTTCAAGTCTTTATACAAGAATAATTTATTTTGATTATTTAACTTTTTTATTTTATTAGTAAAGAGTGTAATAATATCTATACAAATCCGATTTACTTACCAATAATTTATTTCCAAGAGTGATTTTGTCGGATGTTTGTGAATTTCATTTGTTATATTTGTTCCGTTCTCATAAGAATGTCTTTAGTTAGAAAGCTTCGTAAAACTAACAATAATATAACTTTGCCTTATTACTAACATATATAGGAGGTACGCTGTACGTGATAATAAGAATTTGTACGTTTTGGAATTTTGGTGATAAAAGCTCTACAACATCTCATTCATTTGGATTTTAAATATTGTTTGTGTTCGAGCGCCACTGATGAGTTTTGGTTAGACGAAACGCGCATCTGGCGTAGTCTGAAATTTGTCAAAATGGTAAACAAAATGGCTACCACTACATTGCACGACATTAAAATAAATAAGACAACTAACTTTAATGAAATAAAAAAAATGTGTTTAGTTTAAAAGCATAATTGCAAAAAGTTTAAATAAATTATTGTTATCGTATTGTGCTAGACAGTGTCAATTATGTATTATTGTTTTATCGGGTACCGGTCTCGTTTACGAAAAGAAATTCGCACGTATGACACTAAAGAATAAACGAGTGTAATATACCGTTAGTTTCGGAAAACATAAAGTTTTTTTTAAGAACCTTAGTAGCGAGACACTGTGACGAATACACATATACTTTATTTTTTCAGAAAATGTACGAATATTGTTTTTATCCTGCAAAACTAAAATACATTTTATACTGATGAATAACATGAAAAAGTACTCTCCTAGCAGATTTCCCACTTGAAATTTTTGGCGTGCATTTTAGTAATAATATGACGTCACAAACAACTATCGCCTTCGACAACATGTCGTTAACCAGAACAGAATACTAAATATTGTTAGAAGAGAGGACAGGGTACCAGGAGACCATATTAATCACTGGAGAAAAAAGCAAATGAAATTATTCAGCTACCTTTATTGTACATCCTGTACTAATTGCAGGAAAAATACATGTTATCGGTAATTTGTGCTATTTTCATTTCATTTGGTAATGTTTGTCACAGCACACTAGCCTTGATAACAAAATAACAGGAAGTTCATTACAGGGCAGGTGTGACTTATTAGTTCGATATATGACGTCACAGTACTAACGTAAACAACGCGAACAAACAGATTGTTAAATTATTATCAAACCGATAAAATTAAATATAAAAATATAAAATCCTCACCCACCCAACCCAAAAATAGCAATACATAAAATATTACAAATTTTCCTATAAATATATCATTCTCTCCTCATGGGATTTTCAATTAATTACGTCTACGGTTTTGACAAAAGTAAGATGTAAACACCTATGGTTTTCACCAATAGTCATCTAAAGACTTGACCTTTCAAATAACATCAACTTAAGCGTTTCAAAAAGTCGCTTCAAATTGACAAAAGTCCCAAGCCATCATATATTTTCGAATTAACGGGACAACTATGTCTTAAGGCATTTATTGCTGCTAGTTTTGAAACTTCACTTCCAGCTTTTAGAACGTCGCTTCCTGTTGACAAAAAGCCGTAGTAACAATATCTTTTTTCAGATTGAGGACAACATTTCATGTTGTTACACATTCAATTCCGGTTTTCAAAAGGTCAATTGTGGTTGACAATAGTACCTAGTAACCATATGCTTTAGGATTTAGGAAAATACAGGACATTAACCTCTGGTTTTGAAAAGTCACTTCCTGTTTTCAAAAAATTACCTTCCGGTGACAAAAGTCACTAAGAACCATATATTTTCGGGCATAGGGCACCATTTCCTGTTGAAATGTTTGAAACCTCACTTCTGGTTAATTACTTTTCTCAAAGAATGTGGGAAGGACCTTCCAATTTGTCTTGAAGTAGTAGCTCTGTCTTTGTTGTATTGTATTGTATTATATTAAAATATCTTTGGGTACAATGTTTTTGCTTGAATAGAATTACATTATTTGTTAAATATTCGAGTGAATTAAATATGAGGTTGTTGATTAAAGTTGTGCGTTAGTCTGGAAAGGGAGAAGCAATGGATATATATTTTTTTTCAAAATTTTAGGAAGATTGCGCTCTATGTGTTAAAATATATGTATTTATTTAGTTTTGTCAACAAATATTCCAAAATGTTCAAACAATGTTATCAATTGTCATCAACTACAAGTTTCGGTTTGAATGGCAAAGTCAACATGATCAGCCATATTATTCCGTAACGATTGTGAAATAACACTAGCTTGGCTTAGTCAACTCCTTTTGCACCTTTCATTAAAAAACCAAAACATGTTCTATTGTTATCTTTACACTATATATTACAACGCATAGAAAGTCATTATTCAAATTAAATTGAAGTTTAAAAAAATAAAGCTCTACAGCTTGTGTAATTTTTGCATACAAAAATCTAGGTAGATTGTAAATAACAATTACTTGACTTTGTTAACTCCATTTGCACCTTTCAATAAAAACACCCAACACATGTTCTATTCATATCTTTGCACCGTATGCTACATATGATAGAAAGTCATTGTTAAACTCAAATGAAAATTTATTAACATAAAGCTCTAAAATATGTGTTTTTCTTTATTTCTACATACTACTTTTGCACCTTTCAATAAAAACACACACATGAATTTATATTTGTATCACTGCACCATATGTTGCATAGGACAGAAAGTTTTTATTCAATTCAAGTTGAAATTAAAAAAAACTAAAGCTTTAAAAGTGTTTTTCTATATTATATGTCTCCGCTACCACAAAGGGTTTAGAACATATAAAATAGAAAGAACAAAACAGTAAATAGCATACTTTTTTATGACGGTAGAGCGTCCACTTTCTCAGTTGCAAAAACTAAGATCTTAAAACGTTAAAATTATTTTTTGTTTGTCAATATATTTTAAATACCACACATTCGTGACCAGCAATTGTTAGTTTATATTTCCATGATTGAAAGTACACACACAGGTTACCGATATACATGTATAGTTGTTTCTATCTCTCTGACTGAAACAGAGACCAATACACCATGAAGAATCTTTTCTAAAGACCAAATATGAAAAAAGATCTTAACATGGGATAGCGAGCCTATTTCGTTTGCCAAAAAATAGATAACGGTAAAAAATGTCAATTTAATTTTGCGGTTTTAGAGAACTGACAAGATGCAAACAATGTCTTAGAAATTACCAATATAACTTTGTTATTAAATTTCTGGAACTGAAATGCCAAAACCCCTCGCAAAACATTGCACACCTCCCAACATGAAACCATAGATTTGCCAGCATGCTTAAGTTTTTGCAAGACAATGTAATACATGTATATTTATTGCATCACCTTAAATTTCATCTCAGAGAAATATGCATTCTCAGTGAACTTCACCTACACTGTATATACCAGTTTATATAAAAGCTGAGATATGTATTGCGAATATTCAGCACCAGTTTTAGAAATTCTTAAAGAGGAGGCACTCTTAAAATGGTATTTTAATGGTTTTAGCAATCGGTTAACTAACATCCGACATTGTTTGACGCTCAAGGTAGGCTTTCCTCTTTCTGTATATGACTTCACTGGACAGGTAGATGAGTGACCATTTAAAGGCAGGCAGGACTAACTGTCTGCTTGGAGCGACTGAATGCACCCGTGTAGTTAAATGGTTTTGGGCTTAGTATTAGTTTTTGTTGTTTTTCTTGTTTCTTTTCTGTGTCGCTTGCCTTTTTCATCTGCTATTTATCAACGGCATCCCCGGGGATGCAAGTTCGAGTCCCACTTCTGGACAATGTGTGCTAGACTCCAACCCTAATTGACACAAGGATCATCAACTATTCTAAAAAAGATCCGCGTCCTCAACGGATTCTATGGTTAGTTGGGTTCAACCATTCACGGATTGTGTAGACATTTTATAATCTACACACACGGACGAAGGGTCGTTACAGAATTTTCACTTGTTTATATTGCTGAAAAAACAAAAGCTGTTTACTAGTATGTTTTATTAAAAATAATTATGGAAATGTCAATGGAAAGATAATTCTTCATGTTTCAAAGTCGAGCTCATAAATCATTGATTATTTATTCTATTCATATTCCGGAAGAAACTAATTTATTAATAAAGAAAATCTTTTACCTACGAGAAGTTTTGTGAAGAAGTTACTATACTCGTTACTTAACTGCAAGAAACTACTATCCGTCCATGTTTATGCATGGTGTTCTTTATTTCCTCATACTTCAATTTCTGTTGATGTCAACCTAAAAAAATAATTATTTCATTTCACGTTTTTGCTATTAACCGTGACGATGTGAAACGGGGATGGAGCAAATAAAGTATTGGTTGATTGATTTGATGTTTGCTTAACGTTCAGCGAGCAGTATTTCAGTTATATTCAGGACAAGAACAAGTTAATAAAAATCACCATCAGGTAGCTAATAATAAAAACAATATAGAGAAAGTTCCGTTATAGCTTTGAGAAAGTTCAAGATCGATATTTAATGATTTGTTGACGTCATTCATTGGTCGTTCATTAATTGGTCGAACTGTGTCTTTAATTTTGACAAAAACACCGTCATTTATGTCGTTGCATAATCTTCTAGACTACTTTTTTTGTTTATTCTGCATCGTCAGTCATGTCTGTCGATCCGATACTTAGTAAGTGTACTGTTGGTAGCTTCCTTTAGACCATTTACATAATATTTTGAACTAATTGTATTGTGTATTTATAGATTACGTCGTTTTACAAAATTCATCTGCTACACTGTCGAAATAAGACCAGCACCACATATAATTTTACCTTTGGCCTAATTAAACTTTTTACCTTTTAATTGTGTTTGCTATATTTTACTGGAAACATTAGCACATTTTTCTTTTTCTATTAGTATTTTGTATAATTTATTAGATATATTATATGTTATTAGCTATCTTACAAATTGTAATTTGATTAAATATTGTAAACTTTCAATAAATACAAATACATATTGCCATAACATACACGGACAAACTATTAGTTTTTCTTGAACAAATCTCATTATGTTGGCCTGACCATTACCTTAATTACATATGCATAAGAGTTAATGTTTAGTGTCAGGATATAAGAAGAAGGCACATGCCGAATGTAGTTCCCAATTTTAAGAACAATATAGGCTTAGAACCACACCATAATAGAATAACAAACATATCATTGAGTAGTTAGTCTTGATTTAAGATATTAGTATCATATGATTTCAACAAGAAGTTATGATTTTAACTACAAGGGAAATATTTTATGTTCGTTTAACAACAAGGCTAGTCTTTTAAAAACATTTCTATGCCTATAAAATAAACGTAAGCTGGTTGACTGTCGTAAAGAAATTACACTCTGCACTATTTTTTATGGGACACTTTTTGTCGCCATTGTATACTCTGTTTATAACTAGTATTTATTTGCTAAAAAAATAAACAACAATTTTAAAAGTTATGAGAAACATTATATATTTGATGAGATATCGGATAAAAAAATATGTAATAAGATATCTTTAAACCTCATGGCATATCATAACTGGAACGTTGCAAAATAAAGATACGGTGTGCCATAAGAATCAAAACCAAATAATACATGAGAACAAGGTTATGGTTAGTTTGTGAAAAATGGTATGGATATTGGTGTTCGTAGCAGGAAGTTAATTTAATAAGGTGCTCCAAAAAAGAAATCTACTACAATCATCAAAATATCTTCCGGAACTGGAGACATCTGTCTTCCATGGCCTCTCTTGAACTAAAACATCTTTGTATCTGATCTATAGTAATAGTTGACATACCAGAATCAAGTCTTCTGCTTTACAAAGACCGATTTGATAAAAACGTTATCTATTTAAATAAACGTCCTGAATATAGCTGAAATAGTGTTATCAATCAATCAATGAATCAACCATGTTAAATCATCATGCTACCACCATATTTGCGATCGTGAATCAGATACATTAGAGGAATGTTGGATATAACTATGCCGTACTTAACCGATGTTTCAACTGATTCACATCGCCAGTCTTCTGCTTGATCAATGTCTTTAAATGCTAGAAACTGGTGTGTTATGTAAAAACATTCTATTTTTTTTAAAGTTACTTATGCATATAATAACTGTCTTAACAGTGTTTGTTGGCAAGACATATAATACGTTACCATAACCCATGGATTACGTAAAGATTCACAAACAAAAGCACCCCAAAATGTCATTTCTAATTATGGAATTATTTTTGTAAAGTATTATTGATGCATGCATATAAGTAAACGAAAACAATAAATAACAAGACAAACACTGACGGAAAAGTAGTTTCCTGTTAACAAGTCTTACATTATTTTGACCTGAAAAACCCTCATGACTAATTTCCCCGACATTTTATTCAGTTTTTTGTAAGAAGACGGCACATTAAGTAGTTTGTTCCGGGGTATAAGGACATTAAAGGAGTACAACCATACCATAAAGAAATGACGAACATGGATTAGTTAGTCTTTGTTTTAAGTTATTAGTATTATAGGCGTACAAACTTCTTTAAGTAACGAAAAGGGAGTTTATTATGTTCGTCTAATAACCAGCCTTATATATAGCGGTTTGTCTTTTAAAATATGTTTTTATATATGCTATCTATTTTTATTCTGTCCTATCTGTTATTGATTTTCTTTATTTTGTTCATTTTTTGTCTCTATATCTTAGTCCTCATCTCTATAACAATCTGGTTCCAACCACCATTTTTAAACTTAAAAATACAAAACTAAATTTTTTAATGTTTATATATCTTCATGTTACATGTATGTTGCAAGTATGAAATTATACTATTGCAAAGAAAATTGAAAAATGTCATTGTTATCTTCCCGTATTTGTGTGATTGTAATCTACTGACATCCTAGCTTTAAAAGGAACAGAACTATATTCAATGTTGGCAGTTAATATCTAGACATTTTTGTGAATTTAAAGGGAAATTGCGCCTTAAAATGAATTGCAAAGGTGATTCAATAAAAACATCTTTGGTTATTGCACGACAATTGATAAGTATCATTCCAAGCCGAATATTATATCTGAAGAAGCCCAAATTTTGCAATATGTCAAAAATATATATTCACAGTTGACATGATGTGTGCATCTGATTGATTGTATGGCAAAATTTCACAATTGATCAAAAGAGCATTCTAAGATGTCTATAAAATCATTATTTAGAAGAAACACGAGAATACAGCACGATTACTTAAATTGCGTTCTAGGGGAAATATTCCACTGCTGTAAAACAATAATAATTGCTTCCAGTATTCAATACATCTGCTCCTTTTGGCCTTCGCACACTGTTTTAATGTGAACGATATAATCATATGCCGTGTACATGTATCAATTGAGTTTTTCTTCATGTTAATAGCAAACTGAAGCACGTGTGAGTTAGATGCACTCATTTATAAGCATGTAAAATGCGAAGACAAAAAATTAGCGCAATATACATTGCTTTTCATGATTAAGTAGAAAGGTACAACATTTCTGTCCTATCTCGATGTTTTTCTACTGAAAAGGAGGAATTTTTGATAGAGAAATGCCACAATGCCACAATGCCACACTTAACAGATCTTTTAATCAATTTAAAACGTCAGTTTTTTTTAAACGTGATTAATTTCTCTAAACAATAAAAACTGATGAACGTGTATTATGACAATACGAAAAGTACTAGCTGTCTTAACAGGTTTAAATGGTAAACTGGTATTATACAATATTACATACACGGACGGAAAATTTGTTTCCTGTTAACAAGTCTGACATAATATTGACCTTACAATTACTTTTCAGGTTGAGAAAAATTTTCTGTGAAAAAGAAAAAGAAAAGGTCAACTCAAGTAGTTTCCTATCGCTTATAGGAATATTACAGGAGAACAACAGTTCCAGATAAGAATAACCAATATTTTGTAGTTATTTATGATTAAATACATATTCAGGACGTACAACAATGAAAAAAATAATAGGAGACAACCAGGCTAGTATAAACTGAAATATCTTTTAATAAACTAGTAACAATTTAAACCTGCATCATATTATGCAGAACACGTCCTAGCACTAATGTATGTTATTTTTAACACTAGTGCTAGTTATATACGATACAAGTAAAAGTTATGAAACATATGCTGAGTTTAAGTATATCACATTTTTTTAACTAACTCTTTGCTCTGGTAAATGTTGTACCATAATAAAGATTATATTAATTTGAAGGATTTGATTTCATTCTCTCTTTTATTTTTTGCAAACGGCTTTCCACTGAACTTGTAAACGAACCCTGGCATGAAACAATAGTTTTCTCGCCATGATAAGCACCAGTTAGTAAACAATGAAACATGGAACATCTTTACTTCTAAATGTAATTTCAATTTCCAATTTTTATTATTTAGAGCATGGATGACATCCATATATTGTTGAATATATTGAAAGTAAATTAATGCTTTGCTGTAAAGTGTAGTTAATAAATGATGAAATCTTTTTTTTATAAGTAGTGTTCCATACTGAACAAAAAAATGTAAATTCAATTTACAGATTGACGTTGAAGAATAAATATTTGTAAAGTTAACAATTTTAATCAGTGAACTATGTTATACACACTGAATCGGACATTATTAATGTATAAGTTTGGCTACATTACCTTCAGTATTAGGTCGAACATAAAGTTGTGTCCGCCGCCTTAAGCGAAACCAGATCAAACCCTAACACTGCCACATTTCTCATAAGATGAACACATCTGTTATTATTTTACCTATAAGACGATAAGCAAATAAAACCTCTTCACTAATATTAAGTTTTTTAAAAATATTTGACAGTTACTTGTGGAGGTATTGTACCTATTGCAAGTTATTTTGAGTGTTATATATGATTATAATATAAGGAAAAAAGTAGTTGTCATCTGCTTTTGTGTCTTGTAAACAATAAACAAACAGTAAACAATATTTTCCTCTGCAATTATTACATTCCTTTGTTTGCATGGGTCATTAATTTTTTTTTAAAGATATCTTATAAGAAATTTTTAAAATAAACATATTCTAAGCATATGTTTGATTTCAAAATAGAACTAGGGATAAACTATTCAAAAACATTAATTTAAATGAAGTAAGTAAGCTGTAGTAACCTGTTCTCTGAAGGATTAAACTGATGAATCTTAACAAACAGTTGCGGGTAATTGGTTTCATCGGATTATGTCGTACGGAAAAATTTGTTAAGTTGTTTAAATTTGTGTTTAACGCCACTTTTAGCAATTTTCGGCTATATTATGCGTCCAGTTTTTATTGGGTGAGTAATGCGGAGGACACCGAGAAAACTTGGAACCTTGGCAGGAAAACAGGCCATCCTTTTCTTGCAGTGAAACTCGAACCTGCAACTTCAGTGTTGACAGGCACGTGAGTGGCCATCGAGGCCTGAGAGTTTATCAGTATCTTTGATGCTGAAATGTGTATGATATTTATAGGTTCTGTAGTCAGATGGTTTTAATACTGTGGTAGGTATTGCAACTATCAGTCTAGAATGTTTTTCTTTGCTCTACTGATGACAAAATTGGATGTATGATCACGTCCATGATACTGATGTTATTGTTATAGCGGTTGCAGAAAGACCTATTCCACTTACCTTTGGAATATTCTATTTTGAAGCTTTCCAGTTGTCTTTGTGTGTGTGTGTGTCCTAAATTGAGTAAGAATATTAAAGTTTATGGCGAACAGTGATAGTTATGTCTGGTTTCATGTTTTGGTTTGATGTCTTTAAGTTTATTTTAAAAACTCCCTAAGGTTTATTTTCTAATGGCTACGATGTTATGCTCATTTAAAGTTTGACTGAATATTGACAATAAGATATTTGCAGAAGAGACAACCCCCAGCTTGAATGTTTTTTGTTTGATTCTTTTTCACTTTTGTGAGTCTCTTGCCTACCTGTCAGCCGCACCACAGTCATTTATTGAGACTATTGCATATGAGCAAAGTGTAAAAAAAATACGTTGGACGCCAGATCTCTAATGTTACTTCTTGATTAAAAAGCCACATTTTTTGTCTATTTGTTTGGTGTTTTGTTTTCTTTCTTTCTTGTATGCCTCCTCTTCATTGTATTTAATTTTGCTGCGATTTTGTCAAGGACTAGGAAGGCTTTAAGTACTTAATTAATGTATGGTGATTTTAATATTCTAGGACACATCAATTACAACATGGTTAAATAAACATATTTACCAATTCAGGACAGAGTTAACAGAATAAAGACCGTATGATTATGATTGTAGGACCCTTTTTCAAAAAAGACAACAATTGTTTTCGCCTGTTAGTTTTTATAACTCTCTTTCTCTCTCTGTCTATCTGTCTTAACATTATATCAAATGGTTATTTTTGCAAGGACTATTCTTTCAAATAAGTACAAAAAGATCCCAAAGCAATAAAAACAGTGAAAAAATATACAAATACACAACTTTTATTGGGAACTATATTCGTGGACAACAAGATACAAAGAACATTAATTGTGGTATCGTATTAATACTAGTAATTAATTTAATTAATACTGTAAAGAGCAAACGTCATATTTAATAGTTATTCGAAGTAGAAACATCGAAGCAGAAACATTTTGTGAGCAAATTGTGTATAATTGTGCTGTAAAAATAAAGGGAGACATTATTATCCTTAACTTTGGGACGATAATACAGCTTGCTGTTATAATGCTATCGAGTTGAGAATCTTATATCCGTTATTATATTGTTTCACCCGAGCCATGTTCTCCGGCTCGAAAAACAGTGCTAACCAGTTTGTAACTAGGATTGGAATTTATTTTATGCTGTTGACTGTTAATTCACATGACATGTTTGGTCTGTGTAAAATAGTACTGTTGACTGTACATTCACAAGACAAGTTTTAGTATGTGTCATATAGTACTGTTAATTGTTAATTCACATGACAAGTTTTGGTCTGTGTCATATAGTACTGTTGACCTTAATTCACAGGACAAGTTTAGGTCTGTGTCATATAGTACTGTACTATTGTCTGTAATTTACAGGACAAGATTTGGTCAGTGTCATATAGTACTGTTGACTGTTAATTCACAGGACAAGATTTGGTCTGTATCGTGTAGTACTGTTGAATGTTAATTCGCATGACAAGTTGTGGTCAGTGTCATATAGTTCTGTTTACTTAATTCACGGGGCAAGTTTTGGTCTGTGTTGTATAGTACTTTTTACAAGGTGTAGATGATTCGGGCTGGATTAGGTATAACGTTTTTGCAAAATTGATGATAAAAGCTCTACAACACCTTAATCATTTGGATTTTAAATATTTTTCGTTTAAGAGCCATTGATGTGTTTATAACGTTTTGGGATTTTGATAATTAAAGCTGTATAAAAATGTTTTTCAAATATTTTGGGGACTTGTATAATATGGGTTTATGATCATTGACTCATCAATGACATGATAACGTAAGAGATCTAAGAGATTTCCTGCTGTACTCTAGAACTTATACCTGTCAAATTAGATTCTGTAACATAAATATTAACAAACTGTTTTTCCTGTTAAGAAGTACGACGTTAAAATTTGTATTAGATATATCTTTCGCTACAATGCTTCTATCAATTTTCGACGCATTTATTGACGTTACTTCCGTGCCTCTGAATTCCAGTAGTCACGTGACGTCCTTCTCTAATGTGATTTCAAACTCTTAGTTTTATATTAATGTGAAATACATTAACATTAAGTATATGTTGATCACGAGATACATAAAGCTGCAGAATTCAACGCTGTTAGCACGTTGCCCCTATAAGTGTCAGGTCAGGATTTCTTACCGGCATTGTTACAGTTTAGTTTTGTATATTTTATGAGGAATTAACTTGCATTAATTAACGTTAGTCCTTTTTGGTCAGAAGAAAAAATGTGACCGTGATTTTGTTATTTAGTAAATTAAATAAGGGGGAATAAAGCAATAAACGAGTTCGCGAATTAAACACTTCATATAAACTTGCTACATATTATAGAACATTGCTTAATAGTTATTATGTTTTTTTTATAGATAAATAAAAACTATTTCCTCAACACGTAATATGTTTTTCGTTGGACCAGATAAAACACTTGTAATAATTATTGAATAACAAGTATCGATATACAACCATAAATGCTGAGTCACAAATAAACATTTGAAGTCTACTCGTATGGATATTTATATTATCCCAGACACTTATGTGAAAATGCTTGGTTTCTTACAATATTATTTTGCAGTATTTTTTTAGAGGTATGTCCCACAAGTCTAATGACGCAGTACAAAGAATTGATAGCCATGTCTTATTGATATTCGATCATTTAACTCGAGTAACATCGTGGCGGACAGGAATATAATTCTCTACTGTACGTCAATATATGGTACTTATTGTCTTTTATTATTTTGTAAGTTAAGTTATGAGGGTTCATAAGTCGTTATGTAGTATCGCTAGTCCCCGTGGGAGAATAACTGGTGCATATGTGTAAAAACATTCGGTATTATTTTATTTATTAATATTTGTATTTTAAGGAGCGAGAAGAGGGTTCACTTTGTCCTCGTTCAATAGACAATCCTAAGATATAACCCGTGACTAGCGAAATATTCGTTTCATTCCATTATGGTTGTATATGAGAGCAATCAAGGTAGTTGATCTCAAACAAAGAATGGGCAGCCAGTGCGAAAAAAATAGTGTATCTCATACAAAGGTCGGGCAGCCGAACAAATAAGATGTTTAATCTTACCACAAAGATCAGGCAGATGAACTGATTAAATAGTTGATCTAAAGGTCGGGTATCCGAGAGTATAAGAAAATCGATCTTACTCAGAGGTCGGGTAGCCGAGAAAATGGATAGTTGATCTTACCACAAAGTTGGGGTAGCCGATCAGATGACATATTCAATCTGACCACAAAAGTTGGATAGCCGAAGGGATTAGAAAGTTTATCTTAACAGAATGGTGGGAGAACGGATTTAATAGTTGATCTTACCACGAAGATCTAGTAGTCGAATAGATAAGATATTTGATCTTACCACAAAGGCCAAGTTTCCGAAAGGATAAGATAAATATTATATATTACAAGTGGAAAGGTGAGACAAGAAAATCTCGCTCCAGGGTAAAAGATTTCTTCCATCAGACATATAGGATCTAGGATCATAGAAGCTCAGATATGTTGTTTTTATGTTAATATTTAAAGAGGCCTTGTAAACCAACACAACGAAAGTATATATTTTATGATTTTTCTCGCCGACAGTTGACGTCACAACAAGGAGCGTTAAATTCTTATCTCACTCACGGGTTGAAATAAATAGTATATATCCCAAGTGTAAAGGCGAGACAAGAAAATCTCAAACCCAAGGGCAAAGATATCTTGTCCATCCCGAGACTCTGCCGAGGTATTGAACAAACAGATATCTTTGCCCGCGATTTTGAGATTTTCTTGAATCGAATTTCCACGAGTGATTTGATACTTTTTCTCACCTGATGCAGATTACTTAGGCATTTCTTCAGTATGTTTGTTGCCATTTATGTATACGTAACTGTAAAGTCCATGATGTCATAATAAACTGACGTCACAATGAGCTATCTCACCCGTGAGACAGAGAAATCTCACCAACTTGAAGTCACAAGATATTTCTATACTTCGGTGAGAAAAATAGTATCTATTACAAGTGGAAAGGCGAGACAAGAAAATCTCAAACCCAACGTCAAAGATATCTTGTCGATCCCAAAGCTCTGTCGAGGGATTGGAGAACAGATATCTTTGTCCGCGGTTTTGAGATTTTCTTGAATCGACTTTCCACGAGTGATTTGATACTTTTTCTCACCTGAGTTGCAGATTATTTAGGCATTTAGTCAGCGTGTTTGGTGCCATTTGTGTATACGTAACTGTAACGTCCATGACGTCATAATAAACTGACGTCACAATAAGCTACCTCACCCCTGAAACAGAGAAATCTTTCCAACAGGAAGTCAAGAGATATTTCTATACCTCGGTGAGAAAAGGATATCTCAACGGGCTAAAAATAGGTACCACGCTGTCTCATTAGTGAGAAAGAGAAATCTTACTAACAGGAAGTCACGAGATTTTTCTATACCTCTGGTGAGAATGTTAATTTTACAACAAAGGTCGGGTTGCGGAACGGACTAGATAGTTTATCTCATGCAAGCTGATGACGGTAGACGAGCGGTTTAGATAATTGATCTTAGAGCAATGGTCGGGTATAGTCGTTCGAATTTGATAGCCGGTCTTACCACAATAATCACGATGACGAGTGGATTAAAAAGTTTGACATTTCCATGCACAGAGGTCGTGTAGCCGAGCAGATTATGCAGTTGATCTCATCATAATGATATGGAAGACGACCTGATTCGATAGTTGTTCTCAATAGACTGATTAATTAAACTGATTAACTGTTGAAAATAATTGTTGTCAATTAACACTTGTTGAATCTACGTATGGATTATAAACTTGATAAGTTCGGAAAGCAGTTTTTATTTGAAACTTTTAGACAAAGATAGTTAATCTTGCCAACAAAGTTTTACTTCTTAACTTTGTACAAAGTTGTTTCTTTCATAAACATATTAATACTAAAAATTACAAACACTCCGATGTGAAACCAATGAAGCTTTATTCAAAGTGTATATCCTGTAAGACTAGTTATAGTAACAATCGAAGAATTAAATAATTTTTGTAACATAAATCAAGGTTTTTCATTTGGTCGTTTTTAAGAATAGACAATAACTATAAATTTGTATGCTATAAATGAAAACACTTGGATAATATTGCATGAAAGGTCACTTCTGCTTGTTAAACTGAACGAAAAACAGTCAATTAGAACCAATTCATATATAGAAAAGCTCGTAAAATTTTATTTTGATTTCCCCGCGAAACAATAACACGAGCTTCGAATATAAGCTTTTTATTGTTAAATATCGGTTGCACAATAGTAAACACCGCTCTCCTTGTATATTACCAATTATTAATATACAGAATCTAAGGGCTTATTCATTGCAAGTAATATATGGGGCGTTCGGGTCGTAAGTGTATTAATTTTGTCTGACACGGAAAACTTTGTGACATAATGGCTACTTGACGGGTCAACACTTATTTTGTTTTTATTAATGTGTGTGGTTTTACACAATTAGTTTAATTAAAATGTAAAGGGATAGAAGGCAACATCCTGAAATTTTCTAGCACTAGTGCGAATAATTATTTGCAGATAGACATTTCACGTCTGACTCCGGAGCAAATTATTCCGACTCCGACCCGAATATTAATAATAAGGTCTTTTGTTCGATCAGACCTGGCATATTTGTTTATTTAATTAATTTTGAAATTTCAGCATTGAAGGTTAACTGAAAGCCATGAACAGTCGTGTTTTTTAATATGACGTTCTATTATCGTAAACTAAAATTAACAAAAACGTTAAAATGACATCGCACACCAATATTGCATGAACGTTTGATTATGGCTATAGTTCAGTAGACGATTTGTTTATGGCATTTACAAATTATTTTCTGGAAATTTTTCAGAATACGTGTGACTCCTTAATGAACGGTATGCAAAACATATGTTTATTAATTATTCCTTGCTGATCGTATTAGCATGAATTTGAAACCTTATTCCCGGATTAGCTAGTAGCCATCTTGATTCACTATATACTTAAGAAATAATTCACGGAGGCTGTGGTTTATCATTGTTTTACCACGGGTGACCATTTATGTCGTATTATTTTATCCCGAGCGATAGCGAGGGATAAAATAACGACATAAATGGTCATCCCGTGGTAAAACAATGATAAATCACAGCCTCCGTGAATTATTTCTATTCTAATAAGACAATTAAAGTACATTTATAATATTTTCGTACCTATAGAAAACATCATTTCCGCCATAAACTGGCTGTTCCGTCAAAGTAACACACAATATATTGCAACGGATAATTATAGCGCGTGTCGCTATTTATAAGATTTATACGTCATATGCAATAGCTTTCCGGTGGGAGTTACAGTTTTGTAATTGGAACAGCCATTTAAAACACGCCCTTCTAGCGCGTGTTGCTCATAGATAAATCATTGTTTTACCACAGTTGTGGTCTCAAAGCCTTTGAAGCACGTCATATTAGAATTCATTGTTAATCACAAGTATAAACACGTTCTCTGCAAACACGTGACCATCCGTAATATCATCAGATTGTGTGATCAGAACTTTTCTTTTATTTTTACAGACCAAAAGATCTTCTCTTTCCCAAATAAACATATCACGGGAACAGGCTAGAAAAACAAAATATTTGCAGATTGAGCATTCGAAAAGCCTCGAAACTCACGATGCAAGATTAGATGGTAAGTGTACGTGCTGTAAATCTACAAGGACCTGTGACAAATGCATGTGTTTCGAAAATCCACCCGTCATTGAGGACGGTATGGCGTTGAACGCTATTGTAGTCGGCGGACAAGGAAGCAATTCTAATATTCAAGCAAAACAACGTGACAGCTTTATTGAATTACAAAAAGGTGACGAAGGATGCATCAGATGTCCAAATTCAAGTCTTTCTAGCAATAAAAGTGACAAAACAGTAATATTAAATGTCGGAGGTACTGTTTTTGAAACCTACATGTCGACTTTGAAAAAATTAAGAACGTGCAAGTTATCGCACGACTTTGAAATGAAAAAGTTTTTCCGAGAAGAAAAGGGTGATTACTTTTTAGACCGAGACCCACAGGTATTTGGCGTTGTTCTGAATTATTTACGGACAAGAGAATTGCATATTCCAACGTTTTTATGCGGCCCTATTCTACAGAGAGAGTTTAAATACTGGGGCATAGATGAATTGGACATTGAGCGCTGCTGTTGGCAACCATACAACACTTGGAAAACACAAAATCGGTCACTTGAAAAACTAGAAATTGACCGTAAAAAATCAACGACACAAAGAGACTTAAAATGTAATCGTTATAGTTCTTCTCGATGGAAAAGGTTGAGTGCCATTGTGTGGAATTTTCTGCAAGATCCTACATCTTCTCGTGCTGCCAAAGTAAGTTTCAATACATTGTAGTAACTTTTTAATGAATAATATAAACATACTGAAGATAAATATACACACGATCATTGAATACAAAAACACACAAAAACTGGTTGCATTATACAATTATAGCCTTTAAATTAGGTCGATATAAAACATTATCGACATGAGAACATATCGACCGACTACGAAGTCTATATGTTAGCTATGTCGATATTTTTCATATCGACCGTATAAACAAGCAACATATTAAAATGTTTGAATTTTTTCAGAATGGACATACTTTCCTAACTTTCAAACCGGAAATAGACAGTAAGTTATTCCTGACGCCGTTTAAAGGGGAATTCCAGAATTCCAAATTATTTAAAGAAATTTTATAATAGCCATGCAATATCATGTTTTTTAAATATAATCGTGCAACATGACTTTTCTATCAGTCGTTTTCAAAGAAGCTTTCCAAATACGTCATGTCATGTTACAGGTTTTACACAAAGCAAATTTTAAAACAAAAAAATATCAATTAATAATATTATTAAATATACACACCAATATTGAAAAATATAGGCACAAACATTGAATATACATGCAGGCAATAGATTTTTGGTACCCTTTTCTCGTTTGGTATAACAGATGAGCCCTTTAGGGCGAGCTTATCCCGGTGTAAAAGCAACTACAAAAAAATGTATAGCCAATATTACATCTTTGTGAAATCCATAAAAGTTCAAACACAATTCAAAATCAGTCTGTTAAAACCATTCCCATGGGCCATTTGTCGGAATGATTTATCCGCGGTTAGACATGCATGCCCGTTAATAAGCTAACCTGTACTTTTTTATCTGTGTCAGTATTATACTTTATTATTATATGATGTTACTTGGTCATTATACGGTTATAGCCCAGCATAGGGTGTTGTCTACCGTTTTTCAACATGTTGTGTAGAGAAAAGACACACACACACACAAACAGTTGAATATGTAAATTTTTTAAGTGTTGTTGTTATAATTTTCTCATGTTTTGCATCAATAAAAATGAGTTCCATTAAATAGCTAAAAATTGCTGAAAATGGCGTTAAACGCCGTTCAAGCAGACTACGAAACATGTATGAAATATTTAACAGTGAAACTTACCAATGAAACAGCTAATGTCCGTTTAACCGGCTTGTGCGAACCTGGGTTATAGTATGGTAAAGTCGGTTGAGTTTGGCAAAATTTGTAATCATCTCTTCCTACTGTTTTCAAACCAAGTCTCTGAAACATTGCAGAAATATGTATTGACGATTTGCAGCTGCTCTTATGCAATTGTTTGTAGATTTTTTCCCCATTTTCCAGCCTTAGTCATTTTTCAGCATACACTACGAACTACGGTACTCATTTTCTGAATCGACTCCTTCCACAGTTATCAACTCTGATCCATTAAACCTTACAGATGAGGGTACCTATTTTGAGTAATTAACTTCTTCTACATTTTTCAACCTTCACTGAAAGATTGCTAAAACGCTGAAGTTGCGCACATGTTTTTATGTAATTGTTGAGACAATTTTTCTCTGTTTTGCCAGATAGTGTTATTTATAATGTATCATATAGTGACATGGTATCACCATCATATAAATGAAAAAGATCATCATATAATGACAACACGTCGTCGTAAATAGATATAGTATTATAATATAAAAACACAGTATCTTTATATTAAGCGAGTTATCATTCTGTAACCATTTAATAACAAAGTAACATCATAGGAGTAACTCCATATACGTCAGCACGCCATGGTGATTGACTCATTGATTGATTGATGTCAAGCTATAGTCAGTTTACAAAATTAAATAAATGTTGAGATACGAGATTTTGAATTGATATGCTTTGGGAAAGGGGCGGATAATTTTGCCATTTGTAAGGGCTACAATAAACTTGCTCTTTTTCTTAATCTATAAGGGGTATTGTGATGTAACAGGTGGCCTATCTGCGTGGTAGCAGATAGTAGATATATAGCCAGTTTATATCGACTGAGCTAACGGAGTACTTCTTTAGCTCACTTGGTTAGAGGGCTGGCTGGCAATACTGAGATCCCGGGTACGATCCCCGGAGATGACATGATGTTATTTCATGCTCTACCGTTACAGTGCAAGAAGTTTGGCACTCGCCAAACACGTTACCGGCGTTGTCCGCGGTCAATCTCATATCAAGGCAAAGTGTCATTATATAATGATAACGCATCATCATACAATAGCGAACTACAACCAATGACCGAATATCATCATATAATGAAGAACTGCTAGAATAGATTGAAGTTTGACTCTTAATACAGGTACAGTGTTCCATTCAAACAAATATATATCATATAGTTATGTCATGCGTCCAGTTTTTATCGTGGAAGTAAGCCGTTGTACCTCGTGAAACCCCCGGCAGGAACATTCGTAATTCGGATGTCAATACCCCCACTCCCAATGAAGACTGGACAACATGATATAACTGTAAAATAACTATAAAATTCTTTAAAGATTATTGAAGCTCTATTTAAACAAACAATATTTGTGCGTCGCTATTATCTATTTTAAAGGTTTCTTCTTTCATTTTAGATGTATGCCTGGATTTCCATTATATTTGTATTTCTGTCCATATTTTCCTTTTGTGCGGAGACTCATCCAGATTTTAAAGTTGATAAAAGTACAGTGAGATCCTTGCAGGGTTTATACAGCTTACAACACGAATCCAAGTATTTGACTGAAGTCACCATTCAGCGTGCCACGAACACAACAATTACTAATACAACAGTTCATCAACTGGTTACACATCCCGCTTTGAAAGTGATTGAATTATGTTGTGTGACGTTTTTCACTATGGAGTTTATTTGCCGATTTGTATTTTGTCCTGCAAAATGGCAGTTTATTACCTCTGCTGAAAACATAATAGATATTCTAGCAATTTTACCAGACTATGTTGAGTTCATATTATACTTAATTAACCCATCACAGAAAATGGCTTTCATGGAGTTTATTGTTATTTTACGCATGCTTCGATTGTGTCGTATCTTCCGGTTGATACGCCATGTTCCGGGTTTATGGATTTTACTTTACACTTTGAAAGCTAGTTTTAACGAGCTGTTGTTAATGTTTGTATTTTTGTTGATCGGTATGATAGTTTTTGCTTCATTGATTTATTTTGCTGAATCTGATAAAGGTTTTGACAACATTCCAATCGGATTTTGGTGGAGCATTGTTACTATGGCAACGGTCGGATACGGTGACAAGTTTCCACAAACTGCATGGGGGTACGTTGTGGGATCCATGTGCGCAGTCTCAGGATTATTGATGATAGCCTTTACAGTTCCAATTAGTGTTAGTAATTTTGTGTTGTTTTACACACATGTAAAGTATGGCATAGGTAAAATTGAAAGGACAAAAAGAAACGCCTTTGAATACGAAGCCGACAATCTGTCAGACGATGAAGAAAACGACTACATGGAAACAAAAGATTTTGTCAAAGTGAAAGAAAATGGTACAAGAAATCTTGCAACTGATGGAAATTATAAAAAAGTTTCCATTTCAAGTAAGGATAATAGTCCTGTGTGATGTAAATATTCGTGTTTACTACAGTGGTAGTTTTATATATCATCTATCTGTCACTTTGTTATCCGTTTCATTCTAATTATCGACATGAATTTTGTATGTGAAGTTTCGTTCTTATTTAACTGTATAATTTTTATCAACATTTCTTTTTTCTTAGTATTTGTATAGATATATTGATAAGTGTAGCCTTTTGTATACTGCGAGAAAGTAGGTTTTTTGCAAAATAAAAACAACCGGAGTAGCTCACATACTCTGGTTTATAAGTATAACAAGTCAGTTTCCGGTGGTTGATCCAAGGGGGCGGTTGGAGACCTGGCCCCCTTCCCCCTTTAAAAGCAGCACCTATAAAATGCATCTATAAGCTCCTGTGACACAAAACAAAGTGTGTCTAGAGATAGCCCCCCCCAACCCCTTTATGAGAATTCGTGCCTCCAATGCACTTTATGTGTAAAAAATGATGCCGCCTAGTTTCTTCCTATTAAAATTATTCAGCGTGAGACAAATCATTTGATAGACATTGTCGTTGAAAGTGAACACTACAAAACTGCTTTCAATTGACACTTATATCCCAAGTAGCTATTAGACTTCATAAGATAATCCCAGCGCAGAATAGTCCCGATATTGACATTGGTAAGTTGGGACATTTGTACAGTAAAGAAGTTTGCGGTTGGCTCATGCTGCAATTACAATTCCCGAATCATTTCGGATAAAACTAGGCGTTCAACATTTAGACAATGTAACAATAAACGTGATGAACTTAACTGGCGTTACGTTGTTATGTGTTTTGTTTGTGGTCAAATTGCCAACAATGCCTAATTGTGGGATATTTAAATGATCGTGCAAGTTGTTATACACTAATTCTTGTTTTGTATAGTACCCGCTGCAAACATGAAATTTTATTTTTTTATTTAAAGATGAATAAAAATTTTGTTTCAAAATATTTTTCAACACATTCCCAACCCCCACAATTATCACGTTCTAGTCCTAGTGTAATTAGTAATTATATGTATGGTGATAGATCATCATAGCAAATTGTCTATAATTTATGTACTGCTTAGTTACTCGGAAGCATATATTACACACAGGGTTCATGATAATATGCCAACAATTAACAACAATACTATATGCAGATAAATATTAATACACAGTAACTGGTATAACAGACAACCCGGAGTTGTAAGCTATTCCAGTTTTAGCTAGATTACTTGTTGCCATATATTTATCCATTACATTGTATGTTATTTTACTTTGTTTTCGTGTTGTACACGATTTTTGTTGTGCTGTTATTATTGGTACTTTAAATTTTATGTTTTGCTTATATTGAATTCTACAGGAAGTAACAAAATATACAACTCTAAAGGTTTTTTAATTCCAAAGCTACAGATGACCTCATCTAGACTTTTTATTGGGGGAGGAGGCCTTAGTATCCTGTTAAAAGTAAACCGTTGAGAAATTCAATAATGAAAACTATACACAAATTCATTCATGTTTTCTACAAAAACCCTTTTTTTTAAAGTTAAACTGTTAAACGTTATCTTAGTGTGTTATTTTATTTGTTTAAAGTAGCTAGTTTTAATTTACAAATATATAAAAAGTGTGACTTGACAGAAACAAAATTAAAAGGATTATAAATGGGAAATGGTTAATTCTCTGCAGAGTGTCAAGTGTCAAGTCAATGCATCAATATTATGTTTATACTACAATCTGCTGTACGGTATATAAATATAGTCTATAATTTGTAATTTATATTTATTTGTAAACTACTTTAAAAGTTCGAACTCATATCGGACGACTACACATTACGCATTATTATTATGATATATTACCTTTAAGTACGTTACGACAAGAGTTAATTCTGACGTCAGATTTTTTGATAAACGGTCACTAACTGTATATCACAAAAAATTCAACGCATTCCAGCTGCTTGCATAGGACGATTGCATGATACTATACAATTATGGCTTCTTATGAGGTGGATATCCAGAATATCCAACTTTCCTGGGTTGACTTTCTTGAGGGCTTTAGCCAGAGTGAGACAAACCACCAAAGTAGAGAATTATGAATGACAAAATATATTCTTCTTGTTTCCGGTTTCAATGTTCAAGAAATGTTCAGCGTTGTCTAAAAGTCACGTAATATTGTTTTTTAACCTCGTTTTTACCTGATTTTTCTCAATATCCGGTTTACGGGGTTGTCAACCTTTGCAAGACATTTCATTTATAAAAGTCAGAAGCAGTCAGTAAGTATCTTGTAAGTGCGTTTTAATATGATTTGTTATATATGTAGTTGATGTACTCATTATATCAAATATAAGATGCTTATTAAGCGCGCTATTATTAATGTCTTGCGTACCATGGTAATGCCTATATTCTGTAGAACATTTACATTTTACTGATCGTTTGTATTGTTAGTTCAAATGTTTTTGTTAATATTTAGACTTTTGTCCAATGCAAACCAACCAAATATTTTTTTTTACAAAAGCAATGTATTGTGTCATATATATTTTATATCTGATATGAAATCATTTCTCCATTATGAAAGTTGTAAATGTTGACTCATTGTTAAAGTGGATATTTTACTCCAGTTTGTTCTTGTGTAAATAAATCAATATTTGTTGAACTTATTGAATGTTGTTAATATCTTAACCTTAGATTAACGCTAGGAAATTTCCGGACAGCACTAGCGTATGTGTTTGTTCTACAATTTCGTAAACATTGGTAGTCATTAATCTAGTCAGACCTTATAAGGGTTTTAAGTTTGTTTATTGTTTATTGTTTTTTCTGTAGGTGGATTAAAGTTTCATTATACTTTTTTACCATATACCTGTAAGTTTTTGACAGGATTCTGCGTACATATTGCAACGTTTTTCGGACAGACAATAACAAATAATATTGGGTGAAGGACAAAATCCATCCCGGAAAAAATCCCTCCAGGACAAAATTTTTCCAGAAAAACATCATTTCAGGACCAAAACCCATCTAGGACAAATAATGAAAGGCCAAAGCTGTCCTATATGATGCCCTTTTATTCAAGTTATATCTTTATTATGGGGTCATTTAGTACAGTTAGGTTAAACCCAAACGTGACGAGACGTATAATTGGAAAAAATAATACATTTTCCACAGAATGTTTAATGGTAAACAATAATATGATGATACTAGACAAAAACATGCATCATAATGTAATCATTTTGTTTCTTAAAAGAAGGTTATACATCAAAATTTTAATCAATATATAGTATTGTTCGTTAACCTGGCCTTTATATAGATAATTATTTATCATGGGTACTATTCCTTTTGTTGTTTACATATCACAAACTGCCCTTGACTTTTGCAAAGGGAATTTTACATAGACGGTCAGCAATTTTTGTTTCTTACGGGACCTTGCATTGTTTACAAATTTTCGTCTGATTTCATGACGTTTAATGGTATTCGGAAAAAACCGCGTGTCTTTTTCGCCTCAGCTGCAGACGACATTACCGGAAGGATTTCCAATTGCCACATGAGACCAAGAAATTTGCAGCATTTAAAAGATGCAGTGAAAAGACGCTTTTTACATTCAGAGACCTTAAAACTGCTGCTGAGAAACAAGATATTCCCAATCCTCATAGAATTTGCAAGGTACTACTAAACTCAGTCTGAAAATAATCGCATATAAGCATTGACTAAATCCGGCGTGGTAGCAATCAGATATTTGAATGCAATCATCATAATGGATATAGTTTGCTGCCTTGTACGTCCTCAAGAAACAAATTGTTTTCGAATGATAAATCCAATGGTATTAAATGAATTAAACGTTATATTGCACCTTAGTAATTATACATTTATTAAGGCTTCATTGGCGTGATCTACGGAGTAAAACTTTATCACTTTTAATTTTTGAATATTTAAATTCCGCTGGCGAAGACAGGGTATTGTACTATGTCAAAGTATGCTTGCATCGACAGAGCCCTAATACCACAAAAACGTGAAAATACCATTTTATAGATAATATTTTAAGTGTTTTAAGTTGTAAGTTCCTTTTGTGCACAATCTGAGGTTTTAAGCCCGTTGCAGAAACTATTTTACAGAGACATTTGATTATAGTTTAGCATTACTGTTATAAAACCATTCTGCAACATCTAGCTTCTTTCTCGGTTTGATCCATGGAATAACTTTCTTGTAATTTGTCTTTGTATTAGAGTACACTGAAAGACACTGTGAGTTAAACTTGTGTTTTGACTTTTAACGTTTGGTCAGTGAACTTTTACTTGAAATAAAATTCATTTCAGATCTTTATGCTAACACCCTTTTTACTTAAAATCCATTAGATATTTGAAATAATTTATAATAATCCTAATTATCTAATATTCTTGCACATTTAGGTTGTAAGAAATGAACATATTAGCTTCGATAAGTAACAGTCACTATTATGCGAATCAAATAAATCCAAAGCAGGTCTGGATTTTGGAAAAGAAATTTGAGCAAAATCTCAGTCTTAATTTTTGTTTACAAAATTTTAGCAATATAAAATTCTCAATTTTTTATTAACTAACATTTAAAGAAACTCAGCAAAGATTTTTTGCATTTTAGATTTGCTTATACTTTGATATAGTTAATAGGTTCCTCCCCTAATATATTGTTTATTTGAAGGGTGCTTAACGCCACTTTCAGCAAATTTTCAGCTATATCATGGTGACACGTTTTTGGAGAAGGAAGCAGAAATACCCGAATGAAACCTCCGACCTTCGGTAGAAAAACTGGCAATCCTTGTCTTCTAAGACTGAAGTCGAGAGCACCCTGCCCGCAGTGAGACTCGAACCCGCAAAATAAGTGTTGACAGACAGAACTACATTAACCACTAGTCCACGGATGCCCCTCCACAAATATAGACAGCTATTTGATTGTAGGGATTCAAGCAAATATAATGTAGTTGAAGGTCGATGGTCGCGGGTTTTCTCCGGATGGTCTGGCGTCCTCGCTAATAAGACCTGCGCGAAACGATATAATTGCTGAAAGTGGCGTCAACAACATTACAAACAAACCAAAGCTTACAAATGCTCTTGTTTATTAAATAACTGTAAAAATGCTTTTGTTTAACTTCCAGCTGGTAAATTTCACCTATATTAAAGGACGGGAAAAATTAATGTACAATTGAGAAAAAGAGATCAACGTTTTTTTGTCTGTTTACAATCTAATTCATAATTTATCTTTCAATTGCTAACCCGTTGTTCTCTTGTCGCCGAGTTTAAGATCGAACGTAACCCAGATCATGTCATATTCTGATGGCGTTTCCTTGCACATGACTAATTTTATGCAGATGAACAAACAGGTGGACGAACTTATCACGCTTCATATTTATAATAATCTAGTTTTGAAACAATAAGCAGAAAAAGTGTTTAATTTCAAAATCGCTTTCTATACTGATCTGAAGATTTAATGCTATGACAATGGAAAAATAATACAAAATTTATAACATGTGCTATATGATTACATGCGCCTTGGTGAATTCGGAATTACTTTCTTAAGCGTTCAGTAGATAAACAAGATTTTTTCATCCGTCATGTAGATGATAGATGTAGCAAGTACTTGCTGTTCTGAATTCGATTTTGGAATGAATCGTTTATGATAAAATCATATTTCAAACAAGTGTCATCAAATAATGCATAATTTCATCAGTTTAACCATATTAACACGAAGATGTACAAATCATAACAATTAATTATTTAGACCTACAAACGTTTGTCACAGTAGTCATTAACAGAAAAACCAAATTACACAAAAAAGTTTCATATACATCAACTCTTCAATTTACATTTAGCGGAATTCCCGTACTTGATTTGCACTTAAAATATGACTTTGGCAAATTCAAATGCTTTTTTAAGTAAAATAAGTAACTTCGCCTCGTTAAAGGACCATCCAAATGTCAAAAGATCACCTCTTAGATTTACCTTAAAATTTCCTATGATTACAGGTTACCAGAACATGACCAGAAGTTATGTTCGATTTTCTAAGCAGTGACAATAGAAAAACGGGATAGCTAGCGATAGACTGATTTGATTAAATTGTTGTGTTTATTACTATAAATGTCTCTATAATCATTTAGACAAGGAACCAGAAAAGTGGGATTTAGTACTTACTGATGAAGATATTGACAAACTAGCACATTTAGTTGGGACTCGTTTTCTTGTAGAGCTTGAACTTACTTTCTTGGAATGGGAGCACTTCGCATACAGTCAACCAGACCCAGTGGAGGTAAATCGTAAGATAATGGAGACATGGAGAAAAAACTGTGAACTCCGTAATATAAAAACAGCATTAAGGAAAATTGGACAAGCATTAGAAACATTGGAATTAACAGTAAAAACATTGAAAACCAGTTGTTAATTAAATTTCTCGCTTAGTCCAGTGAACAATTTTTGATTAATTCTGATACAGAGAAACTTGTGGGTTTTTTTATTTTGATTTGTTTATACACATGTATCTTTTTAAAATTTAAAATTACAAAAATTTCATCTCATGTTTTAATTTATTTATAAGTATTAACTACGACAAATATTTTCTCCATCGAGGATAAATGAATTGTCGTTGTGCACATTTAATGTTCAAAACGGACATTTTGTTATCTATAGATGGAGAAAATATTTTTTAGTTAATCTGTAAATAAATGTTAAAAAATTCTGTATGTTATCTTTAAGTATACTTTTCGGTAGTGTTATAATGGATATACATGTAGGTTCATCTAATGCTATATGAAATGGTCAATACGATAATGGAATACTGTAGAAACTGTTATTATATTTTATTATAGAAACCAGTACTTAAATAAATTAGATATAAGTAGCAATAACTGTCTTTTCGCGCTCAAAACAGCACGTGGGTACAAAAAACCTGGATTTTGCATCTGGACGAACTAACTAGTTATTTATTATTTTAAAGGGGAAGCAACTAGTTATTTGTTCGACGTGCAATTTGTAACCTCTCCATATTTAAAAACACTACAGTCCCCTTCAAAATATTCACGTTTTCCTGTATGTGTTTAATTTAGTATAATAATGCAATTGTGGCCTTTAATCGACTTCAAGTATTACCTAAACTATTAAATCTCAAAAGAGTTATTTTTCCTCGGCCCTGTGTACCTCGGAAAAATAACCCTTTCTTGATTTAATAATTCTGGATTATACCTTCGTTAAAGGGCATAATTGTATATTATTACACTTTACTGTTTTTTTTTCTCACCAAAATTTCACGAGGGTGAAATAACTGCCTGAAATTTGCGCGTTGACAAAATAACTAGTTATTGGTTTGCCATCCTAAAGCGAGCAAAATTTGAACCGGGAAATAACTAGTTATTTGTTCCACGTGCAAAAGCGTGTAAAATTTAAAAGGGATTTTAAGATATGACTACACAGTCCCTTGTTCTTTGTTTGTGTTTAGTTCATTTATGGCCTTTAATTGACTTCAGGTAAATCTCGAAAGATTTATTTTTTAAGTAAATAACCCTTTCTTATTTCATAATTATGGATATAACCTTCATTGAATATATTAATACATCTGTGAATAAAACTCTGTAAAACATTTTGTGAACATTTCTGTTTGTACTCTATATTGTAGGCAAAATGCCACCGAAGTAAATTGAAACGCTTGGAAACAGAATGATGCCATGGTGTTCAGACAAAGATGATTATTAAAATATGAGTTCAAGATTGATAATATTTATTTTGTGTAACAAATGTTTTATTTTTGTCGTTTATGACTTTCATGACTTTAGGAAAAACATTTTATCATACACCGTCTGACTGTTAATAAACTTAAGCTGCATTGTTTATGCCATAGTATTGTTGCATATAATGCATGAGAAGTTCTATCACAAAAGTGACGTAGTTTTTGGCATGTTCCCATGCATTTCGAGATATAATCGACTACATCTCCAGTAGCATTATACGAAATACATTAAAAATGCTGCTGAAACGTAGTCATAAGCATGAATCGTTCGAAAGATTTATGTAGCGCTAGTAGTGCAGTCAGAACTATGCGTCACAGTTGTTAGACATGTCTGGTTGTCCACAATTACTTCAGTCAACAAGCACAATACAATCGCAATGCCACTGAGCATACCTGAAACTATCACTACTGTTACAGGTAGCAATAACCTTTAATCTAGACAACAAAAGAGAAAATACAAAAATACTAATTACAGTTTAATTATTTCTTAATAAAAACGAGAAAAAGGTTGATTTATTTGTCTTGAAGTTTCGGTCTGTCCAAAGCTTATGTCCACAATCTGTGGAACAAGTTGAAACCCTAAACAAGTTATCCACTTATACGAATAGTTAAATCTAGTAAAAATCAAGTACGAAAAATCCCAGCAATTGTTTTGCACTATTAAGGAAATGAATCTTGCCTCTGACAAATAGTCTTGCCTTTTGTAAACATCATAAGAGAATGTTTTAGAATTGTGTATACTATTGAAAATTCTAAAGATGTGTAGAATACAGAATGTTCTATTTGTAGATTATTATTTGCTAGTTAACAGTTCTAGAATATTCTAGGAAATTCTTTTTCAAGTAAACAAAAAACAAAGAATATAAATGATTACAATATTTTGTAAATAATTTAAAGTAAACAACAAAGTAAAGAGTAGAGAAAAAAAACACCTCCTGCAACTAAAAAGATCTAAATCTTCGTGATTATTTTGAATGTACTGTTACTTTCTTTAATATTTAAAAAAAATCTTTTTTTTTCAATTTCAAATAATAAGGAAAAGTAAAAAATATCAGTACAGAATTTTGAATTATAAGGAAATAAATAACACCATGCACACAGAGGGACGGAAGAGGGTCATCAGTGTCTGTAAGTATGTTTTCCTGTTGACAGTAACATTCACAAAGACAATAACTTCATGAAAAATTTTTTCTCGAGGGCGTTTACATTTTCTATATTAATCAGTTAGTAATCCGGACTATGGATAGTATATATTAGTTATGATTTATTTAATTATATGTATGATACCAAGTTTTTGTGTCATGAAGAATTATCTTTCCTTTGATAACTTCATCATTAAATTTTATGAAAAGAACATTTTAAAATCATTTTTAACAATGTAAGCAGCGACGCATCCAGTTGAACCTCTCTTTTCTACACATCGAGATTTCTATGGTAGGATGGTGCTGCCAATGACGGATCAGATCCCGAAAAGAGTTATATTTTACCATGGATGCACATCGCTTTACTACGCAGTACTCACATGAAGGGTTACCCTGGCTCACTCTTCGGCACAAAGAAATAACCCAGAAATAACCTTTGCCACATGTCATTCATCGTTTACACCGAACTAGTGGGCAACATATGTCCGCTGCCCGTGATGGTTGTAAATAAAAAGACGAATGATTGTAAAAAAATACACGAGATCTTGTTTTACTTTTATATAGTCTATTTATACACTTTTTATACGATTTTACAGAAAAGTACCGCTTTTGTACAAAACGCTTATCCGCCTTGAGAGATATCTCGATCATGGCGTCAACCAATGGTATGGCAGAGGTGATTGTGGTTTACGTAAGATACCTAAAATCATTTCTATGGAGATTGAAACTGCCTATAAGGGTCTTATAACCTCGCGGTGGACGTGTTCCAATTCCAGCGAGTCATGCTCTAACTCTAATACATTGACCATCCTGAAGCTCTACAAAATTGAATATAACATACTGTCTGTATAACTACTTATGCACTTAGAATGAAACAATATATATCAATAACATACACAATAACATTCATATATCAAAATTAAAATTAACTGACAGGTAAGTAATATAAAAAGCGTAGTTTACCTATATTCATGAACAAAATAAAAAAGATTAAAGTGAGTTAGTCTTAGTCAAGGAGATTACATGTCTCCCATTACTCTAGTGTAAACACGTATACTAAAACTAACTAACACACACTGAATTGTGTCCCCTTAAACTGACTGCTGTTCAATTTTGTGGTACAATTTAACAGGCTGAATTTGTATTTGTTACAATTTTGACATGTTATTTCGTAATAACGACATAATTATCATTTATCAAATAACTCTTATCGGCTTCTTAGTTTCATGACTGTGTTAGCTTTAGGTAGATTTTTTCTTCAATAAAGTTTCAATTGTTTTTATGTACAATAACTGGTAATGCATTCTAATTTTATATTTATGGCAAGATCTGTCAATTTTTATTAATAGAACATATGGACCGGTCATTAATATGTTCTGTAAGGTTTAACAAATTTATTGCCATGCAATGACCTTCCAATCTATGATTTTGCTGTCGGTAGTGACCAATACACATGATGTTATGTTATGTTTAACATCTTTGTTACCAGGCACTGACCTATCAATCTAAGATATATATGTCGGCAGAGTCGGTTTATCATGATGTTATGTTTACCATCTTTATTACAAGGCACTGACCTTTCAATATATATTAACCCAGTCTCTGTGAAAACCATGCAAAACTGTCCACAAAGTGGGTCAACCAATTTTGATAATTTTTTAAGTGATGAATGGACACTACAAAAGATGCTTTTTAACAAATATTTCCTCTGGTATCCAAACCCTTTTTGCAATGGCCTTTTAAGTACCGGGAACCAGTTTTCCCGCTTTTTACACTTTTTTTGGTCATGAAAATATCACATTTACGACAGCTAATATTTTACACTGAGACAACTAATTACAAAGAAAACATATTATGTTTTGAATAAGGTACAATTGTGTTTTATCTTTCAATGAAAAAACACAATTATGCTTTTGGACAAAATGATGAAATTGGAGGAGATAATCCTCTAAAACCCATATCTTGAAAAAGCCAAAATATGCACACTTTCAAATTCTCTGTAGGATGCTCTACAGTGAATATATTCTTATTTCACTGGTCCTCTCTTATAGTACCCTAATAGTGTTATCATTTAAGGGAATGAAATTGCTGGGCAAATGATGTAAGGTATATGTGAGCATAAAGCACCTTTGCCTCTTTTTTCAATTTTTTTTTCAATAAAATATTGATCTTATTGCCAAGCTATAATTTATTGTGCATACTATAATCTGACACCATTCTTGTATAGTCAGAGTTAATTAAACTATAGAATAAGTCATTTTGATCTATAAAACAAACCTTTGCACAATAAATAAGTCCAATATTCTGCTGATATTCTGTGGATATGACATATACTATTACTACAAAATTTGTATGGTTCTTTGAATTAAATTGAAGCTTATGAAAATGCTAATTTGTTTTCCACTATACTGATGATTTATGAGACATATAAATAAATAAACATATTGTGAAGTTTAAAGTTACATAAAGTCATATCAATTCATAAATTTTCTTTTTTTTTTTTACTTTTTATAACGGGAGATAATTTTTCTCTGTTTTTTCATTATTTAGGTTGCTGAGCTCTAAAATTTATTTTTTCGTCTAAATACATTATAAGCTAACTGTTGTAGGCCATAACTAATTATCAATTTCAATTTTCTCTGTCTCTATGGTTGCTAAGTTATAGGCCAATATTGTAAAACCCCATTTGAAACTAATGTACACTGACAAATTTTAGAAAAATGTAGAGATTTTTAAGATATGAAAATACCAACAGTCTAAGAAAGTTACATTTTAAGCAAATATTGCTATTTTGTTTTCCAATAAACCAAAAACATGATTGGAAGCACCTAGATGATAATTCCTACCAAATTAGAATTTAATTCATTAAACAGTTTCTGAAAAATAGGCATTAAAACAGATTTAAATGCAAATATTGGGAAAATTCTGCATACAAACCAACATTAGTTTTAAGATCATTTTTTAAAATTGCACACAGGTCAATATTATTATTCTGAACAAGTTTATCCTTCCAAGATTTTAGCTAAATGTAGCATTTTTGTAATATTTGAGATATTTGCAAAAAGCTAAGGCTTGACCCCTATGTTCTATTTTTACCGATGGCAGCCATTTGTTCGACCAGTGTCATATAATTATAGGTCCCCCAATTTAGGTATCTAACCAGATACGTAAAATTAACATTTTGGGTCCGAGTCTCTAAAATTTATGGCCTGTATAAGAATGAGTTGGACCAATTTATGTATCCGGGTTGTTGTTCTCTTCTCTATTTTTATAAAATAAGAATCAAATATTAATATTCAAGTACGTTCTATGATAACTTAAATTCGAATATGCTTTATATAGGTTCAAATGGTAATTATTACATGTGCATACAGTAATTGGCGTCAATACTTGGAAAAACTAGATATATATATATATATATATATATAAACGTCTAAGTATTGTGACAACCATATAATATATCTATCCAGCGGATTTCTGAAACATCAGAAATACAGGGTTAATATCAAATATTTATATATACGTCTACAAATTAAGCCCAACACTGTTTGAATTAGATTTTTAACACTGTCAAATTTTTGCTTTCCCTCAGCGGGATTCGAACTCACACCGTTGTGACACTGTGGCACCAATTCGCCTGCACTATGTCCAGCGGTCTAGACCCCTCGACCAAATCCGCTATATAAAATATAGCTTCATTAACCGGGGTGAATCTTAGACATAGACAAAGTACATGTGTACTAGCGTGTGACGATGGAATTTTCGTAACCATTACGTATTAATCTGACAGTAATCTAATTCAGCATTTTTGTATATATTATATAGGATGACAAAGTTACTTGTCATGCAGTCACAGTAAGTAAATTATATACAAACGTCTAAGTATTGTGACAACCATATAATATATCTATCCAGCGGATTTCTGAAACATCAGAAATACAGGGTTAATATCAAATATTTATATATACGTCTACAAATTAAGCCCAACACTGTTTGAATTAGATTTTTAACACTGTCAAATTTTTGCTTTCCCTCAGCGGGATTCGAACTCACACCGTTGTGACACTGTGGCACCAATTCGCCTGCACTATGTCCAGCGGTCTAGACCCCTCGACCAAATCCGCTATATAAAATATAGCTTCATTAACCGGGGTGAATCTTAGACATAGACATAGTACATGTGTACTAGCGTGTGACGATGGAATTTTCGTAACCATTACGTATTAATCTGACAGTAATCTAATTCAGCATTTTTGTATATATTATATAGGATGACAAAGTTACTTGTCATGCAGTCACAGTAAGTAAATTATATACAAACGTCTAAGTATTGTGACAACCATATAATATATCTATCCAGCGGATTTCTGAAACATCAGAAATACAGGGTTAATATCAAATATTTATATATACGTCTACAAATTAAGCCCAACACTGTTTGAATTAGATTACTGTCAGATTAATACGTATTGGTTACGAAAATTCCATCGTCACACGCTAGTACACATGTACTATGTCTATGTCTAAGATTCACCCCGGTTAATGAAGCTATATTTTATATAGCGGATTTGGTCGAGGGGTCTAGACCGCTGGACATAGTGCAGGCGAATTGGTGCCACAGTGTCACAACGGTGTGAGTTCGAATCCCGCTGAGGGAAAGCAAAAATTTGACAGTGTTAAAAATCTAATTCAAACAGTGTTGGGCTTAATTTGTAGACGTATATATATATATATATATATATATATATGCAATTTATTATTATTATTATTATTATTATTACAATTTAAACTGATTACGGTATATGCTATGTGACATCTGGGTTATACATGTTAAGAGAAACAATTAATACTTCCCTTATGTAAATGTATATTTGTTTGACGACTGTTGTAAATGTAACTAGTTTACATATAAAAAAACATGCTGACTTTCAAAATAAATTATTTTTTTTTATTTTCTTTCCACCCTTTTTTGCCAACTCTGACTAGCTTTAACTCTAAAATTTTTATGTTCCCCAAGCGATGTTTCAAAATGGGGACCTTAAAAATAAAAAAAAACTTATCGTTAGTGACAAAAACGTTCGATGCATTGAAGGACTTCATATCTTTTTGCACTTCAGAAAGGAGTACAAGAAGACCAGAGGAGCCATTGATTACACTATTTATTTACAATATGGCCGCTATCAGTGGCATAAACTCTAAGTGTCACCATAATTTGTAGGGAAATGGGAAGGAACGTGATCTCATCGTTGATCTTTGTAAATACTAGTATGCCTGGAACCTGATATGCACAAGTATAAAATGGATGGCCTTTATAGTCTTAATTATAGCTTTACCTCAGATCAATGTCTGTATTATATAATTGTCCAACCAGTATAATTATCTCTTAAAACTCTATTTCTGCGTATATTTTGATCATTTCCACAGTTATGTATGTTTACATAAAGGCTTTTAAATGACAAAAAATGACAGACCGGTAAATGGTACATTTCATGGGTTATGACTATAAAATTAATATGAAAGCGGACCTGTAAACTGTACATTTTACGGCAAGGGGCTATGCCAAAAGTTGAGTAAGGTATGCTGGACCATAGTAAATTTCATGGGTCAGTGGCTTAAACGTATCGTAGGAAGCTGGAGCTGTAAACTGTACAATTTATGGGTCTGGGGCTATTAAATTAATTTAAAAAGATGTCTACAATCGGGTTTACAGTAGAATTACTGATATTATGTTACACCCCGGACCTATAACCTGGTCTTCTGGTGCAATATTTTTCGTTTACGCAAGCTGCAATTTCAAATTATATCTGAAGTCCGCTTATGCTAAAGATGATATCACAGACAGGATACCAGAATATACAGACTATAGACGAAAATCAACCGAAAACGGACCCGCACCTGTATTTATATGACACCGGCAAACTTTACAAACACAAACTTGATAGGACACCTTGATGTGACTGGTCAAGTTTCAATAAAGTCCTTTCAGCTTTTTAGAAGAAGATTTCAGGGAAAAAATGTTATACTATGACAATGGATGCAGTGATGATTAAAGCTGACATGGACCTCTCGTCCAGGAGAGCTACAGTACGCCCAAAGTGTATAGTCACTCAAACACTCTACACAGTGTAGAGTGTTTCAAGGTGTTACAGAAAATTTAGAGTGTAGACATACCAAATCACCCACAAATTATCTATGCCCCAAATTGAAAACATTAATTGTTTATTCAATTTGTTGTTAGTCACTCTTGCATTAACAGCAGCCTCAATGTAGAGGTAAAGTCAAGTTAATAATAGGAAATTTAGAACTTTAATAATATTTTAAAAAATTTTCGTAAACATAGCGGAACTTGCAATAGAATGGTATTTTTAGAACAACTTGATATAATTATAGAAAAAAAGGCAATATGCACACTCCTTAGTTCAAGTAACAACAACCGGTATACCAGGGATGATGTTTTTTGTCCTAAACATTTCATATGCACTATATCAATTCGTTGTTTTGCCGGAAATACTGAAAAGTTAACGTTTTCTTTAGACAAGGTGCACGTGACATAAATAAATACACAACTGTTTAACCACGTGGTCAGCAGAAAGTAATCAAGGTCAAAAATGAATAAATATACATTTACATCTTTCTTAAATGTACCAAAACCGGTAACAAAAATAGAAGTTTCATTTAAAAAACACAATTCGTGTGCACATAAAAAGTGTCAATTTTTTTTAAACCGAAATTGACCCATATTAGAGATAAATATAGATCGATTGGTTTGTTGCAAGTAACTCAGTGTTACCGGTATACCGATGATTGTTGATTTTATCGTACTGATTTTCATTACGTTTTTGATGAAATAATGAGCGAATTTATTTTCGTTTGGCAATATTGATAAAGGCCTACACTTAAATTTCTCACTAGTCTAACGTGTAACATGTATAAAATTACACAACTGTTAAACCACGTGCTCTGCAGAAAGTATAATTCGGGACATCTACCTTCATAATTATCGAAATTTAAAAAAAGGAAAGTTTGTTTGAAAAAAATCTTGTGCATGTAAAAGTTGAGAAAATACAATGCTGACCGAAATAGAAATAAATTTTTAAAAAGGTTTCCAGACATGTGCACTATTGAATACATTCGTGAAGTGAAAAGAAGCCGAATTGCGCTGGCACAGCTCTCTCTCAGACTTCCAGGATTACAATAAATCAAGTAAAACAATTTTTAACGCTTTTGAAATCACGAAAGACGCAAATTTTTAAAAATTAATTTGAAATATTGGTAGACATAAAGATAAAGACCGAAAAATTATTTCTGCATGCGCAAAACGAATGAAAAATCGTGAAATTCGAAGATTGAATACATTTTAATTTTGTAGTAATGCAGGACATTAGTTGGTTGTTTACTTGCAATAAACAATAGGTACAATACATTTTCTACACCCTGACAATCCGAAAAACACCGTGTATATATAACACCCGAAAGTCGGTACATCAAAAATTCAGTTTTATGTAATATTCAGGATTTGTAAAGTAATGTCATTGTCCCTATTTGTATATTTTTCTGTTTTTTTTGTTTTTCTTTTGGTTAATTTGCGGGGGGGGGGGGGGTTGGGGGGGGGTGCGTAGACTTCAGGAAAACTGGTGGTCCATTCAAGTTAATGTTGGAGTCGACCGAACCTTTTTGAAAAAGGCATCTATAACTAATTAGTTAGCACTTTATGAGCTAACTTTGTAGCTGTCAACATCATGCAAATTATGTTGCAAAGTAATAAAATCTAGTAATCTGGTTTCAAGTTTGAGTCTCGTTTAACTCCAACCTAAATTTACAAGGATTGTCAGACTTTCTACAGCAAGTTATCGCTTTTTATCGGTACTGTCTGTCCTTACCATCCAAATAAGCTAAATGCCAAGTTTTACCTGATAATTTATAAAAAGGACTTAAAAAAACATAAAAAAATCAAATAAATAAACTAGCAAACTAATTTATTTATTTCAGCCTCTGTGAGAATGTTGAATTGAGTACTATACTGCTCCTGGGTCTAGTTTGTGGATCTGATGCTTTTAGCTCCTTTGGAGATCATCATCCTTCGGATCCTTTGGGTATTCCTTGTTTAGATCTTCGTCGTTTTTAGGATCTTCCTCATTCGGATCTTCACCTTACTTAGGATATTATTCCTCATTCGGATCTTCACCCTACTTGGGCTATGGTGGCGGCGGATTAGGTGGAATTCAATCCCTGCATAAAGGAACCAGAATAGCTCCAGTTCCATACCCGTATCCATTAAATTATAATTCTGGATCTGGATGTAATCAACTGATTGTTGGAAGTTTCGGCGGGAATACAGGAGGAGGATTTGGTGCAGGTAGAGCTATTGTATTTGTTTATATATATTAATCAGGTTAGACATTTATATTTGTATTTAATATGGCAGCTCGTGACCACTAGTGGTAATTATGCTTTCTAATTATTAATTAACCATTATATTATAATGACATTGCGATCGGTAGAACGGTTCATCATATAAAACCAGCCAGAAGTGAGTTAGCAATAGGAAAGGTTGAGAATACCACCTATTTGTATTGTCTCCTGTTTCTGTAAAACTTGTTTTATTTGCCTGAACAACGTCTTAATTTTGGTGCCTAAAGCAGCCTTTTTATTCTTATAAACTACGTTTGTTTCATTCAGGAAATAAGCACTCGCTGTTACAGTGAATCCCGATACGCGAAAGTATTTATTGCTATTTATTTAGATCCAGAAGTCATCGAAACAGAGACCACTAATACAGGTTAACGTCTCGATTCGATGGGGCAAAGCTGCTTATGAGCCAGCTTTATTATTTGGCTTTTGAATACAGACATTATGACAGATAAATGAAGCCGTCATTTCAGTCTCAATATAAATAAATGACGTTAACAAATACATTCAGTTACATCTTGAACTTTCTCATTGCTAATTGCATCAATCTCATTTCAGGTTGTCGATAATCTACATAATTCAAGTATATTTAGATAAGTATTACAATTATTGGCATCAGGAAGCATCAATTTATAACTATCTTAACCTGTGTTTTGTTAGTTAATATAAAATGCAAAAAAAAAAATTCATGAATGAGTGGTAATTCCTGTTCAATAAATTCTTAATAGATCAATGGAAATACCCATTTCAAATGCTATTGCAATATTCAAAAAGAGGGCGACAGTTCACTGCGTATGCAAGGTAATTGAAAAACATATTTATAAATATGTTTTTAATCACATGCAAACAGATAATAAAATTTATATCAATACCAGCCAGATCAACGTTCAGGGAAAGAAAAGTCACTTTGAAATGTGTTAAACGGAAAAATACTCAGTGAGTCGTGTAACCACCACGCTTCCGGTACAGTTCATTAACTCTCCTCCTCATGCTGTTCACTTAAAGACGAAGTGTAGCATGTGGTAAATTCTGCCATTCATTTTGAATGGCAACATGTAGTTCTTGGACATTTTGACAAGCAGGTGCATTGTTATTGATTTTACGGCCAATGATATCCCACAAATGTTCAATTGGATTCATATCGGGTGACATGGATTGCCATGGAAGATCCTGAATAGCTTCTCTTTCGATAACATCACGTACAATTGCAACTCAGTGAGATCTTGCGTTGTCATCCATATAGAATTCTCTGTTACCAAGTGCATGGTTGTCAAAATGTGGCACAATAATAGCGTTAATGACGTCATTTCGATATTTACGCCCTGTCATTTTCCAATCAACCCCATACAGATTCAGTTTACAATAGTATGAAAAGCCTCCCCACACTGTAAAACCACCACCGCCAAACGCTGTAGTGCCTAGGATGTTGTTCTGGTTGTACGCAGTGCCTCGTTGTCTCCAAAGGCGCATGCGCCCATCAATATGACGAAGAAGGAATCTGCTTTCGTCGGTCCAGTGTACTCATCGCCAGCTTCGAATATTCCAATGGCGTTGCCCACTCTAAACGTGCTTGGCGATGTCTCTGTATCAACAGTGGACGTTTCAAGGGACGACGAGCTCTCAACCTTGCATTATTTAGGCGCCTGTTAACTGTTCGAACGGCGACTCTGGTTGAAATATTCCAATCTTCACAAAGATATCATGCAGTGGCAAACGGTTGGCGTTTGGCTACACGAACGAGTGCTCTATCATCTCTTTCAGATGTTTTTTGGTTATCGACCCGATCTAGGACGTTCCTGGATAGTTCCATCATCTCGATGACGTTTTAGTAGCCGGGATACAATACTAAAATGAATGCCAAAGTGTTGTGCTATCTGACGCAAGCTCTGTCCACTATTACGCATTCCAACGATCTGCCACTACTCAGCTTCACATAATTTCCGTCTAGGCTTTGTAAAAATGTATAGATAAAGTCGAAAAAGACCAGGAGACGAACACTAAATCGTTAAGGAAAACAAGGCTTTTAGGCATGATTGACTACCGTAGGACAAACTGGTTTTGCTATTAAAAGATTTACCTGAGAAGTTAATTAAAGTAACTTTCCTGTGCTCGAATGATGGCTTTAGTACATAAATAACACAAAGTTAATATTCATACAGATTTTTGAAATTTAAAAAAAAATGTAGATGTTGCTTAACTTATGGAGAGATGTATATAATACCACCTGATATAAAGTGTACACTGAATGACATAATTATACCCGTTACTTATTTCCATAAAGATCTAAGGGTTACTTTCAGCAGATATTCTTATTGGAATGCATAAATTGACTATAATATATGTAGTGTTTTATAATACCTAAAAGTACTCAGGAAATTGAAATATGAACTGACTGTATGTTAAAATCTAAACTAAAATACTTGAACCAACAAAGAGTTCAAAGCACTATGAATATGGTCATCAAAAACAATATTGTCCTAACCCAATTCAGATATTTAGCATCAATATTGAATTATGACAGAAAGGATAAAAAATATATCTGATCCATAGTTTTGTTGTGCATTTGACCTTGAAAATTCAAATCATTACTTCTTTGAATGTTCGAAGTATGCTAACATCATAAACTGATTATTTGAAAGCCTTCAGTGCCTGCCAATTTACTGTCCAGTAAATCTAGAACTCTTTACATTTAGTAGTTCGTAATTGTCAAATGAGCAGAACGAACAAGTTTTAAGCATGCTTAGAAAATATCAGTGTCAGAAATGTTCCTGATTATTTTAATCATTACTCACAAGGCTTTTAATTCAACCTCATCATCACAAATTGATGTGTCATTCAATTTCTTTGTTCTTTAATATTTGTCATCATAAGTGTTTTTATTGCTTATCGTACCATATAAAAAACATAATATAATTTGTTTTGTATTACAATCTATGCTGTTCCATCAATATTTGTGTAACTGTATACTGTAGAATAAAATAAAATATGTTTTAATTGTAAACGAAAACAAGTAAACACATCAAGGGAGAAAAATAGAACAAATAGGGCAAATAATTTTGACTGCTATTTTAACACGATTTCACAATAACGAATTACAGTCATTTCGTACCATAACCAAATCGTACCATTGCCATTTCGTACCCAAAATTACCAAATCGTACCATAAAAATGCCATATCGTACCATAACTTATTACCATTTCGTACCATATGAAAATAATATCGTACCATATGTAAACAATGTCGTAAAACTGCGAAAAATTGAAATACTTTAAACAAATAAATATTCGAAAAAAAAATCTTTTAAATTATTCTAAAGAAAATATTTTCAAAATTATTAATTAAAAAAAAAAGGTTATTTGAAATAAGTGTTGTGTAAACAAATATGGCTTTATTATTCATTAATAAGATATGAAAGCAATAATGACTTTCCGCAAAAAGTTTGTTTCCCAGTGCTGTTATGAAAGACAATTGATTGTGACAATATTGAAAATAGTAGCTCATGTTAAAATAGTTGCTAAGCTTTAAAAGATATTTTTTTTATCTGTGTCATTACGTTGTTATCTGGTATTTTACGTTATGACGGAATGATTTTGTTATTAAATTAAAAAATTAAACATAAAAATAGTTAATTATTTACCACTTTGATCGAAAGAGCAATATTATGCTGAAATTGCATACAGGTTACCCAGGCTATTCAAGGGCGGTGATCCTCCACTCTTGAATTTGTTTTTTCCACCCTTAAATTTTGAGCTCCATACCAGAGTTTGACTTTATTCCTAAAACAATGAAGTGTTTAAATACAACAATACATGTACATTGTAACTGGTAGCAAAACCAGAAGTGGGAAAACAAAAACAAAGACTGATAACACTATTATGAATAAATAAATGTCACTCTAAAATTTTTATGAGTAAGGAAATAGATCATCGTCCGACTTGCCTCACCCTTGGATTCTGAGCTGTGGTGATCCCTGATACACTTCCCCATATGATACGAACTCATCATATTACACTATCCCATATGGTACGAAATTGTCTTAATACAATTCCCCATATGGTACGAAATGGCTGTGGTACGAAATGGTTATGGTACGAAATGGTTTTAATTATGGTACGATTAGGATGGTACGATTTGGTTATGGTACGAAATAACTGGTAACGCACAATAACGACTAAATTGATCTTGATGGAAAATCCACCTCCTAAATACGACATGACTATGAGTAACTCGACGACTGTTAAATTAAAGTCGGCACTGCTTACAATACCTGAGTACACCCATGTTTCTTTTATTAAGTTTGGTTTACTCATTTAAAGGGTTCGTAGTTTTGGTTTCCATACACATCGTCTGTCTTTGTTTCAAATCCAGAATTTCATCAGTGTCCGATTGTTTTTGATACTTGTTGACCGTTTGGTTTTCTTACACTTCACAGTGCCAGGCAGCAGGTCATATTAATGTACTCATATTAAAGCTGAAGACGTGTTTTCTACTTCATCAAATCCCTCAGCAACCTAGCTTAAGATAGATATCTAATAAATGTCAAATCAAAGCATGAGTTTCACTTAACTGAAATTTGGTTATAAACTATTTCATATTTGCCTGTTTTATTTTTTTTTTTTTGTATGCTGTATAAAATAAAAATCAATTTAGAAATATATGTTGTACTATTTGTAGAAAAAAAAAGAAATACATAGGCCTTACAATACCCTTAACCATGCTGTAGCAAGAAACTTAGACGTGGTAAAATGTTATGTATATCCAAAGACTGTTTCATGATTTTTTGCTGTCTTTTAAAATATGTTGCAATATAGTTCAACATATGATTGAACTCAATAGTAAAGTAGTCAATAAAAAGCATCCAAACAGAATCGTTGTGCACATGAACAATTTCTTATCGTGTTTGCACTATAAAAATAAATACTCTAGTATTCAGTCACAAAACTATTCTGTATAGAAGCATTTTCTAGAAAATACACAATTTATACTTCACCTCTCTTATGCATTTAAAACCAGATTATATTCTTAGTTTGATGAATGGTGTTTACCGCTACTTTCCTTAATTTTTCAGATATATCGATTTTAATTTGTTGTGGAAGTCGGAGTACCTAGTGAAAACCATCGATATTAGGAAGGAAAACTTACAATCCTTGTCAATTAAGATTGAAGTTGAGCAGACCCTGTAATTAGACTCAAACCAGCAACTATTGTGTCGAAAGGCACGCAATCCATGGTAGATCATTAATTACCTTAACCACTCCGCCACCGAAGCTTCTATTTTTAGTATTAATTTAAAACATAAAAACACTATTTAATCTATATACATAATTTTTAACAAACCGAAAAGTTAACAACTAGTATAAAAAACATGATGTTTTTTTCTAGTGCAATGCATACTTGAAAACGCACAAGTGATTTATTTTAATGATTTGAAAAACGAATTCATTTGTCATGTTTGATTTAAATACTTTTGATACTTGGGTCAACATTTTATTTCTCCTGATTGAATTAACACAGATCGATCCTAGTTTGGGGCATTTTGATTCGTAAAAAGTAGTTAAGTATTTTTCATACTTGAAGACGAATTTATAATTGTTTGACGATTGAAAAAACGCAAAAAATTTTATAATTAAAGAACTTAAAATATTTATTGCTTATTGCTGCATAATATATTACTGTTGTTGTCTTTTGCTTTTTTGAACAAAATTGAAAACAGTCGTGTAAGTATAAACAAATAAAACAAATGCCAGTTGCTTTTAAGTTTGTCGTTGTTTGTAACGTAAGTTTTAATTGCTTTTTTCGTGGCAGTAACACACGTTCCTAAAACAGTATCCGCAAACGCCCATGTAATTCCACCACATGCAAATCCAACAGGGCCTCCCTTGCAAACCCATCCTTGCTTCTTTCTATCAAAAGGTGCTCTCGCCTATCGCCGATTCGAAACTTGAAATAATAAGGATGATCAGCGATTCTAATCTCTATTCTGGCTTTATTTTCGTTATCTAATACTTCCAAATATGTGTTAGCAACTTTATTCATTTTTTTTTAATAGTTTAAGAAAAATCCGTATTTATACGAACGAGTTATTTCTCCATTAATGTTATCAACTTGATTATAACCTGTATAAACACTGGAACTATTGCCATACAACGTAATGAAACACAATTGTGTTGACAAGTAAACAATTACACAACATTAAGTTAATTTAAATTGTTTAATTTATAAATAAAAAATACCAAACTGCTACACAAAGTCGTTACTGTCGGCATGATGTGCTTGCTAGGCTGCAACCTTAAAAGAAATTGCTAGTTTGACATCCAAATGTTATTGTTTTCAGCCGGTACTCTGGATTTCTCCACCACTAAAAACTGGACGCTATGATATATCTGAAAAACTATGAATATGTTGTTAAACCACATTCAAAAGAACAAACTATCAAAAGCAAAAAAAAACGTAGCAGAAAAATCGCAATGGAAACATCGAGGAGAAATTAAATGTCTAGTCATTACAGACTTTTAGGACGATAAAACGAAAAGGCCCGCCTCAACTTTTTTCTATATGTTGACACGGGATTATCGAAGATCAGGGTAAGATTGTGCAAAAAGGTACTGTAACGTGTAAATGACCGGACGCGTTATCAGTCTCTCGTCCTTAACGGTTTCCAAGGATTTGTCATGAACGTCAGTAACAACAGAGCAATAGTTTGTGACACGGCCTGCGCAAAAATCTTGTACCAACCTAAACTACAACTTATCTTGTTATCAAACCTCTCTCAAGCTTATAACATCAATGTATCTAAACTGTTCTAACCAAGCTGCCATGAACAGATATCAACAGATTATATGGCCTTATGATGCAACCAGTATCTAGCGTCATGCAACAAAGGTGCAGCCAAGAACAATGCCTAGCGCTGAGAACTTATTTTCTTCGATTTTTTAAGTTTCATCGTACAAAAACTTCACTATGCAATTGAAAACAAACAAGGTAAGGAATTTACCTTATATACAGCAAACGTGGACAGTGAGGACATTGACAGAGGAAGAAAAGTGTTACTACTGAAACCGAGAAAAATAATCTATAACGGTGGGCTTAAAATAATACCTACGCATGATTTTGGGATTATGATAAACTAGAATGTTTCTTAATAAGACGCCTAAAGAATCCGTGGCTACTTTATTGGGAAAGCAAAAATATTTAGAGAATGAATTGTTTATGGTTCGTGTGTGGAAAGTTGTGGTGGTTACATTCTAAAACAACGAACTCAACGTCTTTGCATCCATGACATCATAACTCATCTTCTATCGATAGGCTAATGAAAGGTTTTCAGTGTGACATGTATCGCAGATGATTATGTTAAGTTCATCCAAATTACCTGTCATGTGTTAGGCTAGATCACAAGATTTTTTGGAAAATTATACAATGTAGCTATCAAAAGGCAAAATTGAAGCTCTCATATACTTAATTAAAAATTTTGAACGTAGTTTTTGAGAATCGCTCTTGATAATCGCTCTTGTTAAGGAAGGTGGAAATTGTAATGCTCATCACGTTATTTCACAAGAATTTGGGGCACTTCCAGTTCAAAGCGTCACCATTTAAAACAAAATGGGACGGTTTAAGAAAGACGATACTTGTGCTGTGTTGTGCCGGGGTGCAAAGCCCACATGAAAGATATATTTCTGGAACGATGCCTCTTTTTTTAAAAGTATTGATATTTTTCATTCGGGTTTTCCTGATTGCCTTACTAAGATCTTGCATTCGATTTTGAGCCGAAAGCTGCAACTTCCAGTTAATGGTTCTCAGCTCACGCTATATTGGTCTTTGTGTAATGGGTTACGAAAAAATTCAGTTAGATCGTGTTTTGCCAGCTGTGAAAGTGGATGTAAAGAAAACCACATTCAGAGGGTTTACACTTCTACTTCATATCAATGCTATCGTTTTGCAATATTCATTTGTAGTTGAAAATGTGGATGTAAATGGTGTAGCATCACAATGTGAAATAATCGAATCAGATTAATCATTAAAATGTTGTATACCGGTAGTTTTAACAGATTTGTAATAAAAGATTTTCAATAAACTGATTGCATCTAAAGCCCACAAAGCAAAGTAAAGCTTGAAATTTACGCTTTGCTTCTGTTGAGTTTGATAATTCTAGCAGGCTTAAACAGTAATGGGAAATTTTTAATTAAATTGCTGTAAGTTTGTATTCAGTAGTTGTAGTGCCACTTATAAGATTCCCTATGCTGAAGTTTCAAAAGGGGAGAGAGATTTGAATACAATGAATCTAATATATACAGTGGAATAGTTTATGGCTCCATTTAAAAATGCTTATCATATTAAATCTGTTACAGTTGCTATCTGAAACGTTGCATTAAATAACGATATTATTGGTGTATCCATGAATACTGTAAAACAAAGTTTTCTAATTCATTTATTTACCATATGCCTACGAAATAGAATTGGAATATTGATAAATGTGGTATATTTGTTTTACCATAATTGTAGCCCTCCTAATTTGCGCGCCTGACCAAGAGAATAGATGAGCACAAGAGCTCAACTTGTTCTCTCTTATTCTCTTGAACTGGCGACCTTTATTATCGCCCACAAATTAAAACCAGATTCCTGCAACGTGATGCGTTGATTTTCAATTCATCATAGCACATAGTATATTATGATTTTTTGTCAAATTGCTAGCATAATATAAATCAATTATTAAAATGTAGCAACTTTAGCAGCACCAGGTTTTACAAGATGCTTATATTCGTGCTCTGCCAAAGAGTTGTTAGTACGGTTAAATTAGATATTAACTGCAGTTAAGAAACTTAACACTGTAGAACTGTTCATCTGCGAAGTGATATAAATCATATGTGCAATCTAAATTCTGGAACAATTTAAAATCAAGATTGATATCTTATTGTTCATCTATTATAAGCTATAACTTTAAACTATTTATACGACTTACCTCACGAAAAACAAAAATCTCGTCTTAATGAAAACATGCATAAAGCCCTCGCTTCCACATATGCCTACCAATATATAGTTATAGGCTACAACAATACGTATTTTTTATTACATAACAAAAAGTCAAATTTTGTTACAACGGGAACAGGTTTATAGTAGGACAGATTATCTAATCGACAACATATTTGTTACATTTCGGAGGATGTGTTTTATAGTTCTACTGGGTACAAACTGTGCACCACTCCTTGCTAATTTGTTCCTGTATTCTTATGAAACTGAATTTCTTAATAACAAATACAAGAAGCTAGGTCCTCTTATCTTACATATAGATATATTGGTGATGTCAATTCAGTAAACAACCCCCAATGTACTGAGTTGACTTCTATTAATATATACTTCACAACTGGAAATAAAAGAAACCAAAAAACAGCTTTATCATTTTTGGACATGTAATCACAAGACTTTACAATAAAAATGATGATTTGATTCAAAATTATCAATAAGTAGAAGTTTTAATTGTGAACATATGGTTATATGGTTCTTAAACTTATTTTATTGAAACCTTCAACATATTGTTCAACCAATAAAAGTTGCATTATCCGAACGAACTGCACTTTATGTTAGGTCATAAAACAGAACGTCAAAACCTTAAAGAAAAAGAGTTTTGAATACCTTCAGAACAGAAAGCATGCAACAATGTGAACGAAATGCATAGAAACACTAAGTTTTATAATATAGATTCTAATATAATAATAAGAAGCAAGATTTGTAAGTGAGAACAAGTATTAGTTTCGTTTTGGTAGGTATCGTACGTGGCTTGTTCATTTAGGTCTGTCGTTTCTCTTGTGTTGTATATCTATACACACTAGCTGCAACGTAAGGCCGAACATTAGTACTTCTCCCTTCAATAGATCCTCATAAACTTTAAATTTCGAAAGGACAACTGTCAGACTTTACATGGAAGGTAGCAAGCAAGTGCAGTATATTGCACTATGATTTACACGCATCTTATTTGGTACTAAATCAATTGTGCAAATGCACAGCATTATTTTTGAAACATGCAATTAAAAGATAGGCATATTTTAGGACAATAAGGGAAACAAAGACGCTCATTACAATAAATCTTTGTTATTTTGCAATGAATGTTGATATATTGAAAATAATAAAATAATATTAAAAAAGGCTGAAAATACCAATGAACCATTTTCTGTAAGCTGTTTTAAGCTTATTGTCTCAATCATTGGTATTTATGGCATGCATTTGTCAAATATTCTCAGTTCTACAGTATAAAATCCCATAAAACTAACATAAAAATTTTTATTTTTATGAACTGCTAGTTTATTGAATTATTTCGACTAGTTACTGGAGCCAACAGATCTGTTCTGTTCATTTCAGGATGCACATAGAGTAGGTTATCTCGTTGTGGTACCAGGTTATTCTATGGAAATCCTGATCGCGGACGATTGTTGGTAACTTGTGTAGATAGTACTACGTTCCTTTCTCGCTAATGATACTTTTTGTAGTTTTCAAAAAAATTGTAGGCGCACTAATAAGTTCTATCTTTACCTTTATTTCCATACTTATTACGGCATTCAAAATTTGTTTGACATTTCCTTATTTGGTTTATTGTTTGTTTTTTTTTAACTGTATGTTAAGAAACCATTCAATTATTTAATTAATAAATCAACCTTTTCATATACTGATAAAGTTAGAACCAACTAGCCTTTTGCAATTAAAGACAGATATTATTTCATAAAATTATATTATTTCTTATTTTCAAGCTTGCGCCTAAAACATCAAATATTATTGAGATACTTATATACTTCTAAGTACTCGCCGCAACAGTGATTTTGCGAATGTCACAACAACAAAATGCTACAACAGTCATAATTTGAATGCCACATCAATGTTTCCGTAATTGCGGACATTTTTTACTAATATAAAATGATAGTTGCATTAGGACACCTTCAACTAATTAAAACAACTAATATAAATTTGTCAACATATTTTATGACCGTGAGAGACAAGATATCCTATAAAAACCAATTGTTAATTGTTTCAGAAAAAAATATTTTCACCGACTGTCTGATGGAAGATTGGCATCATCATAAGAGAGTAAATTCAAAAATTGCTCATTGAAAATTTAATGTATAATATGCAATCAGCTTACATTTTAGATGACTAAAGTGGAAGAAAAACAAAAAAACCAGATGTCATGTATGCCGCAACATGTTAATCAATACGAAGTGACCATTTTGTACAACTCGCCCAGCAACCATATAAAAAATCAGGAATGTCTGGTAATGTGGGTATGAGTTTATTATGAAGATTTGTAATTGATAAATTAAAAACAATATAATCAAGATAAAAAATGCATTGTGTTTCCAATTACTATGTTTACTGTTCATAATTTTGACAATTGGACATCTTTTACAATGTAAATTCGCGTCATTTCTCTGTCTCCCATGGAATATATTTTATCGACAGTATATGGACCTGTAAATGTTATATATACAATCCCGCAAACTTCTTTCTTTAGGTTTGACATTATGCATTAGTTATTTCTCTATATGCAGTGATTTTACTATAATACGCAGTAGCGCTATCGCTATAATAGGCGGTATTTGCGAAGCCATGCGTAACACCTGTACTTAAACTTGTCCATTCTGAACTATTTCCGTTTCATATAATGTAAGACAAACCTCGAGAAGAACAAAGTTCCAAAGTTTATTTGTTTGCTTAAATTTCTAAGGAGAGTTTGCCGCTTTCTCGGACTTTGATTTGTGGATTGTCTTTTTTACAATTTCATGGGTGTGATATATTTTTGTTATAACCTTCATTTAAATATAAAGATATAGTTTTTATTTCTTTACTCCTGTCGTTCAAAATGTAATGATATGAATACTATTGTTCGAACATGCTATATTTTTGTCATTATAAGTGGATTTGCAGATCAAACGACGAGACATATATATGGGTTTCCGACGGGTAATACTTGACATTATGCTTAAAATCTTTGTAAGTTTAAGCTGTATGTGCATCAAAATTTGTCCAGTGGCAGCTTTATAATTTGTTGGCTAGCTTCTTTTCTGTTTAATGCGATGGTAGAATTACTTCGTTTTTATTTTTCATTGAGATTGTTCTGTTCGTGAGCTTAAAAAGGCGTTTGTGCTCATTACCGAAGTCGAATATTTTGTTCGAATAATACTTGGTCTTGGATTTCTGAAGTAACTTGATGGTCGAAGCACAACATTATTTGTATATTTGCGTATCAACGGTAAGATTTGACTTCCTAATTTTTCGCTCCGCTTCGACACTCAGATGTCATCTGAATACCGCAAGTTTAGTTTGTATTGGAGAATGTGTGTCGATCAGACTGCGCAACACATAAATGTACTTCAGTTTTGAGCGATACATCCGTTGCACGGATAAGCATGAACTATTAATGTCTTATTGAAAGTTACTAATATCAATTTTGTTGTATCTTCGAAATGAAAACGGCTTCCGTTGCTTCGGAGGTTTTTCAAGAATAAGACGACACGCGATTGCAAAATGGTCTAATTGCAAACGGCCCTGTAAGTTGCCAATTGGTGTTTCCACAACAATAGGTATCTTCGAAATAAGTTTGGATTTTTCTCTAAAGTATGGCCTCGGATATGAGTTGCCCCTTGATCATGTATCGATTTATGAAATCTTCGACCATCGGTTTTTGTAAGATCGTCTATGTGGAAGTTTATGTCACCTGCGATGATAATATCTTTTCGCGATGTCAGCCGTATTGTCCAAAAGATCAAACCACTGATCTTCCAGATATTTATAAAAATAAAAATGATAAATTTTGATGCTTTTGTTTATATTTTTCTTCCAACGATATCAGTCCGATTTGTGGTGAAATCGAATTATCTCTCTTCAATATATTCATGAGATGCAGTCACTTGGAAAGACCGCCATTTTTGTAATGACGCGAAGTTTTTGACTGGACTTGAAATATGTACACAAGCTAATAGAGTTCAACTCAAGAATACACAATACTATGATATTCTAAGACGCAAATGCTTCCTCCGTCGAGCAATTACAGCAGAAAATTACAGTTCATGTAAAAAAGTAGCTATAGAAATTTTTCCATCGTCAAGGAACAACGTTAGAAAATGTTGGCAGACCTTTGAAAATTTTTAAAACACTGTTCCCGATGTAGTCACAAATCGGATCTTCTATGAGACAAAGGTAATTATATAAAGATTTGGTTTAAGTTTGTTTAAAGTAATTTTAACGTGGTGCAAAAAATTGCAGCACTTAAATGTGTCCGTTGTCAAGTAATTAAGGGAGAAAAGTCAAAAATTAATGTAACGGTAAAGGGATTCACGTCCGGTAATTGATTGTGGTATGGCAGGCCGTGTAGGCTAAACTATTTTGAAAAAATTCTATTTAGGCTATTACTGATACCTTTAAAATACCTTGCATTCCCAAATTATATTCATATAAATATTTTGAACAAATTTCATTTTCAGGTAACATTTTTTAATTTTCAGATTCTTAAATTGTTCTTTATTGTAATTTGTTTCTTAATTGAAAATCTAAATGTTTTAGACATGTTCTGTATGTAGGTAACCTGCAATTGTACTATCAAGGTCTGGAGATGGTTTATACTAGAAGGCGTCATCATGCACAAGCCTAACTAGCCATGGTTGTATAGAAAGCACTTGTACCACCCTTTCCAATCATCTTTAATACTTTACTGACGTATTGAATGTGCTTGAGAATCCATATTCATGAGACGGTCTTATGCAGGAAAAAGATTCTGATTTCCAAAATAAAAAATTTGAACAGTTTTGCAAAGTTCTTAATAAACTTTCTTCTTAAATGTGTGTTAATTAAGTTATTTCTCCAACCTGACTTTAATGTGCCATTGTCTTAGAGTATTGTTCATTGGCCTGGTTATTTTATGGTTCGAAAATAAACCCATAGGTTTTAGAGCACCTAGTTTATAATGGTGTATTTAATTTTTGAATCAATGTTGACTATGTTTAAAATTCACTTCCTACTCGGAAACCCCTTTTTGCCAACTTTAAGCAAAGTTGGTCTGACTTATCCTTATCTTATGGTGTCTAGTATAAAGTCAGATAATTTTTTGTAGCCACTAAACAACCAAATGTCAACGACTGAAAATAGAAAATAAAATATAAAATGCAAATAATTGTTTCATTTCTTTTACAATCTTGATTGAAAAAATCTGAAAAAGTGCACAAAATAATCTGATCAAATTCATTCAAATAGATCATAATTGTTAGATGTGTTGCTCGCATTTATGACTGTGTGTGGGTTTTTTGGTGTATTTAAGAAATAATTCAAGGAGGATGTGATTTATCATTGTTTTACCACGGGGTGACCATTTATGTCGTATTAATTTATACAATAACGACATAAATGGTCATCCGTTTGTAAAACAATGATAAATCACAGCCTGCGTGAATTATTTCTATTCTAATAAGACAATTAGAGATCATTTATAATATTTTCTTACCTACATGTATAGAAAAAATCATTTCCGCCATAAACTGGCTGTTCCGTCTATGTCACACAATATATTGCAACGAATAATTATAGTGCGTGTCGCTATTTATAAGATTTATACGTCATATGCAATAGCTTTCCGGTGGGAGTTACAGTTTTGCAATTGGAACAGCCATTTAAAACACGCCCTTCTCAGCGCCTGTTGCTCATAGATACATCATTTATTACCACATTTGTGGTCTCGAAGCCTTTAAAGCACGTCAAATTATAATTGGCTATAATGAATAGAGAGAAACCAATCTACAGACAACAGTTTTAGAGTACTTACTTAGTGGGAAAGTTTTGATAATACTTTATAGACATATACCTGTGGAAAATTCATGATGGAAGGAGCAGCAGATTTTGCAATGTTATTTTGGACTCTTATTATTTTTTTAGCATCCCCCGGCCATAACCATGCGGATTCGGAATTTCAGCAATGTTAAATGTCGCGATTTAAAAAAAAACCCGCATTTCAAACATTAAAAGTTGATTTTAACAAATATTGTATGCACAAATTACATTTATATGTGTTTGTTGGACGTTTATCTTTTGGTTTGTTTTACGAAGTGTGTGTGTGTGTGGGGGGGGGGGGGTGGGCGTTCATATTTATTAAAGAAATATACAGCAAGGAGAGCAAATTACTTACGTCATGGTGAATTGAATGTCTTTCTTAAAATTTAGATCATTTTGAAACGTTTTGACTTGCGACTTATTAAGTCCGTGCCACGTTTTGCACATAAGATGTTGGTCTTCTAGTGAAGTCCGTGCCACGTTTTGCACATAAGATGTTGGTCTTCTAGTGAAGTCCGTGCCACGTTTTGCACATGAGATGTTGGTCTTCTAGTGTTAATTTTTCTGCCTTGGTATCCCCATGTGAAGTAAAAATGTAGCATTTGCATGAAAATAAGTAGTCCGAGAACCCTGTATCCAACGCTTTTTCAAACGCTTTTTTTGTTGCCCATGCAAAAAAGCGTTAGACAGCAGAGGATTCTAGGACTAAAAAATAAGTATTAGTCATACAGGGATCGCTGTGCGAACAATTATTTTATCGATCTATTTGAAGAATTAAAAAAAAAATAAAATAATACCCTTTCTTCCATCATATTAGCTATATACACAAGACATTGTTTTAAGTTATACCCTGACGCATTTAAGATACGTACAAGACACGGCAGATTAAAAATGTTATAAAAACGTTTAATGAAATGTTCTGTTGTTAAAGAAATTAAACTGCTAAAATTTTTTCAGCACAATGATCGTGTAATAGAAACCAATTTAGATCCAAAAAGAGGGAACGATCCGTGGCTTGAAGTGGCTGATATTTCAATAAATTTTGGCGATAGAGAACTAGAGCGAATAATCGTACCTGTGATGAATGCTACCGTGTTTTGCGAAAAAATGCTTATTTTTATGTGTTACTTCATTAAAAAAGATATTATTGTCATTGATTTTTACTCTATTTATTTTCAAATTTAAACACCTTTAAAATAAAATGTACCGCACTACAACGAGCCTTTTACATAACCTGATGGCAAATCACACGCACCTTGTTCATCTGTTACATATTGGAACACACCGAAAATTATCACACATGAATGAACAGCAACAGAAATAATGCTCGACTTTGAATTTTTTTTTCTCAAAAACGAAAGGTCGTCAAAAGTCAAAAATTGCATATGTGAAAGATGAATATTTCAGAAATCTAAGGAATTTTTTTCATCGAAATTAAACTTGGTAAATTTTTTAGCAGCACTTAAAAATACACCCCCTGTTTTTCATGTTTTCTGATCAAAACTGAGGTATTGAATATCCGTTGTTCTTGTAACTTTGCTTAATAACTTTTAATTTCATGGCAACCGAATTAACATGGGTACATAACTTTTGTACCTCGTATAATAGAGAGCTCCGATTCTATTGTTATAGTTTCTCCGGAAATCTGACTGATATTGTCTGCAGTGAAAAAAGAACAGCACAAATATTGTGAAACTGTAAAACTGTTTATTCGCGAAGTAATTTATCACGCGAATAAATATTAATCAAATGTAGATCCTCAAAAATTCCAAAAAATTTAGAAAAATTTAAAATCAAGATTTTTATTTTAAATTTCATCTGATAGACACTTTGATTTTTCAACTTTTTATACCACCTTGCCGCACGAAAAACTAAAATCCGGTCTTAAGGAAGTAATACGTAGATTTTACTTGTCGAAAGATATTCGTTTAAAAATATGACTGCAGATAGTTTTCCCAATTTTATAAGTGTACAGTGTGCTAGGTTTATAATCTTTCAATACACCTATTACTGACTAGTTGCATATGAAACCCATCCATTTTCTTTAAATACTACAGTAATGCAAGCAGGGGGTTTTTGCATGCCATAAAACCTGGTTTTAAAACCATTAATTTTAAAATGCCTCTACCAAGTCAGGACCATTGTTGTCATATTTTTAGTTGTTGGTTCTAGAGTTTGCAAATTTCACGAACTTTGGTTTTTGAGTGTCTATTTTGACAGTTTTCTTTGTGTTCGGTATTTTGATACAACCTTCATTCAGACTGGTATTGAAATTGTATTACACCAAAAGCCCTACCAAAAAGATGTTGAAATTGTTTTACATAATAAACAAATATTACAAAACAGTTGTGGCGCTGTCTAACTATTCATATGTGCCAAATATTGGCATGTCAATCCCAAATTACAAGTCAGATCAATGCATATTTTCTAGTGCTCTGTAAGGTCCTACCCATTAAATGTGAGTTATTGGATAAAATCTTTAAAATGTGTTTTCAACCATATGATATACTTTAGTGGTTACAACATAAGAGTGAACGTCTCCATCGAAAACCGCTCGTTGAACGAACCTAAATGTAATAATGTTGGTCTAAGTGCTTAAGAACCAAATTCGTTCTAGCACATATATAATAGAAAGCAGGAAGTTCAATGTTTAATATAAATTACCAACATTTTGCGTTTCATTTGTAGGCGTTAATACATATTTGGTAAATGTACTGTATATACCCTAGAATAACTTCAACTAATGAAGCTACAATTTCAGTAACGGATTTAGCAAGTGGGCCTTAGTGTCTTGACGTTGCGTTTGAAACAGTCCACAATATTAAACTATTGTGTTTAATATAGATATAGAAATTACATTGCATTTTGTTTACATAGTGTATGAACGTATTTCATCTGTTAGAACTTGTGTCTAATGTATTTTTCCTGAAATACAAAACTTATGTGTAAATAATAGACATTTGTTCCATTGACACCCTTAGTCATCTGTACAGATGCTTTAAGTCATGAGATTATTTTGTTTTATTTCTGTTAATAAAAAATGCAATGGAAAGTCGCTATACACCCCTAGATGTAATATTTTTTCACATTAATTTGCATTACAACAAATAATCTATATATTTTGCGAACGCCGAAGATTATTTTTAACTTCACCAAAATACAAAAAACAAAGCGATCGCGGCAACTCGATTTCGAGGAAGACAAATAATGATCGATTTGATACATATGGAAACAAAAATTTTATCTTTTCGACTCGCGATCTCATTCTCGGCTATCCTATTACAATCCTATAATATAGGTAATACAGTTTAAGAAAGATTTTTTTATTTGTTAAACTATAAAGTTTGAATATTCGACTCGTGTTTTAATGTAATATACTAGGAAACAAAATGTCCGTTTTTGATGGCATATTTTTTTATTTGTTGTTGTGCAGTACCTGGGATTGCTTCATGAAAAAGCAACCAACCATTATGACAAGCTTGGACTTCAAGCCGGAACAGTTGGCGTGAGTTTGAACGGCATACAAACTGTTCACGTCGATTGCACAAAATCAATTAAATTATCTTAAATACCAAACTGGGGCACATTAATAATGTTCGTACATTTTGTCGTTAGTTGTGTCAGGTCATGTTCGTAACAAATGTCACAACGATAGTGGGCAGGGTTATTGTTGGGACGTATGGTCGTCTACGTAATCGAATTCAGACGGTCACAGCGATATCGGCTAGGATGATTGTTGGTACGTATTGTCGTTAGATGTGACTGATCATCCTGGAACCAACGTCTACACCATACTTGACCTTCATCCATAAATTAAGAATGAAGGTCAGTCGAGAACCACATTTTACAACAAAAGGGATGATTTGTATTGCATAATTGCAAATTTTTCACTTTGCATGGCACATTATATCATGAGCGACTGCGTTTGGAGTCTACATCTTCCAATCAGTATTAGATTTCATTTAAAAAGGACGTCTACTAACAAAAAGGCTACTTAATCAGAGATTCAGAGTGCTAAGAATGAAGTCCTCACAGTCGAAAATCATGACTTAGTTGACCTTTACAGAATATCTGTGTCATATATGATCATTAATTCGTTCCGTTTGTCGTTACCAACTAAAACATATTCAATTTATTCATTAAGATTTGGGAGTTTATATTTGAAATGTTACAGCTATTTCCTCCAAAAGACATTTTAGTGGGACATAATCACTCGGTAGTTCATATTAGTAGCTTTCCTACGCAAACTCCCGCCCGAACATAATACCACTTTTAGAATAAGGTATTCAAAGACAATTTTAATGCCATTTGATTCTAGTTTGTATTGAGAAGTAAGTAGCCGAATTATCTTGCTAAAAACCCCCAATCCTTTTGAATTAATGTTGGAGACAATCACACACTGCCCACAATAATGCTTGAATCAACTATTACCCCCTATGTTAAGCACAAAAACAATAGCAATTTGTATTGCATGACATGCTGTTATTAATGTTACATAAATGTTATTGAAGCAAAGTCAAGGAGGACATGGATAAGTTTTAAAGAGAAAACACAAATATGTATTTTCCTGTGAATGGCAGAAAGCACTTATACAGTGACCATCAAGATCATGTATATTAAGACTTTTTTAGTATTTAAAGGGTTATTAATCAACGTATTATATAGGATTATAACATACGAGTGGTTAAATTTAACAATTGAAAATAAAAAAATAAAAAGAATATATGGCTTTTGTAATAAAACTACAAATTTTAGTATTTTGAATGGAAATCTTACAATAGAGAATTAATGCTACGGGTTTAACCTTTAAACACTTAGTTCTTACATATATCTCACTAAAGATATCAATTAGCTCAATGGAAAAAAACTAAAACCATTAAACAGTGCTTAGGTCTTGCATTTGCAACATATTGAAAATTTAATCCCTTTTTTATAATCGAGTTATTCATTAGATAAGATACATTAATCAATAACATTATTTTACATAGATCTACCTGACTATTATCACATAGCTATAATTGATTTGTAAATATAATTAGAGTATTACAAAATTTAACACACGTGAGACGGAAATGTTTCCGCCATCAATTCCCTGCTATTAGGGCTACCAGATAACAAGTCCCGAACTGTGATGAACTGTAATGGGTCGTGGTTATCTGATCTGGTATATTTAATTTGGTTTCTTAAACAAAGTAACAACTTGTAGAAGTTGGAAGTGGTTCTAAAAATGTGTCGTCTTGGTCCAGATATGTGACAGGCAACATTCGGTACACTGTCAAGCATGTCTTGATGGATTGGACTGAAGTTACAACATTCGGAAACGTTTTGTTCTGTTAATTGATATGCTAAGATGCCAAGGAGTTACCAGGGTCAGATACGTCAAGGACCGTTTATTAGTAATCTTCTGCTGGTGATAGTTTTACAAAAACATTATTTTAAGCAAATTAATTTGTTTAGTAAAAGTATGAATCTTTTTTTTAAGTAGAAATGATGTTTGTTATTTTATCTTTATATTTTTCTTCAAGCGTTTTATGTTTTTATATTCTAATAATATTATATAAGATTACAAATTTAATATAAGAAACAGTTTGTAGATGTAACTTGCAAATTTACAAATTCTTTAATTGTTCGCGTCCAAAAATCAATCAATCAACTCGGTATAGACTTCTAGTACAGATATCAGTTTGAAACAAATTTAGCCACAGCTGTAAAGACAGTCCTAGACGTAACATCTCTGTCATTATATGCCAGGCACATAAGCACTTGATGTCATAAACTGATCTAAGATGGCATATCATATCACACCATTTGATTGTTCTATAGAATTATTACTTGTATATTATACACAAAGAAAAACGTGTACAACTTTCATCCAACAGTGCATTATAGCTTTAATTTTGTAAATGTTCCACTCGGCGGGTTCGGAGCTCTTTTGCACATACAGCATTAGAATCCGATCTCAACACCATGCCTTTGCATATTGTAATGTCAGAAATTCAGTACCATTTCCTAAACATGTTGAAGACCACTAAAAGATCTTTCTTCACTTTTGTTTACGAGCTAATGTCATATTTATATATTGTTTTGACATTTGATCATTCTCTTATTCTCTACAAAAAATTATTAACTGTTGGGGTCGTTTTAGATATATATTCAAATGAAAGATACAATTATTTAAACAAATGATTTTCTTGAAATCCGCATTAGTAAGGCAGCTAATTATTTTCATTTGGAAATGCTCTATCTGCAGCTGCTTTATTGGAAATCTGATATTGATATATCAAAATATAATTTAGATCGAACTACAAAGATTTATATTAACACAACATGAACAAAATGGCATGATATTTATCAAAGCAACTGATTTCTTCTCTGAAAAAGTAGTATAGGAAGTAATTTCTAATGTGGTCAAATCTTACATTTATGCAAATCAGTGAAATCTACTCAATGAATAGAAGTGAATCTGAACAAGGACACACAGGACATATTTACAAGCTTGTGACTAGAGAATTTTCCAACTCAGTACGCATTTATCAAGCAGCAATATAATTTATCAGATTTGCATAAAGGTTGTCAAAGTTACTGTTCAAATGGCCTCAGTAAGTAAATTGTATAAACAAGTATTGCGACAACTATACAATTTAGATTGTATATCTTATTCAATAAATAAACAGAAATACCTTATATCTACAAATTATGTTTAACACTGTTTAGAATTGGATTCCTAATACTGTAAAAATGCCTATTATAGTTTGTTTTTAAGCTCACATACTAAGTAACGGGTGGGTACTGTCGAAAGTTTATCTGGACTGACTATGAAATACATTGGGGTAAAATTGAATAGAACTGAAATTATGTCATAATGGTTCAAGGAAAAATAACTAATTACACTTTTTATGTGCTTTAATAAACAACATTGCAACATTTATTAAAATTGTACAAGACATTATATAATTATGCAAGGCATATGCAAGGCGTCAAATCTACGTAGTGGTAGACATAATATGTCAACGTACATGCCAGTTTCATAGTTATTTGTTGGTACACTGAATAAGTCAAGGTACATGCAGGCGTCAATGGAATTTAACGGTACTTGTGCGGCATGAATTATTTTAATGGAAAAATATAATGTCAATTTACAAAAAGTGCTTAAAAGTAATTTATTGGTTCACAGAATATGTGAACGTGCAGGGGTAAATGCAATTAAAAAACAAACTTGTCCCAGTCTATGTAAGTCGACAGTGTAATTTAATGGTACACAGAATTTGTCCATGCATATGCAGGTTTTCAAAGCAATTTGATGAATTTAATGATACAAATAGTATGTCCATGTACATGCAGGTCGTCAAAGCCAAAAGTGTACAGATAGTATGTCCATGTACATGCAGACGCCTAAGTAATTTAATGGTACACAGACTATGTCCATGTATACATGCAAGGTGTCTAAGGAATTTAATGGTTCACGGAAAATGCTCTTGTATATGCAAGGTGTCTAATCAAATAAGTGTTCACGTAATATGTCAATTTACATGCACACTTAATTAAAAAGGTATGTAACGGTTCGTAGATTATATTAAAGTTCATGTATGGCATCAATTTATTCGTTCATGGATTATGTCAGTGATCATGCCTGGTATGCCATTTCATGGATGATTTTTATGTACATCCGAATTAGGTGAACAATAAAACATCAAGGACGAAATAAATGTTTGACAAAAAATGCCCTCTTATATACATAATACATAACCAGACAGTGTTCGCAGCAAGAATGTGTCTTTCAAACTATATGTGCTATACAAATTTGTAATCGTTCATTGACCTTGATTCTCTTAAACAACTGCCTTTTATGCGACACATTTCTTTTTCTTCTTTGAAAACTGCCTTTCATAACATTTGCGTGACTTATAGCGGCTGTAGAGATCACTAAAATCATTGGCCACTATCGCTATAGGCATACTAAGTAGCAACAAACCAATAGTGGCACACAGTGACGCCACCATTTTCCCTCCAGGTGAGTACGGGCGGACATCTCCATATCCAACTGTTGCCATTGTTATAATTGCCCAATAAAAACAAGTAATTGGGTCGTTGAAATCTGGGTTATCCTGGATTTCCAGAATGTGGATCAAAGCCGCAAAAATTAGTGCTGTTATCACCAAGATTGTCGTCAAGAGACACAACATACTCTTACTCTGGTTAAGAGAAAGAAGGATTAGTCGCAATCTTTCACAAAATCTTTCCATCCTGTAAAACCGGAATCCCTGGAAGATCATTAGCGTAGCACTTACTTCCCATAATTTCAACAAATGTTTGTCGAGGTCTTGTTTTGTGGATAATATAGCATATACCAGGTACGCCATAACACAACCGACGTCGATCAGGTTGAGCAGGCTTTTGAAGAACTCCTTCTTGTTTGGACAAGTGGTAACACGAACAGTAGTCTCTATGGCAAACACTGTGTTACAGATGTAGGCAAGAATAAGAACGTATTTCAAACCCGGAACAGGTTGTTCCTGCACGTCTTCATTGTGGGTTGTATTCTGCCAACTTTCTGTGATCTTGTTGGGTGAGCGTAACAGGAAACAGTGGATGCTGCAACTAATGATGCCACAGAAGACCACCATGAGGTAAAACACTTGACAGGCCTAAAATAAGGCGATTACGAAATTAATTACTATGAAAATACCTAATATACAATAATATATTATAGATTCATCTTTTTCATTACTCCATTAAATGCTTTAATTAAAAAGACTATTTTTCCAATAAATAAACAGTTTAATTAAAATAGACGAAATTGTTTCTGTATCGAGGAGCAATAAAATAGAGTTACACAATCACACAAATATTTAAATTACAAAACAATTATTTTTAGGACAAAAACGATGGTATTGGTCAAATAGTATCTAAAAGGCGACTGAGAGTGAACCAAAAGAAGAAATATACAAAACAAGAAACAAATACAATTTGAAAAATTTTTTAAAACCAATTCAGGTTTTTGCTACCTACCGTTGCTGTTTTAGACGACAGAGGATATTCAATAAAGTTCCAAATATTTTGTTTAAGACGGGACATTTTGTTTTCATGTAATCCCTGTTCCAATATATCATCTCGATTTCCGAAATTCTTCTCAATAATAGAGAAACCTTCTTCTTCATTTTCAGCATTAAACAAATTTTTCCTGCAACAAGGACTCAAAATCGTCGGCGACACCTCCCAAAAATGTAATTCTTCTTTGATATAATCGGAACAATAATTCGAGTTTATGTGAAGTTTTCCCGATCTATAATAATCCAAAACACATTGAAAGATTTTTGGATTTTTGTCGAAATATATTTCGCCATCGTTTTTAGTCGCTTCATTTTTAATAAGTTGAGCCAATTTTGTTTCCGGAAATCTGTTTAGTGATGCCTTTGTAGTGACGAATATTTTGCCACCAACATTAATTTTTATTTGTTCCGGCATATCGATGCTCTGATGGTTTTGTTCCAAGATATTTAGCAGCTGTGTTTTAACTATTATACCAAACTAGAATATACCCACGTATTGGATTACAAACCGCCCAAGTTTTTCAATTTATTTACAAACGTATTGAGACCTTTGCTACTATGGTAATTGCTGCATGAAGTTATCAGTTACCTGATGTAATCGGAGAAAGTTTGTATTTACGGTCAATATCATTTGTTCTATCTGTCGTGTGTATATGGCATTAAGCAATAAAAAGTTATTTTATTTTACACTAATGACCAGGTATGAGGTATCTGTACAGTTAATTATTATTTGTAAAAGCACGCGAACTAAATAGAAATAAACAAGCTATGCTTTTGATATGTTAAAAGCAAATATCAAAATGAATTTAAGATAACCGTTGTTTCTTTAAATAAATTTTTCTGAATTTGACTTTTTTCTAGACTTGACAATTAGTAACTAGACAGGTGTCGAATTAGAGTGAGTACTACTTACTCGTCCGCAGCACCTTGGTACACTCATGATTTTATCCGGGTTCGGGTTATTAACTCTCCTTTTTTGTGTTTTTTTTTGGTTTTTGTTTTATGTTTTGCTAAATCCTAAATTGTAATTGTCCCTTGACTTTCAGATGTTGTTGTTCGGTCGGATACCATGCCATGTTAGTCATCATCCTATACATATGCTAAATATTGCAGGACACAAACTCAATAATGTCTTTAAATTAACAAACAAAATTGTAAATTGTAAAGTCCACAGTCAATAGAAATTAAATTAAACTTAAGGTTCATAAGCTGTTGACGAAATGTATTCTAGCCGGTTGTGAAAGGTTTGTTTAGTTTGGATTGTGCATGCCTAATGGTCATGATTATTTGATCTAATATAAATCCAACTGACTAATACTTAGGTAATAAATATATGTCGATGCCCTTCCAAGGACTTAATATTTGTATCTGCGAGTAGCACGTTTGTTGCTGAAATATTAATTAAACTGGTTATTTTCGAGTTATTTTTTTCTGCGTCTAAATATTCAGTTCAAATACATTAACTACATGTGTATTGAAAACATTTTTAAGGCCTTCGTTTACTACTGGTAGTATAACCTAAAGTTAGATCAACAAAATTATTGCAGAACACCGATTTTTTTCTATATAAGGATACATGTGCACATTACATATCAAGAATACGGATATGGGTTTATGGTCCTCTTTCTTTTTATCACACCCAATAAAACAGTACTGACTTAAGCGTATTGAGAATCTCTTCCTTGTCAAGCATCGCAAGAGTATCAGTATGATGTTTGTGTATTATTTTAACTTATTTTTCATCACGTCGTCTACACTCATGTCAAAACCATTACTGATATGTTTACAAAAGTACTTTCTTTTTTTCTCTTTACATCAAAATATAATACAAATAAATGAATTTAATAGATATAAGATTTGCATAATTAATTTTTAAAAAAAAACAGAGAACATGCTTACAATGTTTCCATACAAACAAGAATAAATCCTATAATATTTTAAGTGATTTGAAATAATAACCGTATTACTATTTTTATAACCTCACTGTTCCTTAATCCGAAAATAAAGTGGAATTAGTTGTAACAGATAAATGTTATGAATTAATCTTGGTATAAAGTTGCAATAGTCAAAATATTAAAGTAATGAAGTAACAGATCACATTACAATGAACATAGGGATTAGATTAGCGCAAAAGCAAATATAGAACCAAGAAAGTGTGAGTTGATTAAATGGGTGCTTTACGTCCACCTAGCAGTACTTACTTTCAGCTATATTTAAGACGAAAAAAATGCACAAGCAACTCGTAATGGGGTATTAGTGACAATGTATTGACAAATGGACGTAATGTTTTGATTGCCGCTAGATGGGATAGAGGATATCGCCTTATTAGTGGCTCCGTTACGTGGTTTGAAATAACACACGCCGCATAGATTAACATAAGAACATCCAGATGGGCATACTAGAATAAACACCCATTTATCTAAACGGAGATGACTAGAACTAACCATCACATCAGGATACCACAAGTAGAAATTAAAATGCTATTGCTACATGTTACAATTACTAATTATTTGCAGTTGTGATAAAATAGGATCTTAAATTGGTACGATTGGATTATCGAGATTGGAGAAATCCGATAATCCAAGAGTGCTAATTTAACATCCTGTTTCTCTAATTTAAAAACAAATAGTAATTGCGAAATAAAAATCTTCATACCACAATTTTACGTTTATGACTTAAATACGCGGTAAATGAAAGTTGTTTTGTTTATGACGTCTTTTATACCAATCAATCGTTGAGAACCGCATTTTCACTATTGAAGAGAAATATCTTTCCCATCGTTCAAGTGGTTAGAAAATAACGCAACAATTAGAGAATTTATAATTAAATGTCAACCATCTAATGAGAGATTTCCCTGAGAAATCAAGGTCGAAGAAATCTAATACATGTATAATTCTTTATTGCAGTCAAGATATCACGACATCAACCAATTGCCTTTTTTACATAGATTGAACCTATATAGATTAAACGAAAAATGCTTAAAGGCTGAAGTCTGAACCAAAATGTACAGTTCACATGACTGTAAACTGCAGTTATCGATGAAGCGAAAAAATTAATAAAATAAGTACAAATTAAAACAAACAATTTCATATTTTATTTAAAATATAAATAATCATTGTTTACAGTCAACCTTGCATTCAACTGAATATAGCCAGCATTCACAACAACATGTGCAAGTATTAACGTAAGAAACTACTGATGAAATAGAAACATAAAATATAAAGAACAGAAATCGAAACTTTTCCATTTATAGTTAAGTACAAATAAAAACAGCACTATATCACTGACAATCAACCTAATTCATTTCAAATTTATAAATCATATTTACCTGTATCATTAAATGATTGATTGCTGCTGCTAATAAGGATAAAAACATACACAAATTGATTACATGCATTTAGTGTTTTAACACCTATTGTCTAGTTGTCAATGAAACCTGATAAAACTTCATAAAAATAAATAGAATATTGTTATTTAAATATATTAAAAAAGTATTTACAATGCTTCATAAAACTACAAATAAGTTTATACGTGAATTTGCTGCTTACGCAAAACATTTCTTTACTTCGATCCTTTTAATGATAATACAAATGGAATACAATGACCGTAATTGTATCACAACTTAGAATATGTATAAGTTCCTATACATATAACCTTGAAATATATTCAGCATACTGTTATATTTACTGCTTTTTGCACTCCTTGATTAAAAAAAATCCACAAACAATCATACCTCATCTACTATACTTTGCATTGCATTAACAAATACACAAAAATGTGATTGAATATTGATAGGGGTATAATGCTGCCTCTGGCAATTATTTAGCCTCATTGTGGCACCAACAGTTTTATTGGTTATTTGATCTTAAAACATCAATAAATTGGATATTGTACGAAGGATTAATAATAATGTTGACAATAAATCATGAACAGAAGTTAAAATCAGTTTATAGAGTCTAGTAAAGTTATACCTGTTAGTCAAATCACTTAAACTGATTGTGATGAAATAACTTATACGTTGATTTTCACTTTATTATACTGTTACTGCTAAACATGTATCAATATATAGACACTAATGCTAATCTTTTGGGGGTATAAAATTCATTACACTTTTCCATAATACTATTTTTTTATTAAGTCTGTCTTCGAAACATCTTCATTTAGAACTCGTCAGAAACTTCTAACTCACGATTTTAACATAAATTTATTAGTAAATTACTTATAAACAGAAACAAAAATCAAAGTAAAAAAAAATCCCTGCCATTTCCATTCAAAAATATCTTCATTAATTATATGGATCATGAAGCAGTGTTTAACATCATTAGCAAGTTTTAATGCTCCTTGAAAACCTATTTTCTCTTTAATTTCGAAACGATTTAAAAGATTTTGAAACTGACATGTTAAGGAATTGTTTTCAACAACTTGTAAGCATAAGAAAACACCAACTTTTAAAATTAATTGGATTTTGTTTCTAAGATAATTAAGTAGTTTCTGCAGAAAAGCTGCAGGCTTTACAAGGCGAAGACAAGCTTCAGCTTGTCAAAGAAAATAAGATTTACCCTGTAAAAGTAAGTAAAAGCTTCATGCTGAATGAGGAAAACGATGGAATCTGATATGCAGAAAAGCATTAGCCTTCATTGGAAGTATAAATTCCAGTCTCTTTAGAAACAATATAAGCTTTCAGATTAGGTGGAGAACTTACGAAAAATGACAAAATACACGGACTTATATTTACACCTTTCTTTGCAAGGAATAATATCTGCAAATACAGAAATATTAGAGGTCAGTATTTTTACATTTTGTGCCATTTTGAAGCTGAAATAAGAATATAAGTACAAAATAAATAAGTTATACCAAACAAGATCACAAATTTCATTCAGAATCTTTTAGTACATTTAAAAAAAAACTGCTATGACACAGACTTACAGGTATTGTCCAGTATAGTCCAGAATCTGAAACAATATAAATACTGTTCTCTTTTTTTGTTCAGCTAACAATAGTACAATCTGATATTGAATAATAATGTACCATTACTACAAGAGCCTGAAAGAAACCCTGCAGATGAGGTAACCACCTTCTATGGTATGTCACATAACTACAGTTTACAATAAAATACACAATGGATTTTAATCAGTTATATCATGTCTAGACTCTAAAGTTTTAACTTTAGATATACTATACATGTGTATTGTTAGTGCAAATATAATAGATCATTGAACATGTCAATAATTTATGCTGCAACTGAGATTAAAATTTTTGATTCTTAACAAAAAATTTATGTTATCCTAACCAATATAAAAACATACATGAATGTTAGTTAGGGGCAATATGGAAGTTGCTCAAACAGAACAGGTTTTAAGAATCAAATCTATGGATGTTAAAAAAACCATTACAAAAAACTGTAAGTTTTTAAAATGAGTAACATATACAACTATCTATGATATTGGGACTATTAACATGTCATTCTACTACAATGATATGGAATTAGATTCCTGCCAATATTAGTTATATTTTGGATTGTCTTGGGATAATCTATGGAATTTAATAGTGATTATGTTTAAGCACTGGTTCATCACAGAATGCATATATCACCGGTAAACACTAAATCTACATCACAGAAAGATTACTTAGTATCCACACAGACATTAACAAGGATGCAATAATATAGAATTAGTAAATTTTCCAGTAAAACTAGTGGCAAATTAAAAAATAAAAGGCTTAAACAATTGTAGATTTGTAAGAATATTTGGATCATTAGCTTTTACTCTGAAAACAAAACGGTAAAACCTTCATTAATTAATCACTTTCTTTTTGGCTAATCCTTACACTATTCAACATATATCATACAACTCTGAAGATCTGTTAGCAAGGATGCATTAAATAATTATGTACATAAAATGCAATCCATTTCTTAAATTAATATTTTAATTAAGACTTGTTTCTCTACTATTTGCTCCAATACAAGACACCATACTTTCTGATAGTTGGGTTACTTCTTCTTCTCGTCTTCTTTCGACAGTCGCATGTTGCATCAGTACCTCTAAATATAGTAATTCTTGTGCTTTCAATAAATTAACGATCTGCTGATATTTCCAGTTTACAGTTAATGATGAAAAAAATATTTCCAGTTTACAATTAATGATGAGCAATAAATTATTACCCTCCCTCGAGTCAAATTGTATGTATTTCATGTTATTTTTAGAGTCAAACTTATCTTTGGGTATCTTAAAAGAAAACTAGCATTACTTTATAAGGAATCATATGGAACAAGCTCATATACACATGTATGCATGCTTTTGTCATAGAAAACTGAAAAATTTCCAACAACTCCATATTTTAACCCTTCCAAAGCCATCACTTACAAACAGACACTGACAATCTTTAGTTAAAAAGTAATTCATATTTAATTACCAGAACAAGATATCTTTGCATAGAATACGATAAACAGTTAAAGAGTTACAGTTATACATCATAAAAGTCACCCAGTAATTTTTTAGAAGGGCATTTTTTCAATTCCTTCTCTATGCATCAAGAAAATATCTAATAAATTCGTGCCAACCAGACAATGAATACTAAATCATTGAACATTTGCTACATCACCTATTCCAGTAATTTTCAGGTGAGCTGTCAACTATTTTTATTGTAACTATATGACTTACTTGGTTACACATCCTTCATTTTGTCAAATTAGAAATCACTTTGTCATAATCAAAATAATGAATACATTCATTACAGTCTCGTTCAATATATGAGATAATGAATAGCCTATTTTTCAAAAACGGCTTATCAATGGCTAAATTATGTAAATGCTTCATACTTAATTGGGCAATATATTTTATTGTTGTCTGTGTCTAAAACTTATGAAATCTACATTCAGCTCATTAAAGTCCATGTTCAATTTTAATCAGTGTATACAAATTAGACTTGTAAGATGTGCTTTTGTGCAGCAAAGATTTTGTTTTGATGCAGTTCTTATGTTTGATCCCATGTTTGCATTAATGAACTACATAGTATACAGTTGTGTTAAGTCTATAATTATTTAAGGAATACTTCAAATTTCTGAACAGATTATACGATATAATATGGTTTGGGTCTGTTTACGCCTAATAAACCACCAAGCGAAGCGGTTTATTAATGGTGTAAACAGACCCAACCCATATTATATCGTTTAATCTGTTCAGAAATTTGAAATATTCCTTATAATTTAATTTTAACTATAAATCTTATCAATTTTGCGGTAAAAATGTCTATGACATCGTGGAACTAGTTGAATTTTAACGGCGTTAGAATAGGTCATAGGTCACGCAAGTTATTTCTTATAATATGGTTTGCCCGATTTGAATTGACCAATCAGATTACAGCTTACAAAGCAAATTAAATTATAAGGTCGTAATCAGACATTTCTATTTTTGTATTATTCTATTTGGAATGCATGATAAAAAGGCAACAAGTGCATTTTACAAAAAAAAAAAATATTTTGCCAACATGAGATAACTAAACACATCCATCCTGTGAGTTAGCAACTAAATAGATTTGAATTTGAAAATTGCTTCACATTATATCTGCATGCATTTTTTTAATATTTGCCAACAAGGATTAAGAATTCTCTTGGCTGTTAAACATAAATGAGTAACGTATACCTTAACATGAGCTTTACTTCATAATATTACCCAATGTAAGGATCCAACATACTTAATCTTTTCTTGTTTATTGTTGTGTACAAGGCATATTCTTGTGAAGGAAATGGACACTGATCATGTATGTTTGTGTTAACATATTATTTTTGAGCAATACATCGTCTGCAATGTTGGCTTCAGTATGGCAACAACATACTTAATATGTCCTACTTACCCATTTTATTATTATCACCAGCTTGTATGTAATTTTTGTGTAGATGATGATGTTGATGATGGTGATGCTCAATTTCTGTAAACAAAATACGTATCAAACATGAGAAACAGTATCATAGAGAATAAATTGAAACATATTTAAATAAGAGTTAAAGACAAATGTCTGTATTAAAGTGGCTTGTTTACTTGGATGACAACTAATAACAGCAATGATTAGAGACATTAAATCCCACGGATTGTAATTTCTTCTTGTCAACATTTTAGTCAGTTAAGCACGATAACACTAGCTTATTTCTCAAACTACATTTTTTCTAGGTAATATATTGATTAGCTCTTAATCCTATTGTCACTCTGATTGGGTACCAGTACTTACTTTAAGGTAACAACAAAAAGACCTAATAAGGTTTTGCATCCCCTTTATTACCGAGATATAGCGTTGAAACATCAGAGCCTTTTTTCATTTTTAAATATACATAGGGTATATTCAGTAGAGCAAAATAATAAAAGTTTGGACATTATTGTATGTTTGGTTTGCTATTTTTCAGTAGTAATTGGAGTTTTAATCCAGTTCATTTCTTCTTGTAGATGAAAAAAGTTGATTAATACTAAACAATAGCTAACCAAAAATACAATAAAAAGTCCGAAGTTGGGTCATTTTGCCCTTACTACTTGTAGCTTATAGTATATAAAATAATCGGAATTGTGAAATTTTATTCTGAGTATGAACTTCTTATCCTGAAAGTTGCATTATGCACTTGGCTTCAGCATGCATCGTTTAGCAAAGGGTATTTTGTTGATTGTGACTTGCAGTAAATATACTTAATTTTCTAGGGTTCTATGTTAAAATAATTCCTTCTGTGGTGGCTTTTTTGAATTTCAGATTGGCATAAAACACATTAACTTCAAAGGCCCATCAAAACAATATTGTTTGTAAGTTTATATCAATTGGTTTTTCAATTTCAAAGACGTCTTTTAGTTTTTTCCTTTAGGATCCTAGGTAAAACTAAGTTCTTTGGTGGTGGCCATTTAAAAGTTCCGATTGGCATAAAAAAACAACATATTATAGAGGACCATCCAAACAATATTGCCAGTAAATTTTTTCTGTTATTGGTTAACTGGTTAATGAGAAGAATTCTTTTACAACTGTTTCCAATATGGGTCCTTTTTAAACTAAGTCCTATAATAATTTTATAGAGGACCATCAAAACAATTGCATGTAAGTTGTGTTTCAATTGGTTAATCGGTTTCAGAAAAAACCTTTTTTTAACCTTTTTGTCATCTATGTTAAACTAAGTCCTGCCGTGGCACCCGTTTCAGAGAAAACCTTTTTCTCATCTACATTAAACTAAGTTCTGCCGTGGCGGCCAATTTGGTTTTCGGATGAGAATAAAAAGCACACACTTTGTAAAGGTCCATCAAATGAACATTATGATATGAACAAGTTTGGTTGAAATTGGCCATGTTGTTTCAAGAAAGAAGATTGAAAAATGAAACAGTTACAGACGTGGGTGATGACGATAGACACAATAAAGGTGACGACAATTATATCACCTGACCATCAGGTGAGCTAAAAACCTTAAAAACAACAACACTACGAACTTATAATACATATAAATATTATATTGGTAATAAGTCTTTGCTTTCGCATAACAAATTAATTTCAGAAAGGCAACAAAATTAAGAGCAGTTTGTTTGTTTGAATAGGGTTCACCACCATTTTCAGAAATTTTCTGCTATTTTGTGCATTCACTATGTATTGGAGTAGGAAGCTGGTCAAAAAATAGTAGGGACCATAAATGAAATCAGTTGATCATATTAAAATTCCATTCTCTCTTGATTGAATTAGGAGAAATTAGCCTGCTGAGAACAAACCATTTGACTGGTAAAGTTTTATATTAACCTTTAATTAAACGTCAATAAGATTTCCTGTCATCAACCTAATTTATCCTCAATCCTTTGATCTTTTCATTAGCTTCCATTACATCTGGTAAACACCAGTCATTGTTAGATCAATATAAAGCTAATTGCATTTGACAACTTTGATGCATGCTACCAACAACTAAAACAGTTCTGAATGTGCTCGAGTTTACTTCCTACACTTAGTTACTTCTTCTTTTTTTCATTTAACAAATTTAATTAAACATAATTTACCAAAATATTCAATTAATATTGATTCTAACTCTTGAAATCGACGTCATTCGTGTTAACATAATTGTCCCAATCTTGATTAGGAAATGTACCCACGGCGAAAAAGTTTACAGCATAATTAGTTGATTAGTTAGAAATTAAAAACATATTTTACATAAAATATTAGAGAAAAATTAACTCACCATTGAGAGGATATTAACTAAACAAGTTGGTTTGCAGTTTACCATTAACTTCCAAAATTGAGAATCAAGAGGCATGTAACTGCTAACATGGATTACCTAATTAGTATCAAACTTACAAACCATCACGATCATTAGGGAGTTCAATCTCTCCGATGGTGTCTAGCAGCTACATGTCGATGTATTTTTTTCTTATTGGAAGGCTATGTTTACATTGTCAGGCATTACTGGTCATAGGACATTGCGATCAGATAGTAGTTAACATAGGACCACCTAACGGCCACAGATGAAAATGTAGTTGGTCTTTGGATTGACTTTCAATCAAAATATACCTAATTTATGTTATGTTACATCATTCAGAACCTGTAATTCATGTTAGACACCCTTAGTAAGAGGTATCTCTACCAAACCCGCTGGTACATAAAGAGAAGGTATAGCAAACACAGAGCTTAGCATTCAATTAGTTGCATGTACTAAAAGACAACAAATCACCAAAAAATTCATGAAACAAAAAAGAGAGACAATATATGCATTCACAAAAACTTTATTTCACTCAGTATACGCCAACTATTCACATTATTGAATTGACTTAGTGGGTAAACAGGAAGTAGATATGCGAAAGACCTGAAATCTGTACTGGTAATATAGAAGCGTGGATCTAAAAAGGAATGTAACTGTTAACTATCTATAATTATTTAATGTGAAACAGTCAGAGCAAAATTGATGATTATTTTTATTTCGTGCTTTTAAGAACATAAAAAGAACTACAACAGTGAAAGTCCAAATGGTGCTTCCTAGCATTCTACAATGATACAATTTAATGAGAATATGCAAATTAGTCCCAATATACTTGAATAACCATGTGATCAATAAACAGATGTATGACTATATGGCTGCTGCATTTTGAAACCAATGAGATGAAAAGAATAGGGCATCTAATGGGACATTAAATGATACCCTGCCACCCCTGTTCAGGGGACGGACAGACAGACGGACAGACACCAAACAAAACGGAGAGAAAAATAGGATTCAAGTCCGTTGACGCCGTTGGGAACAATATATTTATATATATATATATTATATATGAGAGAGAGAGAAATGAGCTATCTTTCTTAGACCAGTAAATTTCAGCATTGTAAAATTTTTAAAATGGCAAAACTATAATTAATATTTTTCTGATCATCCTGAAAATTGAACTTGACTTTTATTTTATTGTTCTAAATAGCTGTGCAAAATATCATTCAAATCCGGACGGACGGACGGAAAGGCACCAAACGAAATGGAGGGTATAACATAATACCTTGCCACTTTATGTGGTGGGGTATAATGAAGAAAAACAATTATAAGGCAATACTATTGCAAATATCACTGTCATTAATTATTGTAAGACTTTCTGCATGATTTTAGTTTGTTTACATATATACATTGTTACTTCATAATTAAGTGTCCAAACAGTCTTACAAGCTACAACCTAACCAAATATACTCACTTGCATCAGCAGATGCTCCAGATTTACTGTAAGCTATTTCTGCTGCCATCTCCTGAAGATCCTTATCTAATAGTAAAAATGTAAAAATTCAGTCATGCCATATAGTGGTATTTGCTAAAATAAGCATTTAAGGTAAAGTCTCATAAATTTTCCTGGAAAACTAGTAGTTCTTAAAAAAAATAATGTAATTAGATTATTTTATATATTGTTGTGCAAGGTCTTGTTTTTCACTAATTGTAACAACTTTTTTTCCTAAATCGGTCATGTTTCTACATGCTGAATTTCAAATGTTTTTGAAATAAGCTAGTTTCAGGAGTCTAACGGGGCCTCGGTGCCCAAGTGGTTAAGGTAGTTCAGCTAATATTGATCTTTCGATCACGTGGTCTGTCAACACTGAGGTTGAAGGTTTGAGTCTCACTGTGGTCGATTCCCAATCTTAATTGACAAGGATTGCCAGTTTTCCTACCAAAGGTCGAGTTTTCTCCAGGTACTCCGGTTCTTCCTCCAATAAAAACTGAATGCCATGAAATAGCTGAAAAATTGCTGTAGTGGCATTAAACATAATTCAAACAAACAAATCCACGGTTACTGCCTTACTGGGTTTACATGTATTCCAAAACGGGTTCAAATTCTGGTTGATAAATAAAATTGTTAATAATATAAATGTTTAGAATCCTGTAAAGCAAAGTAGGCATTGTAATAAATTTAAAGAATTATGGTCACAGCCTCCACAGATATCCTCATCTTTGAGAATTCAGATAAGAACTATGTCAAAAACACTATAGCTAAGACAGCAAAATAATACATTTACAAGAGACATTAATACTACATGTACATTTATATAGAGCATAAAATAATTTTAATTAAATTTGTGTGTTAGTTGTTGACTGAAAATGTTTTTCTTTCATTTTCATCACTAAATATTTCAAATATGATTCTGATGTTTACCAAACATTGTGAAAAGAAAAGTGTATACATCTATATCATGGTGTCTAGTTTTTACTGTGGAGGAAACCAGGGTATTTGGAGAAACCCCAACCATTAGTAGGAAAACTGACAATCCTGGTCAAGTAAAATTGGAGTCAAATGAGTCAGTGTTGACAGACCATGTGATAAACAGTAGATGACTACTACACCTGGCTATTTAGGCCCCAATAGTGAATATGAGAAAAAACAAGGGTTTGTTTAAATATATCTTACTGCTGATGCTATAAAATTGAAGACATGCATAAAGTACTCTATTTCAGCAATAGTATCAGTAAATAGAAATGAAATTATTTAATGTCCTAATTACTATAGGCTAGTTAAAACAATAACATGACTAGATGGTACATGGTGTTTTTAGTATCTAAAAGTCACAGATCTAGACATTCGGTCCCAAAGAAGTCACACCCCCAACTTTTTTGTAGGAAACCTTGCAGTCTTTGTCAATTAAGGTTGGAGTTAATCCCAATCTGCCCAAACTGGGACTGGAACTCACAACCTCGGTGTTGACATGCCTGTGACCAATATGTCATCAAGGACACTACATTTCTTTTAACAAAATATAAATTATATTTCTACTCCCCCCCCCCCAAAAAAAAAAGAGACAATTTAACATATGGACTGAAACACAATCGGGGTGATATTTTATGCAAATCCATCAAGTAGTTTTGGAGAAATATAGGTTTATGTCTGGCTGATAGAAGGATTTTTTACCTCTACATAGAACAGGATCATAAGTATAAACTTTTGATAAACATATTTTCTGAACTGTAAAATTCCATTAATTTTAAAAACTTACTTGAAATCTATCAAATGTTGCAATAAAATGTGAAAATACAATGTTTGTTGAAAAAATAATTATAGATTGATATTAATTTAAATTTTATTTATATACTTGTATAACTTTCAAACTGAATAACTCTTTCAAACTGTGAGCAAATGTTTCTATTTGTCTTTTTAAATTGACTTAAATATAAAAGCTAAAGTATACATCTTGTTTGTTGAAGGTTACAAGAATTAGACAAATTAATTTATTATCTAAGGAAAGACCAACAGACTCTACCACATTTACATCAATCTTTTAAAACCATCTTAAAATGGTATATTTTATTATTAAATGAAAATTTATCTTTAAAACCTTAAAAAGTGTGACAATACCAAATAAAGTAAATGCTAAAGTGTGATACATTCCATAAAAAATAAGCCTAGTGTTACCAGAGAATGGAATGATCAGGTATGCTTCATAAAGAGTCGATTACCTGGATTGTTTTAAAAGATACACTATTAAGAATAACACCTATGTAAAGATGAAACTTCAAGCATTCTAAAATGGTTTAGCATATTGGATATCTAGCATTTAATTTGTTGCATACACAGTTAAAGTGCAAAATATATACTATTTTAAGGGTGTGACAAGTGATAATTGTCAAAATGATGCAAAACATTTCTTAAATTAATTTAAATAATTATATGTAATTAACAATTTGTGTATTTCCATATCATTAGTTGAATAATTTTATGCAATTCATTTTACATTTTATATATTTAGATTCGGTCAGAAAATAGAAAAAATAGTAGGAATGGTATTGGCAACCAGATGTGATATATCACATCTGGTTGCCAATACCATTCCTACTATTTTTTCTATTTTGTCATTTTTAGGGTTATTGCAAAGTTGTTGTTATAATCGTTCGTAATATATAACAACTAACACATAAACATGTTTCAGTAAAGTAGTTTCTTAACGTGAAGAATTCATTTAACTTGTTTTGTCTGTATAGTACATATGCTGGCTGGGCTACAAAAACTCTCTACTTTTGTAGAGTCCATAGGCCTACATTTAGTTAGTTGCATATGAAATACTTAATGCTTAAATAAACAATATTTTATTTATTACATTTCAATTAAATGAAAAGTTATATTAAGAGAGTTTCAAGGGAAATTATCCAACAAGAAAATTTTAGCAGAGTTTATAAATACATGTAGTAGAGTCAGTGGCCCTCCAATGTCATGATAGGAATAGCAGTAATAATGTATTTTTTCTGTAGTAAGGAAGTAGCAAAATTAATTAATAATGCTATTCCTATTATAACTCTCTGGGGCTATGGACTCTACTACACATAGATATTGAATAATCTGTTGCTAAAACTTTCTTGTTGGGTAATTTGTCTTGAAACTCTCTGTTGCATATATTTTCATAGACCTGAAATATGAGAAAAAAATAATGTTTATTAAAGCATTTAATATTTCAAAAAGAAACTTCTAAATGTATTGCCTATGGACTCTCTACAAAAATGACAAGTTTCAAAGCCCAGCTTGCAAAAGTACTGTACAGAAAAACCCAGTTATTTGAATTTTACACATAAAGAAACCACTTTCCACAACATTTTCATTTATTTGTTGTTATATATTCAACCTGATACAAACTATTACAGCAACTGTGAAATAACCCTACACAAATGAAAATATCACACAATTTCTTCTACAACTTTTCCATTTTTCTACCAAATCTGAATCTGCAAAAATGTCAAATGAATTGCATAACATTTTCAGCTTATGGTATGGAAATGCACAATCTGTAAATACATATTATCATTGAAATTAAATGTAAAAATGTCTGCTTTAAAATTTGACACTTATGACATGCTTAAATAAGCATGTTTTTTGCACTTTTATTTTATGTGTAGTCAACACATGAATGCTATTTTCAACTAACCATGGATTCAATAAGCAATGACCCCTGGCTTGCTTGTTACTAGTATATACAAGTGTTTTGCCAACCTTGCATTAAAATGGCTGATGAATAACAGCTTGTATCCAAATTATATTTTAGTATTTTGGTCCAGATCAATTATAAATATATCATACACCAAAATCAAACCTGTATAGTGAGCCATAGGGACTTTATTCCATCTAGGATCAGAGTTTTTCTCTCCTGTCGTAACTTGCAAAATTTTTTTCTTCTCCAAACGATACAAATATTTATTCACATCTTTTCGGGCACTGCCAATGCCTCCTCGCTGTGCTATATCTTTTGGCTTTAGGTCTTTATTTGGTTCTTTATCAAAAACTTCAAGGATTTTCTTTAACATTTCTGCAAAATGTAAAAGTAGATGTTTAAATCATTCATATTTTATTTTTTTTTAAGTTTTCAGCTGTATCGTGGCGTCCAGTATTTTTACTGGTAGAGAAGGCTGGAGTTCCCAAAGAAGACAAAACACATGAAATTTTACTTTTAAAAAACACAGAAGAAATTCAACTAATAATTTTTTTTTACTGACTCTAATGAAAAAAAGGTAGCAAGTAATGAATATTTAAGTGTTAACAAGAAAATTTGTTAAACCAATGCAATATAGTCGAGTAACACCAATATTATACAGGCCCCTGACAAAGTATGTAGTTTAACAAAGAAAGACAACTTACCATAAGGTTGTTTTAGTTTTGGATCAACTTCTGTTGTTTCAAACTTATTAACTGTTGCAGTTGTTTCCAAAGTAATTTCTCCTGCAGCTACAATTAAACACAGAAAATTACAAATAAAATAAACAACGATTATGACAGAAAACTTAAATAGATCATCACTTGATGCACATAAAATTTGAAATGCTTTAGTAAATTAACACGCCTCTTGTCCCACTTGATACATGTACCCACAAATAAAAATGAAACCACAGTATGTAAAGTACTAGTAATAGAAAATCATCAGATGCCAAACAAGAAGCCCTCTGATTTATATATATATATGTATATATATATGTTAAACTGTAAGTCATTTTCAATTTCAGACTGGCATAAATAACATCAAGTTCAATTACTGTTTTGTATCAACTGGTTCAGTGGTTTCAGATCAGAAGCCATTTGAGACATTTTTCCCATAGGTTTAATGTTAAATTAAGGTATCCGGACCATAATGGATCACATGATCATATTTGATGTCTCGGATGTGCATTGTTTTTCAATGGAGTAGACCCCCCCCCCCCCCCCCCCCCGACAAAATCTCTTCCATGTAATTATGATCAAACCAATATCGCTTACTTTAACATTTTCTTTTTCTTTTAGAAACTTGAAACGGATATGGCTTTTACTAATAAGTTAAAATTTAGTAAAATAATGGTATAAATTTAGTTCAATAACTTGATTCATTTGTTCGGTAAATAATAATGAAAGGGATCAAATGATGCGGCTCCTTTATTAACACATGTCCTACCAAACAACACAAACCATATCGACTAGATGCGTTTCAGTGAAAAAAATAAGACCATTTTTTAATCTTTGTCTCATTCATCATTTCAAGTACCAAGTAAAAACTATTAAACACCATGCTCAATACTTTTCGATATTACCATAATCTGATTCGGGAGGGATTTTGTAGCCTTGAAAATTTTACAGGGGGGAATTTGTACACCTTGTAAATTTAATGAGGGGGATTTTGTCAGCATATGCTCAATTACATGTAAGGGATTTTGTCTGTCCCCCATAAAATTCATGTACTATATAACTTCAATCAGCTAGGCAATTTCTGAATGGTGGTCACATTTGAAAGTTCATCCTAAAGGGTCCTACATGTATATTAAAATATTTCTGATGGCCATTATTGAATTTCTGATTATCATAATAATAAAAATTTTATAGATGGTCATCCAATAAATATTAATGTTTCAAATGGTTCATCAGTTTAAGAGAAGAAAGCATTTAAAAAATTTTGCCAAAGGGTCATATGTTTCCATTAAACATAAAAAAAAATTCACTTTTACTTAGAGAACAAGTTTGGCTTCATTTTGCCCATTGGTTGAGTAGATTGAAATTTAAAAGTTTACAGAAGATGTCGATGCCAACAATTATGCCCACAATGACCACACACGGATGACAATAGCTGACATGACCTTCAGGCCTATGAGGGAAGATGCTAGGGTGGACACTGAAATGTGTCTTCCAAACAAAATTACCTCACCAGCAACATAGAAACCTCTATATTATTGCTTTGGGTATGATGCCACTTTCAGCAATTTTTCAGCAGTATAATGGAGTCCACTCTTTATTGGGAAGTGGCAATTTAGTTTGTAATCAGGTACACAATGTACATGTACTAACAAAGGCTTGAACCTACAGCCTCAGTGTTGACAGGCATGTTATCAAAAATTGATGACTACCTACCTTAACGACTGGGCTAACTGGACTCTAATGAAGATAAATCATGTTTTTATGACAAATGCAGAATGCACTTATTAATCTGCTGTTTTTATCCTCAACAGAAACAATTTTGACAATGGTTTTTAAGACATTGGTATGCAGACATCTATTTACAGACCATAGCAAAAATATGTTTTTTTTTTTAAATAAAAAATCATTAGGTGCTACGTTTTTCACCATTAACACTGTTGACTATGAACCAATTTGTTTGTCTAAATTTGAATTTTGAATAACAAAAATCAACATTACTCTTTTAGACACCAATCATAACTTATTTATTCAGGCATAGTCTAATCCGGCTAGTCAAGGGCATTAATACAATAATAATTATCATGATAATCTGTCCAAAAAAATCAGAAACATTGCATTTTAGCATCTCCCTTGGGCTTTATAAATTTATAGAACAAAAAGTATCACTGAAATTTGAAACCAAGCAGCAATTCTATCACAATGCTAATTGTTTTGAGAAACAGATCCTCAGCTCACAGATCCTTAGCTCACAGATCCTCAGCTCAGTCATTTCTATCTCAAGGCATGTATGTATCATACAAACATTAAAAGCATTTCTTAAATTAAAAAAATATATACTGAATCACTCCAATGCAATCTGAATATTTTTTTTATCATCAGGTTAAGTATTAAACAGAGATAATTCAATGAAATATACGTAGGTGTCTTGTTTTAAGTTTCCATGTGTTACAATAAACATACAATCTATACACCTGGAAAAAGTTAAGCACCCGTTTTTTTTTTTAAGTCATACATATTCGACTACCTTTGGACTAATATTGGACTGCCATTTGTTTTTAATTTGTATAGCAAACAAAACAATGCATTATTGGGCTCAATGAAACATTATTTTAACAAAATTCTCATTATTTTATTTACATATCATTTCATCAAATTATGGAATGTCTTTGCTCTTTCACATAGTCTTTAAAAAGTATTGTCACTGAAAGTTCCAAACTGTTATTAAATTGTCCAATCACACTTGAAAAAGTCAATCATAAACACCAAATGGATAATAAGCTGTCAAAGTGTCAATATCAGGTACATGAACACATCCACTGTTAGCATGAATGACTCTGCAAACCTGCATTGCATCCTGTCAGTAAGGTGTCCAATTTGTTGAAGCATTATCTGTCGCCATTCCGGTGTAATTGACCTTCTAAATGTTGCAAGTTTTGTGGAGGAGGTTCCAGAGCCTGTAATCGCCTACTCAACTGATCCCATACATGCTCTTTTGGGTTGAGGCCACGGAAGAGTGGTCATAGGTTGTTCTCCAGATATGCCCTTACTGCCCTGGAATGATGAGGTCTAACATTATCATCCATGAAAACAGGTCTTGACTCTAACAGGGGGTTTTCAAAATGAGGCACAACTACAGGTGACAGCACGTCCTGGGTGTACTTTCCGCCATTAAGGTTGCCATTGATTGTTACCAGATCCAGTTGCAATCATGTGAGATACAGCCCGCACACCATAACTGAGCCCCACCAAAAGAAACTGTTTGAACAATGTATCTTGGCGTGTAAGCTGTGTTTTGATGCCTACAAACACGGGTTTGCCCATCAGTTACATGGAGTAAAAATTGGCTCTCATCTGACCAGTGTATTCATTTCCAGGTTCTAAGGTTTCAATTTTGGATTGCTCTGCACCAGGCCAACCTGTCACTGTCATGGGGATCATCAAGCATTGCGCGTTTAATAACTCTCCTTGACCTCAATCCTTCAACTTTAAGACAATTTCGTACTGTTCTGGCTGACAAATTATGACCAGGTAACCATTGTTGCTTGAGACAGGTGCTTGCTGCAAACAGATTTCGCCTAACCAATCTACTAAGGCTCCTATCTTCACATTGGGTTGTCACAGATGGTCGATGAGTTCTGGAACAATCTTTAACATCTTGCGTGGCAGCATGTTTTCTGACCAAATGACTATTGCCTTGTAAGACATACCAGTGGAATGCATGGTGCTGATTTGCCAACATTGTGCTTCTGATATCCGCCTTTTTGCCATATCATTAATAATTTAATAATTAATAATTTGGGATTTAAATATCAATAAGTTGAACAGGAAAAAAGGGCACTTGGACGTAATGAAAGGGGCAAGCTTCATGTGGACAGAAAACCGCACTTGATTAACTTTCACACCTGAATGCTCACATGCTTTTAATTATACATTAAAAAGAACAAATACTGACTAAAATCATCTAAATTTAACTTTGTTTACAATAAACAAAAATATTCAGGGTGCTTTTTTATATTAGTTTCACTGGATACTCTGGCTACCCTTCCCACCAACAAAAATTGAAGAGTGTGTCCATGGGACACGGATGCCCCCACTAAATGAAGTCCCAAACAGGAAGTAGTTGTCCGACAGGTCTGAAAGTCGCTTAGGACATACAACTTGTGATACTGAACCACCCTGCCAAATTTCAAATTGTGCTGATGTACGGTTTCTGAGAAAAGCTTGACGGAAATTTTCATACTCATGTTAACACATTTTCATATCGGCCCAGTCGCAAACAGGAAGTAGTTGTCCGACAGGTCTGAAAGTCGCTTAGGACATACAACTTGTGATACTGAACCACCCTGCCAAATTTCAAATTGTTCTGATGTACGGTTTCTGAGAAAAGCTTGACGGAAATTTTCATACTCATGTTAACACATTTTCATATCGGCCCAGTCGCAAACAGGAAGTAGTTGTCCGACAGGTCTGAAAGTGGCTTAGGACGTACAACTTGTGATACTGAACCACCCTGCCAAATTTCAAATTGTGCTGATGTACGGTTTCTGAGAAAAGCTTGACGGAAATTTTCATACTCATGTTAACACATTTTCATATCGGCCCAGTTGCAAACAGGAAGTAGTTGTCCGACAGGTCTGAAAGTCGCTTAGGACGTACAAATTGTGATACTGAACCACCCTGCCAAATTTCAAATTGTTCTGATGTACGGTTTCTGAGAAAAGCTTGACGGAAATTTTCATACTCATGTTAACACATTTTCATATCGGCCCAGTCGCAAACAGGAAGTAGTTGTCCGACAGGTCTGAAAGTCGCTTAGGACGTACAACTTGTGATACTGAACCACCCTGCCAAATTTAAAATTGTTCTGATGTACGGTTTCTGAGAAAAGCTTGACGGAAATTTTCATACTCATGTTAACATATTTTCATATCGGCCCAGTCGCAAACAGGAAGTAGTTGTCCGACAGGTCTGAAAGTCACTTAGGACGTACAACTTGTGATACTGAACCACCCTGCCAAATTTCAAATTGTTCTGATGTACGGTTTCTGAGAAAAGCTTGACGGAAATTTTCATACTCATGTTAACACATTTTCATATCGGCCCAGTCGCAAACAGGAAGTAGTTGTGCGACAGGTCTGAAAGTCGCTTAGGACGTACAACTTGTGATACTGAACCACACTGCCAAATTTCAAATTGTTCTAATGTACGGTTTCTGAGAAAAGCTTGACGGAAATTTGTACATACAGACGGACGTATTTACGTACAAATGAAGTCCCAAACAGGAAGTAGTTGTCCGACAGGTCTGAAATTCGCTTAGGACGTACAACTTGTGATACTGAACCACTCTGCCAAATTTAAAATTGTTCTCATGTACGGTTTCTGAGAAAAGCTTGACGGAAATTTGTTCGGACGTACGTACGGACATGAGTTAAACTTAATGCCCCCCCCGACATGTCGTCGCGGGGGCATAATAAAAACTGAATGCAGTGATATAGCTGCTAAATTGCTTAAAAAATTGTTAAAGTCTGTTCATACACAGTGTTCAACATTAACTTTTTTAACTGCTGGACCAGCAGTCTTAGTTACATTAGAATTTACTAGAACGGACCTAATGTAAACTAGACCACATATGAAGAGGTTAAATATAATTATGAAATTGGGGGAGTTAAGATTTGGTTTTAAGGAACTTTATCAGAAAACCATACCCCAAGACTGAAGAGAGGAAAGAATTCCGTTGAAGTTTGAAGATGAAACTCAACTGCCAAACTAGAAAGTAGATTACAGATCCCTGTTTTGCTATACAAAATCGGGCTTATTTACTTATTTATTTATTACTTATTTATTAAAAAAGATTTTTACTTGTGCATTGTTTTATTTTATCCAGTTTGTTTCCATGTTTGCAATCATAATTAGGGGCCTCGGTGGCCGAGTGGTCAAGGTAGTTTGTTTACTATTGATCACATGGTCTGTCAACACTGAGATTGTGGGTTCGATTCTCACTGCAGGCAGGGTGTACTCGACTCCAATCTTAATTGACAAGGATTGCCAGTTTTCCTACCGCAAGTCGGAGGTTTTCTCCTGGTACTCCGGCTTCCTCCCCCAATAAAAACTGGACGCCATGATATAGCTGAAAACTTGCTGAAAGTGGCGTTTAACACCATCAAACAAACAAGCATTCATAATTACCACTGTTTACATAATGACATCAAACATCCGGTGATGTCATGATTCAAATGCACACGGACAATGAAGATAAATTTAGTGAAACACACATTACATTTGTTCTTTTATGAATTATAATTTGAATTTAAAAACCCTACACCTTGCTGTTCTAATGTTAGGTATCTATTTTGAAACCTTGCGTTTATTGACTGATAAGAAAACGAATATCTATACATATATTTGATTTTGTCTGTTTCTGGTTTTTAGATGTATCAAATTCAGGAAGATAATTATGTTTTGTTACAGTAAACAAACAATCTTCAATTAAATGAAAAACAACAAACATTTTAATTCGTTAAACGTGAGAAAAAAATCATAAATACATTGTCATACTAATCAGGAAAACTCTTCCTAAAAATTTGTCGGTCAAAAATAATGGCTGATCACTATCAGCACAATCAGTTGACCAGCTATTGGGCATGTATACTGGAACAGAACCCTGATACAACAAATAAAATGAGTCCAATAGCTTCAATTATTACATTTTATTAATTATTGACAGATACTAAGAATGAAAGTTAATTTCATAGCTGCAAATTTTATATTATTCATTAATTATCTTCAGAAAAATACGTGTAACTTTAATTCTCTTAAGATTCTCATTATTTATCTATTTCGTGCCACTTGGAAAAAGTTGTAAACAATGGGCAATGATGCGATACGAACAAGAGATATGCAAAATAAATTGTGATGTCAGTCCCAATTTATACAATACATTGTGACGTCACTTTCAGGGAAAATATTTGCGCATGACACGTGAATATTCAACCATGTCCGGAGCTACAAATTACAGTTTTTGTTACATAATATAAGAAATAGGTTTAGCAAATTGTGAGAATTGTATATCGCTTGATATCATCTCCTGTTATTTAATTTCAACCAAAAATTAACTGATGATGACTGTGATAACTGTGATGATTATGATTTGCATGGCATTTTTTTTAACTTTAAATTGCATAACAATTAGATAAACATACAAATTGTCTGTGTATTCAGTCCTGTCTGACTAGCTGATATATATCTCCTCTGTGTTCTAGACGTTTGTCCACTTTCATCTATGACAGTCTGTGTGAGAACACTAGTCTGTGTAGAGGGCTGGAAGGATCTATTTGATGATGAACAAGACAATGCCTGATTTTCTGGTGTCAGCAACGATATACTTGATTCCATTGAATTTTCCCCACTTGATGGTGGAGAGGTTTTGGGAAAGGTTTGTACACTTTGAGAAGGGTTACTTCCCCTTGGTGTCAATTTTACTGCAGGAGGAGGCAAACCTGAAAAAACAATATAAATCATTTTATTACAAACTTCTGGCTAAGCTTAACTTATACCTTTTGTAATCAACATAATCCTTCAGTAAAAGGAAAAATAAAATGCCTTGCAATAGTTGTTTTTCAATTATATCATAATGATGATCCTCCAAGAGCTCTAAATTACCACACGTATGTTACAAAACTGGCAGGAGACACATATTGGGAAGAAAACTATTAAAATCCATTACTTTTAAATACATGTAGTAACTCCATCCAGTATGATTATTGAATTATTGCACATAAACTTATAACTATAAAGATGCCAGCACTGGGGCTGTGAGTTCTTCTGTTTGTTTTCTTTTGTTTATTTTAACGATTTTTTAACGCCATTTTCAGCCATTTTTCAGCTATATTATGTCGTCCTGTTTTTATTGGGGGAGGAAGCTGGAGTACCTGAGAGAACCCCCGACCTGGGGTAGGAAAACGGACAATCCTTGTCAATTAAGATTGGAGTCTAGTACACCCTGCCTGCAGTCATGTGAGTTCTTCTGAATGTAAGCATGTTTTTAAAAGAACAGATACATGTATTTTGATATATAATAAAATTGTACATGCATGTTGACATCCAAGTCACATGTCCTAAATCATTAATTATTTTCAGGTTTTTCAAGTTCCAGTAGGGAAACTTTGCCTAGTGTGGGGAACAGCATCCTCTTTGTTTTACCTTCAATTAACAGTTCTGAATGATTCTAAATTGTACGTTTTTCATTGGTTGGACAAAAAAGTATCAAATTATAATTGCAGTTACAGTGTCCTTTCAAAGTATTACAAAGGATTAAAAAAAAATTAAACGGATATTTATAGACAGGGTTTTTATTTTTGATTTTTTGTAGAAATTGCAAGCCTGAATATTTGAGATAAACACTTATTCAATCAAAAACAAGGAACCTGTGAGCTACTGTGAACTCAGTACATGTACTAGTATATCCCCACTATTCACTTTGTTGAATTGAGTATGTTGGTAAACAGGAATTATATATGCCACAGACCTGAAATCGGTACTCGCAATATAGGACCACATGGTAAGTCACAACAAAATTTCAAGTGGTTGTGATAAGTAGTTGCTGAGAAAATGTTACGAAAGTTATAATGCAGATGCAAGGACTGGCAGGGGTGAACCAGTATACCCCCCTCTTCTTCTGGGGATATAAAAATGCCATAGCCAATGACCAAAACTAAAAAAAAGTCTTTCAGTCATTTTGACTACATATTTAAATGACAATGGTCATTCTGAGTTCAGAACATGAATTTACATGTAATATATAAAAAGTTATCAATCCATGACAGATGGATGATGGCCAACGCCAAACAGAAACCCTCACAAGTTTAATAAAGTAACAAACATAGTGCCCTGACTTACCATACAATACCAGTAACTATTACATTCTAACTATGCAATATTTACTTTCTCTGCTGAGTGAAGACTTTGGTACTGTGTCATCAATGGTGGAATCATGGGTACCAAAACTACAGGTGTCTAGTCTCTCACATAAATCTGACAAAAATTAAGAAAACTTGTTGTAAATAATGACTTGTAAAAAATTGATCATTATTTAGTTATTGGCATGTAAATAGATAAAATGTTAGACGGTTGGATATATGCACATCAATGTGTACTCAACTTTTCTTTACTAAGGTACATGTAGAAACTTTCAGGAAGTAGATGTTGATGTGCACAGTAAGACAAATGGATGTTTAGATAACCTTAATATCCTGTTAATTACACAACCATATGCATATGCAAATTATGTGAATAAACTAAAAATTAATTGTCCATTTTTAATGTAGAAATTAGAATCATGAAAACACAGCATAATCTGTAAATCCAGTGATTGGTGTAGCCAATTATAATTATACAACACATCATATGTAATATAAAATATTAACTGACCATCAAAAGAATTACTGACGGGCACAGCATCTTCATCATTGAAGTCAACACTCCCACTACTTGGAAGATTTAACTCCCACACAGCTTCAGAACTATTATATGATTTTGACTTCTTCACCATGCCACAACTTTCCATAATTTTCAGACAGTTCTTACTGTCTTCTGTTGGAACATTTCTCTTTTGTAATTTTCTCAATAACTCAGACTCACAGACAGGTGGTTTGTTTTCCAATTCTTCATAAATTAGACCGCAATAATAATCTACAACAAATAACATTAATAAAAAAAAACTGTGGACTGTGAGCACGCTTCCAAAGGGATACCCCCCTCCACTTCGCTTCAAGTGCAATTATCTCCCCTGAATAATATCCAACAGCAACCAAAATTCTTCATGCACATCTACATATGATGTACTTCCTTCATGTAAAGTTTCATCAAAATCTGTCAAGTAGTTTAGGAGGAGAAGCGCTTAAAAGGGATGTGGATAGACGGACAGACGGACAGACAGGGGAATTCCTATATACCCCTCCAAACAATTTTGGGGGGGTTATAATTATATATATTTTTTTCATCTATGTTGTTTTTCTAAATATGTCACAATTACAATTTTTATAAATCATAAATGCATACTGGTTAACTACATTTAAAAGTTTCAATATTTTCAACAATGTGGCAGAGTGGTTACTTAAGGTAGTTCATCTACTATTAATCATGTGGTCTGATGACAACATTGCAGTTAAAGGTTCGAGTCTCACTGTGGACAGAGTGTGCTTGACTTCAATCTATAAAAAGTTTGGGGGTTTTCTCAAGGTCCATGTACTCCACATTCTCTCCCATAATATACATGTAGATAAAAATAGCTGAAACTCAGAAATTAATATTTTTTTGTTTTTAAATTACTTGAAATAATTTGTATAACAAGTGTTTGCCCTCGTTCAAGATTAAATTCTATGTTCAGGTATGAGCATGGATCTTTGTGCCAACATCAAGAGTCAACATGCAAGTGTCACTGGAAATACTTGTAATTCAATGAAGGACAGTCATCTTTCCTTATTCTTTATTTACCTTATACATGTTATACATGTGTTAAATGTTACGTAATGCATACATTCAAATGGGAATAGAATAAAGAATTATTTAAATACATCATGTATACTCTTCTACAGCTAAACTGAAGTATGATGTAGCTGTAGTTTTCTGCAATATTTTGACAAATACAAATATAAAAATTTAATTTCAGATTTATTGCTGTTTTATTCGCTAAAGGCCAATAGTCAGTTAGAGAATAGAGATGAACAAACCAAGACATTCTTACTAACTTCAAAAATTGTTATTAACCTTGTTTGATCTTTCTGATCTTAGCAAGGTGAGAATGCGGTCTGTTTTTTGAAGATAAAATTGTGGTTTTTAAAAATCATTTACATATAACACATCTGGTATCCAGATCCAACAGCACCGAGCCTGGCCGAGGATACAAATTCTGTGTAGCTTAACAACGAAGGCAATAATTTTAAAACATACCAAATGCCTATGTTGTTGTCGTTGGTTGGCTCCGCTGACATTGAATTTTTATACTTGGTGTGAATAACCAACTTTTATCAACCTTCCAACCTCAGTATATTAGAAAATCATTTAATAATGTCCAATAGATGATGAGATGATGAGATTATGAATTTCAACATGTTCAATGCAATATTTGATATATATTAGAAATAAAGAAATATGGACACATGCAAGGAAAGATCATAGAGCACATATAACATGCATTTATTTCAGTGTATGTATTGATAAATCATCCATATTGTTCTCATTAAAGGTACATGAAATAACTGTCAAACATAGATGCATCTTATGTTCTTTAAAAATGATTACAAATAAGAATTAAGAAAAAATGTAAAACAAAAATAATTTCTTTGTATCAAATTTTGTTGGGTGACACAGGAAGTGATCATTTTTACTGGAATCCACTCATCTGTTATTTATGGGAATCCAGTTGAAAAATTGTTTAGTGTTAGAATTTGAAGCAGTATCACTTAAATTCATCATTGTTCATGTTTTTGAATGCTTCTGTTGAAAAAATATATACATGATATAGCTGTTTAATTCAAATTAAGAAATTATATCAAAGAAAATTGATGTATATAGGTAAATCCTCAGAGCAATAAAAATTGACTCATTGATGTATAAATGAGTATGCCAGTATTTTTTTCCCCTGACTACTGTACCAGGCAGATAAAGTTATGAAATTTAAACGAGTACCAAGTTTTGTCCATTTTATCTGGTTTATTGAAAAATATGGGGTGACTGGGTACACATCAGATGTCACAAAAGCACTGCAATTTGTTTGTAACATGACAATGTTACGTGCATGTTATAAATCATAACATTATGTCCACACCTAAAAAGTTTCCTTTGCAAATTATTGGTACGTATACCAAACTATGCTGGGTGATTGTCCGTTGGTACGTGTATCCGCCTGTATGGACATTTTCATTTATTTTCTATGGCCATGTTTTCAATCTGTCTCATTTGATCTGCATAATTGTCTTTACAGAGGCGAAATGTCACTTTTGTAAACTATTCTCTTTTTAATCTGTCCAGATGTTGTTTGCCATTTATACTTTCACAAAGATTTAGGTTGTGTCAACTCGTGGGATTTATATGGCAAAAAATTGTATGTTTGGTGGTGTTTTTGCTTGCCTGTCAATGCCATTATCTCATCCATCAGATACTGTGGAGTTCTTGCATTTTAGTTCGACATCTTTAGTTACCATGAAATTTTCCAAGATACTCCACTAAAAACTTGCATTTGATACTGTCTTGCCTGTCCTGGGTGCTTTTGTTATAACTTTTTTAAAAATGCCATTTATAAAAATAAAATAGAAAGGTGAATTGACACAAAGATTTTCTTTATTTCTCATTGCATACATAGACTTTTAAGATTAAATTCCTTGATGTGATTGCACACCTATGTACTTTTCATCTGAAGTCATGACAATCATAAAAAAATTGCCTAGTTTGAACCAATCCATTGTTAGATTTGACATGCTCCAAAGTTAGTCCCAATCTAATTAAAATTAAATCTTTCACTTGCTCCCCCCTTTTTGTTATTGGTCATACACTCAGCGACCATAGCAGAAAATGGGGAGCAAGTGAAAGATTTAATTTTAATTAGATTGAGTTAGTCCTAGAGGGTAAATTGTAGATTTATAAATTCAGGTTTATGCTACTTCTAATTATAATGTAATTCATTCTGCATCATTTGGTACAGTATTTTGTTTATCTGCTTAACTGTCACAGTAGACAAGACAGTTACTTTCACTTTAACTGTGAATAGATAAGCGCCGATGGCGATGCCAGGAGAAGTGATTTTTTTTACCTCAAACAAAGAAATGAATTTGCATTGTTTATCGTAATACAATCTCTGATATACAATTTTTTATTGCTGACACTATCACAGATCAAATCAAATACCATTGTTTTGGGCACCTATGGAGTTCATTTTTCAGCTCCGCTGTTGTCCCTTCTGTTATAGGTATCACAATATATCTTAAAGGGTAATACAAAATTCATTAACCCCTAAACACGTTTGAGAGCAAGATGCAGAGAAAATTCCCGAAATGATGTCACAACTTTATTGACCAATCAGATAGAACAATAAACTATTTTTATCTATATACCGGAATACAGTCATACTGGGACCAGTAGAATTGTATGTTCCCAAGTCCAAAAATAGAAAGAAATGAATATCTTACCACATAAAAGGTATAACGATGGTAAATTGTGTAGTCAGTATTTCGAGTGGCCCAGGATAGAAAATCTTTATTGCTTTATGTCAACCCCTGTACTTTAGAGCAATTTAATTTTGATTCTACTTTACTACAAGTTGTTCTTTTATAGTATGATATATATACTGATCTTCTTATTCCAGATAGGTCTCATGTAGAGAGTAAATAATCACAATCACATGATCATACTCAATTTTGGCCATTCTCCATTCAGCGATGTAAACAATGCATCCAACGAAGTGTTCTGTTAAACATCTTGCATTGATTTCTCTATACAAATGATTCCTTACTTATCGTAAAAGTTAGGGTGTGTCGTGCATGACAAATACAAACTGCTCACTACATGTATATTGAACTATTGTTCTTTTGTAGATAAAAAAATATATTTTAAATCAACAATTATTTTCTCAAAATATTTAGCACGTTTTTAAATGCACATTTGTTTCCCAATTTAGTTGGACGATTATCAATATCAATAGCAAAGTTTGATCTAAATTAGAACGTACATGATTGTAAAATTTCCATAGCGAAGTCAAGGATGATTTGTGACGTATAACAACAGTGTTATAGTATGAAATACATGTATAGATACATTTTTTCTACTGGATTTTTAGTAACAAAAAGGTACAATATGGAATAAGAAAAAAAATGCAAGCAAAAAAAAACACACCAGGGATCACCACAGCTCAAAATCCAAAAGTGGTGCAAGTCGGACGATGATCCATTTCCTTACTCATAAAAATTTTAGAGTGACATTTATTTATTCATAATAGTGTTATCAGTCTTTGTTTTTGTTTTCCCACTTGTATTTTTGCTACCAGTCACAATATACATGTATTTTTGTATTTAAAAACTTCATTGTTTTAGGAATAAAGTCAAACTTAAGTATGGAGCTCAAAATTCAATTGTGGAGCAAACAAATTCAAGAGTGGAGGAGCACCGCCCTTGAATAGCCTGTGGTGAACCCTGCACACTACCAAATTACTGTTTATAAAGCAATAAATTTTCAAGACATGTAAATAGCTGAAATTTGACTGTAATCAACTATACATGTAGGTTGTTAGAATAGTAAAATTTGACCCAGGTATTTAAAAGGCTAGATAAATGACATTGAATAGTAATTTTTACTTAAACACCAGGTCACACAGTTGGGGCTGTTAGGGAGGAAATCGTGGTATGACTTAAGATATTAAATCTGCAACTGGAAGGGGTATTTCTGTTTTTTATTGCACTGGTGTAGGTTTATGTGTTTCAATGCAGCAATCTAATCAGGAAGGTTTGAATACCAGCAATTCAACACTTTGAAGATCAGGGCTTGACAATAACGTTTGTTCGATTGTCCGGTACCAGCCAAAAATTTCGTCTGACAATCAAATTTGACTTGGTACTTGGCCGAAGGGACAAGTAAAAAAATAGGAAAGAAGGACTTAGAAATAAAAATATTCATTGGAAATTAAACAGCATAACCTTTCAATTTTAATTTAAAATTCAAATGATGGTAGCGATAATTAACGGTCAACCTTACATGGATGTCAAAATTGTTTTATTTTCGATTTCACTTTTGGAAGAAATATCTACCGGGGAATGAATTTCACTGTTCTTCTATTCAAATTTTAATATGAATCGCGTAAGCAGAATAAATATGAATGTAATTGCGTGTTACAATTAACAGTGAGCAGAGTTAATGTAACTTACATATCAAACTAAATTTTGGGACAAGTGTAATATCCTTTCCGGACAAGTTGATTTGAGAAAGCACTTTTCCAAAGCCAAAGGAACAAGTTAAAAAATTTTTATTGTAGAGGCCTGAAGATAAATGCCTTGATTTCTTTAAAAAATAAATCCCTGTATAGCCAGTCAAAACATTTATTTTGGAACAATACCTAATTGCATTTATTAGCAGCATTAAGTAGATCTCTAGTTAATGCTCTTTTGCTTGATATTGTAATTCCTCACTAATCAGACAGTGTTGTACCTCTGTTTTGCCGGTTGAGCCCTCAACCCGTGGGTAAGAAAAATATTTCATGCTGCTTTTTCCACAAAAATGTATTGGGACTTCAACTGTCGGTTCAGCAATATAAATCATAAAATATTTTGCTTTAGTTGCGTTGGTTTACTATGCCTCTTAAAATATTAACATGAAAACAATCTATCTGAGCTTCCATGACCCAGTTTATGCCACAATATGATAGCATTGCATATCAAAATAAACAGGTTGACGCAACAAATGTATATCTGGAGATTATATTCTTGATAGATAACTCTATTTGATGATATAATCCAACAGAACAACAACAGATTTTTTTAAAAGAATTACTGATCAATAGAATCAAACAACAGTGGGAGGGCAAGACAGGAAAGATATCAGACACCCACATAAAAGATTTCTTTTAGTGTTCAACTCGGCATAGCAGAGACCAGATATCTTTTACTTGGGTGTCTGAGATTTTCCTGTCTTGCACACACCGGGGTTATATCCTTTATATATTTGTCCCGTGTACAGAAGTTGTGAAGGGATTCATTTTAGACAATATTCTGTATTAAATTCTCCAATAAGTATGTGACTAGCCTTAATATATTGGAATGGAAATTTATTGCAATCAAACTAACCAAAATTGCACTACAGAAAGAAACCAATCACTACAAACACCAAAACCTTAATTCCCGCAGAAAACCTTAATCTCCGGTGGAAAACCTTAATTTTTTAAGGAGTCCCGATAAAATTAAGTGTTGGTTTTTTAAATTAAGGTTGTCCCATGGAAATTAAGGTTTTCCCTCGGAGATTAAGGTTTTCCCGCGGAGATTAAAGTTTTTTGTTGATTGGACCCCTGGGTCGGTTTTAAGCCCTCTGGCATTATTGTTGATAACGATCATCAGTTACTCTGCATATACTGTTCTGTAGATGTATGACAATGGTTTTAAATCTATATATTTATGTATAAAATTAATTCTTGTCGAAAATAAATATGTACGAAAATCCCAATGTAAATTATGAATGAACGTGAATGCATTTTCTATCAACCTTAATTTCAGAAAAGGCGTGTATTTAAAAATTTTTACTATACAAATTATCAAAATATAATTTTTCAAGTTACCGTTAAGTTATTATTTTTCCATTTGAAGATAAGTAGGTAAGAAATAAAGAGCAATCAATACACGGACCGAACTTGCAATACACATCCGCCATACTGTTTTGTTTACCTGTACAGAAATGAAAGGAATAAAGGACGGATCTTATCTTGACTATATCTGTATCTGTTGGGTTACGTTGTAGTATCAAATACTGTATTTTATACAACGGATATTTAATTATTTTATTAAATTAATTTTTTTTATTCGCAGGTTTATGGTAAGTATATGGTATTCATATTATTGTTCAAAAAATCTAACATGTTGTTTCATTTGCATTTTTAACCTTTCGTTGTTTTAGCTTTATATTTTTATACATTTTTATTATTTAACCTTGTTTAAACTCGTTATTATTACGTTGGGTTTCTAATGATTTTTTTTTTTTCTTTAATTCGAATTATGGTAATTGTTAACAAAAAATTAAACGTGTTATTAGTTATGAGTTTTAACTTTATAAACTTTTAGTTTTTGTTATATTTTAATTTAAGAGAAATTTATTTTCAATGAACAGCACGTCAGTGGCGGATCCAGAGGGGGGTCCAGGGGGTCCGGACCCCCCTTTCGTTTTGACAAGCCTTCTTTTATTTTGTTTTAGCATAACAAAATGACATTTTAACGGACATGTTTTAGGTGTCAGGAAATCGTCAGAATGCAGGATTTTACACCATTTCGTTCAGAGCTTTTGGGGGCCTTATGTGGCCCCTAGACCCCCTGCCGTAATACGACCTCTGCGAGGTCGGCATGGTGGCCAAAGGCCACCATGACAAATTTGGACCCCCCTTTCATTTGAGGCTGCATCCGCCCCTGCACATGTTCGCCGTTTCCTGTTATTTTCTATTAAGCTTTAAATTGTTTCAATTTACAATTTATAAGCAATAATACATTCATTTTAAATCATTTAAAACACATTTATACTGTTTTATTTTACACCGTAATTTAAGAAGCTCCGGTTTGGTATAATTAAATAGCTAATGCTGTAAGTATCGTAAATAATATTGTTATATCTGTATAAAGTATAAAGATATGTATATATTTATATTATCTATTGTATTTAGAATTAATAAGGCAAAGTAATTTAAAACAAAATGTCCTCATAGAAAAGTAACTAATCTGGGCCTTATTCTCTATAAATCCTGTAGGCGAGAATGGGAAGTATGAATTCATATTGTGCATCATTTGTACCCCTGCCCGCCAGTATGAAGTTATACAAATTATTATGGTTTTTTTTCAGAACCTTTAGAAAAATGCATTCCTTGGACTCCAACAGAGCACATCATTTTTTGTGCAGTATTGTTCTGCGGAAGAAATATTGTGTACATGATCTATAATACAATATTGGACTATATGTCTTGTTAGATTGTGTTTAAATAATTTGTTTTGTAGTTATTGTTCCACTACATATATTATTTATTGTAGCACATTATTGGTGGGTCGGGGCTGAGTGGGGGGGGGGGGGGGGGGGTTTGCTATTATGAATCAGCGTCCACAAGGCACCGTGATAAAAAGGAGTCCAGAATGAATCACATCACCTTATGAGGTTGTTAGATTTTTGTACCAATCAATCTAACATTCAATTCGGATGTGCCTCCGTTAACCGCGTATAAAAATATATATATACAGACGGGTTTCAACAAAATCAGCAATATATCGCTTTCAAAGAACACAGCTAGCATTACAATGTGCAGTTTGAACAGCTTTACCGTAAATTTGATCCACGGTACCATTTCTTCCAATTTGGAGTAGCTATATGTTGAAAGAGAATTTATATTGTACGTTTTTACCACAAAGACATTATGTATCATGCCATCAGTTTCCGTGCATATATCTATGGTTTTATGTATTTAAGAACGATTCTCAATGCTGTTCTATGAATTGTACAATTATTAAAAAATAAAATAAATAACTTCCACCTTTTTGAATCTGCGCATGTTGAATGTTATTCAATATTTGGTCGTCAGAGCAATACCTATAGTGGGCATTGTGATCACGATTGTGATGCAACTGTATTTTAAAATAATTAGATGTATATTATTTCTTTTTAACTGTTCGAATTCTTGCAACTGGACTAAAAAAAAACAAATTAACACATGTCGAGCATATTACAATCTATCTTCATTGGCAAAAAATAAGCTTCATTCTGATTGGTTGATTATTTCCTTTGCTCTATTGTATATGTATTTATGGTCTCTAATTAGTAAATGATGACCACTAATTTGAGCCTAGGACTTTAATTAACTTCAAACATTAAAAATTAAATATCATAACTAATTATGACTTTTAATATCTGTAGTGTGATTTTTACAATTAAGCCCCAGTACCAATTAAATTGATTTTCAAATAAACATTTATTTATTGAGTTAACTTGTAACAAGAGCCATATTGAGAAAATACTACCGACACTATATAAAACAGCTTTGTATGGAAATATGCCTTCACTTTTAACTATGGATCGGTATTTGTGTTATTGTTCCTCCTGTATTCGTTACAATGGAAAATCTCTTGCTATGCGCACTGTAATGCAACATGCATCACAGATGATTAAAGATGGCTTTACGCCAGAAACCAGCCCGTGGTTGCAGCAATTATATAGAAGTAAAGAAGAGAGTATCTCAGTAAGTTTATTGCATAATCTTAGAGTAAACATTTCAAATTAGGAACATATAAAATTATAAAAACATATAGATTTAGCAAAGTAACAACAAAATTTAACAACAGTAATTTTCATGAACATAACAAACATAACAAAAATAACATTTTAAGCTGAAAACACAAATCGTCCTCTCCTGTCATAGGATGGTGGATCTCACTTTCGCACAATTTCTTCTGGATAGACTGTACTAATGTCTTCAACTAAGAAAACTGAACATCACAATAAATAAGACAAACAGATATGCAATGATACAAAAAAATAAAAATAATATATAAACGTTAAATTTTCGGATGCTAAATCAAAAGAATTGTACAAAAATTCCTACTTTATTAATTATTCAAATGTTCGCAAATAGAATATTTAAATTGATTTGCCTCTCTAATAATAATAATAAAGCAATTAAATTACTTAAAACCACGAACACATTCATAAATAAAATATAAAATAAAAAAAGAAAAAAAAATTGCATGAAGCTAAAAACGAAGAAATGTTAACATTTACAATTTGGAAATTACTGTCAAATTGATGTTTGAATAATATTCTAATTAGTCAATTATTCTTTGAGTTTACCGCTGATATTCGACGGAAAGGCATAATAGCTGAGTATGGGATTTCATTAAGGTTAATGGCATCATGTATTCATTTTTGTCTCAAGCGTTGAAATAATTTTAAATAAATTAGTATCGATTAGCTAACTTAAGTTCAAGAAAAACAAAAAATTCAAAAATTTGCACAGCCTTAATACCAAACTTATAAATTGAAACAATTAAAAGCTGAATAGAAAATAACAGAAAACGGCGAAAACGTGCTTTTTATTGAAAATAAATTTCTGAGCAAATTAAAATATAACAAAAAAGAAATGTTTATAACGTAAAAACTAAGAACTTGTTATGAATGCAAAACAAATAACACGTTTAATTTTTTTTAAAATTAACATCATTCCAATAAAACAAATAAAATTGTCATTTATAACAAACAAAATCATTAGAAACCCAACATAATAATAACAAGTTTAAATAATAAACATGTATAAAAATATAAAGCTAAAACAACGAAAGGTTAAAAATGCAAAAGAAACAACATGTTAGATTTTTTTAACAATAATATGAATACCATAAACTTACCATAAACCTGCGAATAAAAAAAAAATAATTTAATAAAATAATTAAATATCCGTTGTATAAAATACAGTATTGGATACTACAACGTAACCCAACAGATACAGATATAGTCAAGATAAGATCCGTCCTTTATTCCTTTCATTTCTGTACAGGTAAACAAAACAGTATGGCGGATGTGTATTGCAAGTTCGGTCCGTGTATTGATTGCTCTATATTTCTTACCTACCTATCTTCAAATGGAAAAATAATAACTTAACGGTTACTTGAAAAATTATATTTTAATAATTTGTATAGTAAAAATTTTTAAATACACGCCTTTTCTGAAATAAGGTTGATAGAATATGCATTCACGTTCATTCATAATTTACATTGGGATTTTCGTACATATTTATTTTCGACAAGAATTAATTTTATACATAAATATATAGATTTAAAACCATTGTCATACATCTACAGAACAGTATATGCAGAGTAACTGATGATCGTTATCAACAATAATGCCAGAGGGCTTAAAACCGACCCAGGGGTCCAATCAACAAAAAACTTTAATCTCCGCGGGAAAACCTTAATCTCCGAGGGAAAACCTTAATTTCCATGGGACAACCTTAATTTAAAAAACCAACACTTAATTTTATCGGGACTCCTTAAAAAATTAAGGTTTTCCACCGGAGATTAAGGTTTTCTGCGGGAATTAAGGTTTTGGTGTTTGTAGTGAATCCATGCCAGATATGATTACTGTCAGTAGCAATAGAAACTGTAAACGTACAAAGCAAAGTGTTAAACTAACTGTTTGTTTTTGTAGTTGGCATGTCAGAAGGAAAGATAATATAGAGAGAGTGAGAAGAGATGAAGCCAAGGCAGCAGAGGAAGAAAAGGAAAGACAAAGAAGAATAGCACTTGCCGTGTGTATGATAAATAATCAAAAATACTTTAATTTTATTATTTGTTCAATAATTGGTTGTACATGTACAAGTAGGTATAAAAATTTCAACGTTTTTGATCTCTTCCTAAAATATTTTAAGGCGAGGCTTTACAAGTTCCAATTTTTTTTTACATACGGTATGAGTCTGTTAAACTTCTATGTTTCAAACTTATAACATGAGCCAAGATAAATCAAAAGATGTATTACAGACAGAAGAAAGAAAAGTAAAATGGGTTAATGTTAATGTTTAATCATTACCAAGTGATTTCACATTCACTTTTAACACACTAGGTCTGTATTTTGGTACAATACATTGTTTCTCATATGAGTGGAGGATTACAAAGTGTCTGTGCAGAAAAAAATAAGTGTATATATAAATACTGTGATAATTACAAGAAAAAGTATGGCATTATAATCAATTGTTTATTATTCTGGACATGTGTGTTTCATTCTTTTGTAATGAATATTAAATATATTTAATTTTTTGCAACGCCCTTTCTTAAATAAATGTTGACCTGTAAGTTTCTCTTTTTTATTTATTTTTTAATGAACTATCTTTTGTTTCATTAACTACAAACTACATAGTTACAGAGAATATATAATGAAATAAATTTTCAAGCATATGTGAACATTACCGGTACATACTTACCAGGGGGAATGACCTCCACAATTATAACTTCGATGAATTGACACATTAAAAAAAATTTATGTTGAAATTTATATACATTTGGACTCAGAGTTTAGCTCACCTAGCTAACGACCAATGGAATATTTTGCCATCACTTTGCATCTGCTGTTCTAAAATCAGTTATTTATTAACTTTTATTTTACTATCTTATCTAGAACCAATGGGAAGTTCTGAACCAAACTACTGGTGTAAATGATCATTAGATGATCCCTATTATTTATGAAAAATGTTGAGAAAAAAATAAACTACAGATTTATATTTGAAAAGAAAACAATTTTGGTTCTTAAAGTTTGTAAAAGTTATCTACAGCTATTCAATTCCTTGAAAAAGCTGTTGAGAACACAGGAAAAAAATCACCAAGCATTCATCTGGAAATATTTAGTGCAACAACAAATTAACTTATTTTGTTAATCAATGTAGGAACAAGAAGCAAGAACAGAGCTATTACGAAGTAAAAATAGAAAGAGAGCTATAGATGACACCAAGGATGAAGCTATTGAGGAGGGGGTCACAGAGGAGGATAAAACAAAAGGAACAGTAGATATATACAGCGGTACTGGTGGTCACATAAATTTCTTTAAAGATGCTGAAGATGGGGTGAGAATAATTGTCTATTAAAAACATGCATTGTATTTGTGTGAAAAAAAAATATTGATCAACAGGTCAAAGGTCAAGACCTAGCTAATAATAAAGACACCTTTGATAGAAACATAAGAATGGTAAATACATAACATCTTGCGATAAGATACAAATAAGTTACTGTTCAACAAAACAGTTTACTGTAACTGTTTTCATTTTTAATAGAAGCTGTACATTTTCTAGTTTTGAGCATGACATCTCTGTTATTTAATGTTTTCAATGAGAAAATTAGAAAATAATATGAAATGTCTAATTTGAAATTCTATATTTGGTAATGTGTTGTCAAATTTTTCCAGATTGCAGACAAAAAGAAAAATGTTGAACACGAGAAGGAGAAAAAAGAAGAAAAAGAAAAATGGGAGAAAAACATGGGAATACTGACATACCTTGGACAAAGTGCAACAGAAGGTTAATATTGTCAGATGTAAAACTATGACGTCTTCTTATAGAATTCTTTAAGGTGGAAGACATTTTGTCTTGGTACTAGCAGCATTTAGAGCACTAAGGATAGCAATTAAAATCCTCCTTCATATCAAACCAGAAGCTTTATAATAAATGCTTCTCAGAAAAAAAAGTATATTTTGATGGGATTTATGTCCCCTTAAATCTACAGTTAAGACCTAGGGTGCTAGTGAGGACTGACTCTTTTTATGGATTCAAATATTTTAAAGAAGCTTGATTCTTATGAACATTTAAGACAGATTTAAATAAAGCATTAAGGTCCACAGACATTTTAAAGTAAGAAATTTATCTTTTTTTGCAATGTATATATATATATATTGAAGCATGTCACAATGTGAAAAATATGAATGCAGATGCTGGTATTCATGTACAAGGAAAATACATAGAGGGCACCCATAATTGCAGGATTCAAGAAAATCAACTTCTAACTTTACTCTAAACTTCTAAACTTGGTCTGGTTGTTTACAAGTAATCACTAATATTCATGTACCTTCCTTAAACATGTGCATTTTTCTTCCATTTGTACACTATGAATAAAAACAGTATAGTCCAAAGCAAAATATATTTGTTTGTCTAAAAATGATCTGAAATATTTGTCATGAAATGATCTGAAATATCTAAAATAGAGCATTTCATTTTAACGTTAGAGACCCTATTTACTTTAACTTATCAGAGGTCACGGGCAAGGGTCTGGAAACAGTCATATTTGCCGGACATGTCCGACATTTACATTAAAATGTCCGACTAAAGTTTAGTCAAATCGGACATCCAAAAAACTGATATTTAACTTGACAATAATATAAATATCTTTTAGTTGGTTTCAATACCTTTGATTTCCGCTAGATATAAATATTTTATTAAAAAATCAACCCTAAGGCTATTTCCCGTCACTGACACATGTGTTTATTGAGTAACCATTCACTCCAGTCAAGTGTTAATTACGTAATGGTTAACACAACAGGTGATAACCTAATTATGAGTACAGATCTGTTTCATTCATTTCGTAGAATATGGTATGGCAACAGTATTTTGAAACAATAGGAACGAAGTGGTTGTACGTTATATTGCTTGATGGAAAAAACACGTGTAGTCAAAATTTTACATCACGCATGCGCCTGTGTACCTGACGTACATAAATCTTGGGAAAATCAATTCAAATTAAATTCTATTGAAATGATGAAAACAAAAATAAATATTTAATGACTTGTAAAAAACGTGGTCCATCGGAGAGTATCGTATAAACTTCAATTCTGTTCCGAACTTGTTGTAATTTTGAAACAACTTCCTACTTCCGGTTAATGAAAATGTCCCACGAATGTTCATAAAAAACGTTGTTTGCTATTACTTTGTTGAATAGACAACATATCATCCTATAATAAAGAAATTTTAGGAAGCAGAATGTTTTTACGTATATTTCCTTTCTTGCGCGGTGCATATATCATAGGAACCCATGCAAAACAACAACTAATATCTACCACGGTCTTGAAAAAAATTTAAAAGACCTTTATTCTGGACTTTAAGGAAAAGCACATACACATCCCAGCTTAAGCAAACACAATATTTTTATATGATGACCGGTAAAATGTCCGACATGACTCAGGAAAATTTCCAGGGCCTTGGTCACGGGTATATGTCAACATATTACTTATACAGATTTCCAAGAGAAAAAAATTCAGGTAACAACAAAACTTTGGGCAATGAGTGTTAGATAATACTTATAATTTTTGCATACAATGGTCTTTTAGATCAACATTTTTTGGGGGGGAAAATGCAATAAAACTTCATGGCAGTATCTGTTACACATAACTGTCAAAAGCCCCATTAAAATCATCACTTAGATTTGTTTAGTACACATGTGCTCTTGAATTGCTACCAACAGGAGTATAGGTGTATCTTGCAATCATGATTGATATTCTTGGGTACTTATTTCCACTTAAAACTAAAAATAATATTTACTAAAAAAACTCTGGAAATTTGCAATAACTGGTAAACTGGTACACAAGCCACTGATCCCATTTTTATATTTTTATATTTCATATACTAATTTTTTCAACCTATAGTTGGGCCAATAAAGTCATATCCATAAACTACAGTGGTTTTTTTCACAATGTATACAAATGAGGAATTAAATGATGTTAGTAATGTTTTATTTAAGATCCCACTCCATGGTATTTAAATTCTAAGAAAAAGAGAACAGAACAAGATGAAACAGACTCTGCAAGGTAATATATTAATCATTTATGTAACAGAATGACGACAGACAATACACCACTTTTTAAGGCAATGGTTATTACATAAATATTAGATTTTGTCACTATTTTGCAGTATTTTCCTTTGATCTTTATGTGCGCTAGTGCTAGATGGGCCCATCTCGCCTAGACGTTGTTAAGTAAACACCGATGTGACAATGTTACAAAACAGCGATAAACAGATTATTTACGTTTATTTCAACTCCATGCATTTTCTCGCCATCTGATCTCAGGGCTGTCGCATTTCGCTGAGATACAGATGCGGAAATGCATCTCGTTAAAAAAAAAACGTAAATAATCTATAAATATTGTTTTTTTTAAAACAAGTGTAGAGAATGTGCATTTTTTATTAGGGCTATTCCATTGAGAAGGTTTGAAGGGGACATGGGTTGTGGTTCCTTATTAATTAGACAGAAAAACATGAAGAAAACTGAACTTTTGAATAGAATAACCCTCAAGACATTTACAATTTTACCGATTTATTTAGGATGTTAATGATTTTGTTTTAATAATCACATGCAGCTGTTATACGGCATTGTGCACAGGTTTTTATGTTAACTTTGACAGTCTATATACATGTACATGTATAAATTGATTTCTATTCTTTTTCTTTCGTCAGGAAAGAAAGAGATGTCAAAAGAAAAAATCACATGGATCCAATACATGACCTCAAAAGATATGTAGAGAAAACTAAAGATTCACACAGTCCTGAAAGGGTAATTGTTCAGTAAAATGTATTGTAATGGCTTAGTACTTAAGAATACTAAAGGTAAAAATGATCTCCTTTAATATTTTACTGACAGTGCAGCAATATGTTCATGCAGCATCTTGGTATCAGTTCATACAGTAAATTTGTCTATCCTTTGGAAAAAAGTGTTATCTTCAGTTTTATTTAGATTCCATAAATAGATTTTTTGGAGTTTTTTTTGTTTGAATGATGTCTAATGTCACATTCAGGTATTTTTTAGGTATATCATATGGTCCAGTTTTCAATGGGGATGACGCCGGAGTACCCAAAGAAAACCCCGACCCCGACAGGAAAACTGGCAATCCTTGTCAATTGAGAGTACACACTGCCTGCAGTGAGACTAAAATCTGCAACCTTAGTGTTGACAGACCACTTGATAAATAATAGACAAACTACTTAAACAATTAAGGCCCCTCCATAAATAGAACTAAAAGGGGTAAAATTAAATGCAAAAAAATGTATTGCCCTTATTTTATTTTATAAGGGGGCCTTGATGGTTACTCCAGCTTCTTCCCCCATTAAAAACTGGATGCTATGATAGCTTGATAAATTGCTGAAAGTGGGGTTATATTCAAAAAAAAAATATGGATAGGCATTATAGTTTTGAATATTTTCCATTACCATTAGCTAGTTGTAAAATATTGAAAATATATTGTTTGTTTGTTTGAATGGTGTTTTAATGCCACTTTCAGCAATTTTTCAGCTATTTCATGGCATCCAGTTTTTATTGGGGACAGAAGCCGGAGTACTTGTAGAGAACACCCAACCTGCGGTAAGAAAACTGGCAATCCTTGTCAATTAAGATTGGAGTCGAGTACACCCTGCCTGCAGTGAGAATTGAACCTGTAATCAGTGTTGACAGACCATGTGATCAATAGTAGACGAACTACCTTGACCACTCGGCCACGGAGGCCCCTAAAAATATATTGCCTAACCATATATAAAAATTAACAATTATATTAGGATTTATATAAACAGCTCATGTTAATTTGTTTATTTTTAATTAAAAAAAGTTCATATTTTGATAAATTTTATAAATTTTATTACAGAATATCAAGGTACAGTAATTTTAAGGCACTGTTAAGAAGATCTCTTACTTTAGTGGGTTATTTCAGATAAGATAATGGATGTAGATTATTTTTTCTAAAATTTAAAGCCATCTGATTTTGTTTTTCCAGCATAGACATAAACACAAAGAAAAGAAAAAACATAAGCACAAAAGTAAGGATAAAGACGAACATACCTCTAAGAAAACCATAGAACAGCTCAGAAGTGAAAGACTGAAAAGAGAGGCAGAGGAAAAGAAAAAGACAGCAGCTTTACTGGCAAAATTGAGAGGAGAAACCATTCCAGAGAAAACGGAAACAGTTGAAATGAGTGACAGAAACAGAGGGTACAATTCTCAATATAATCCGGAGTTTGTCAGGAGACCGAAAGATAGATGATATAATCCAGACTTTGTCTGAAGACAGTACAATAAATATTATCAATCCTATTTTGTCAGGAGATCACGAGAGAGATAGATATTATTTAGACATTGTCCTGTCACCACAGGATAGATGAAAGGAAATATTTTTAATAAAACAAACATTTAAAATAGTGTGCTTAATAAATCAATAAAAAATGAATACAAGTTATGTTCATGAACATTTTATGATGTTAAAAAGTGAGGATTTGTCTAGCATTATGTCAGATTTACAGGTATAAATAACAAATGTGTTGCATGATTTATGGCATTATTGTTTAGCTCACTGGGTCATGTGAGCTGTTCTCATCGCTTAGTGTCTGTTGTTGGGCATAGACTTTACACATCCCAATCTTTTTTCCAAAATCACAGGGCCTATGTATTAGAACCATATTTGGCAGGAATGTGTTTGGGTGGTTCTTAACAAATTTTGAGTTTTTGGTATTCAACATGGCTGCCTGGGCCAGTAATCCATTCTGATTGGCTGAATTTAAAAAAATTGTTAACAAACTGCTTTTCAGATTTATTTAAAAATATTACAGAAATTTACCTTAAATGGTTTTCTACAAAGTTTGAGTTTTCGGGTCTGATTCAAAATCCAACATGGCTACCAGTGTGAAACAACTGTATGAGAAAAAACATACAAATTGCTTCTACTCAGAAACTGTTCCACACATTGAACATTAATATGTAGGAATTCAGCCAGAAAATATCTTTTATTATTTTGAGCTGAATTAAACATGGCTGCCAGGGCTGCTTGAGCATTTTGATTTGCTTTAATTTCAAAATTTGTTTTTTTTGCAAACGACTTATAATGTGATATGTATCTCAGATGGTCTTGTACAAAGTTTGAAGGTTGTATGCAGATCACAAATCCAAGATGGCCAACACAGTGGTACCTGGCTTAAAATACGACCAATAAGGAAATAGTTATGAACAGATTCTCAGAAACAGTCATACACATTGAAATTAAATCATACAGAAAACAAGCCGAGATAGTTCTGATATATATAATATCGAGTTTTTGCTACTGATTAACATGGCAACATACATAGAAAAGCATCTGTTAGAAACATTTAATATCAAAATTGTCAAGTAAAGTCATGTTTCCTAAAAAGTTTTTTTTTGTTTGTAGTCAGATGAGTGTTAGAGGCACTTGATAGCCTCTAGTTAAAAAGAAAAAGAAAAGAAAAAAATTTGATTGAGCTTGCACGTTACAAGTTAGAAGTTTAGTTTGTTTTTAAGCTCATCTGGACCAAAGGTTCATTAGCTGCTATCATAAACTCTGAAATTGCTGGGCTTTTATAAACCAAAATTTTCCTGTATCAGTTGAAAAAACAAGACCTCAAAACGATTAGCACACCATAATATATTAGTTAATCCATTGGTCAAAAACCCTAAATTTACTTCTTATAGCCTTATAGGAGTAATCGCTCTTAAACAGCACATTTTACTGTTTTTGTTTGGCTATCTCCTTGAAAAATACATTAGACACAGGAAATACACCAATAAGAAAGCAGTTCTACTACTTATACCAAATCAGCACCCCATTATTTATGTAGTGATACAAACATTACAAATATGATGAGAATCTTTATTGTGGGAAATGGATTGCTTTTTCTGGTGAGCTATTGCCGTCACTTGGCGTCTGTCGTCGTCATTAACTTTTTTTCAAAAATGTTCTACTCCAAAATCGCTGAAGGGATGACTTTGAAACTTTGCACACGTCAGTACAATGTCCCCTACCAAGTTTGCACAAATCATGGCCTCAGACCAACCAATATGGGTCAAAATATCGTTTTTGCCTTACAGTTCAAAAAGTATAACAAATACTAAAGAGACGTTCCTTCTTGAACATCAAAAGCTCTACAAAACACTCCACTGGGTTGAAGTTGTATGACGACTCCTCGTAGGAGTTATTGCCCTCAAATTGTCAAACTTCAAAATATTTGCCATTTTTGCCTGAAAATCTGAACATTATTAAACCTAGAAAGAAAGTTAGTATCGCTTAAATGTTCTTCTCTATGAGAGCTGTAAAAATGACTTAGGGTCAACATTGTCTGATGAACCGCTTAGGAGTTATTCCCCTTTAACTGTTTTTTAATCGGTTTTATTTGATTTTAAAAAATCTTGGAAACCACTGAAAGGACCGCTTTGCAACTTTGTAAACATCATAGGTCAAAAACCAAGTTTGCACAAACCATGGCCGCAGATTAACCAACATTACTGCTTTGGCTAATAATAGAACAGGATTAGGTCAATATACAGTTTGGGCTTGTAGTTCAACAAGTATAACAGATACAGGAACACCAAGGAGACTTTTTTCCTTCTTCAGCATCAAAGCTCTACAAAGCTCTCCTTTGAGTTGAAGTTGTAGGAGTTATTGCACCTTAATCGTCAAAATTGATGATTTGTGCATTTTTTGTCTAAAAATTTAGAAAATTATTAGAACTAGAAAAAGTTGGCATTGCTTAATTGTTGACTTTGTTAACTCTATGAGAGCTACAAAAGTGACTTGAGGGGGAGATTGTCTGATGAAGCGTTTAAGAGTTATTCTAGTTGAACATATTTTTATACTAAGTTCAATTGATTTTAACAAAATCTCTTCAATCAATAAAAAAGACTGCTTTGAAACATTGCATACGTCATCTTTAGGATGTCCTATACCATAAGTGTGCAAATCGTGACAGCTGATCTCGAACATGACTAGTTTTTAGAGATGGTTAAACAAGTAAAACAGATACAGAAAATTTGAAGTAAACCTTCCCAAGCATTAAAAGCTCTGCAAGACTCTCTATTTTTCATTTTTCCTAAGTAAACTAAAAACCATAAGAGCTGGAGATTATTAGTTCCAAACAAAACTATTTAGCTTATCAAGATCTGCAAAATGATGATTGTTGCATATGTGTTTGACAACTCCTTATAGGAAAGAAACGCAAAACAAAAAAGAATTGCATAGTTGTTCAATTGATTTCCCGTTCAGGTGAGCGCTACAGGATCCTGTGAGCCTCTAGTTACGATAAGTAATTGTACCTGTTTTGATTATGCAGTAGACATGTGTTTCGTGCTCTTTTCATACTGAGAACATTATCGCACACTACTACACCACGCCTTCCCATGTAAGAACATGGTCGCAACTTCCCCATCACGCCTCCTTGTTTATGATTTAATGGTTATCTTTATCATGTGACTTTAAAACACGAGCTTTACTCATGAGACGTCCGCATAAAAGATTATTCTGACGTCTATTCATCAACATCGGACAGCACCCAGAACTACCGAACACCATCCCAATGCAATACCTAAGATCCGATAGACAATCTCCCTCGCATGTTTGGAGAGAAATGGAGTGCCTCCAAAGACTTATCTTCAACATCGACCCTCCTTGCGGGTAAGAGGATTCAGGACCCAGCTAACTAATTTAAACAGGCGCATCAACTAAAGACTACATAGACCACAGCCGGATGATTATGATTCGACCGATTCAATATGCACGACGTTTAGGAGTATTGATTAACTTTTGTTTGTGTTAACAGGGTAAATATGTGAACTAATATTCACTAGTGATACCACCGCTTTTACAAAAAGTATTCGTTGAACAGGAAGTAGATGACCAATGAGCATAAAGTCGCTATAAACCATATGTACTGTAAAATAAAGCAATTCAGGCTTCTGCATCATATAGTAGCTTAGAAAACTGCGACAGACATTTTTGTTACGGACGAACGGACAAGGGTAAAACAGTATACCCCCGCTTTTTCGAAGCGGGGGTACAATAATGAGGTAAATCACAAGATACTGCGAAGTAATGAAAAAGTTCGATATTACAAAGCAATGTCTTAGAGATGTGGAGCAGTGTTCTGGCATGGTTAATCAAATACTAAACCTTGGTTAAATGAAACGTTTGGTTAACAACAAAACGGCGGACTACACGGAAACCAAAATTGAGAAGCGCTGAAAACTGACGTGAGTCCAGTTGCTTCGAAAGGGTAAGCTACTCCTAAGCTAAGATAAATGCATGGCAACAAACATAGCCATTTGAGACACCAATATTTCGTAACGTTTACCAAGTCATGATAGGGAACGAAAACATTTCTAAGTGATAAGTCAATCTCGTCATGATTGTAAACCCCTGGTTAAGTGGCTTTTCTGTCAGCAATCACAATCTATCAAGGAAATATGAATTGGAAATATAAGCCATTGCGTACCAAATTAATTGGGAGTGTAAACTCTATAGCATGCAGGTGCTGCTGGAAAAATTAAAATCATTTAATATGTCGTTATGTCAGTTAATAAAAGTAGTTAAAAGGTATAAGTTAGACATAGTTTCCTCCGTGGTGTCCTTAATTTTAAATACAATGAGGTCGATGTCATCAACAGTCTATTTCATATATATATATTTTATATAGCGGAAAATGAAATTGAAAATGTGGGCTAAACGGTTGTCCTTGTTTTGAAAAGCCCTTGCTTAAAATGCGTCTTACGATTTCAGCAAGAAGAGGAGCACAGTTGGTACCCAACGGCCTGTGGTAAACCATGCCCACCTAACACGACAAATATGTAATTATTATTTCAGTAACATAACCTTTTTTTAGAATGAGAGTGGTATTTTACAAAAAAATTAATTGTCCCAACCTAAAACCAGATTTTGTATATAGGTTTGCCATTCTTTTTAGTGAAGTAAAGTCGATTCTTTTAATTTTACATTTTAGCGTATTATGAAATGAGTAGTATAAAGGGTTAAAATGTCGTAACTCGACTGGTGACAAATTAAAGGCAGGCACTGCTTACTTGTCGGGAGTGTAGTGATGGTTTTTGATTGGGTTCGGTTTATTCACTTTAGATTCTCTGTTTGTGTTTTTGGCTTTTGCTTTGCATTGTATTTGTTTATCTACATCCTAATTTGTAATCGTTCATTGATTTTCGGCTCTTGTCCGTCGGTTTCCTTGCTGTTTTTGTAATTTGTTGCATGAGCAAGGGACATAGACAGCAGGTTCTCTAATATAATACTCATGAACACACCAACAATTACCTACGCTACAACAAAAACACATACAATAATCAAATATTCTCTTACCAAAAAGGTGATTTTATATGTATACTGAGGGTAATCACATGTTTCACAAGGGACAACCGTAGTGTTATTTTATTTTGGTATATGATACTTATCAATTTTCATCCATAAACGAACTCACATACAGTAATGGAAGCGGTAATTTCGGCATGCCACAAAACATGGCTTTACACACCATTTCTTTTGAAATGCCCGTACCAAGTCAGGACCTTTGCTGTTGTTGCTACATTTTTTGGTTGTTGGTTCTCACGTTTGCTGGTTATAGGATTTTGATTTGTGGAATATTTTTACAGTTTCCTTGGTGCTTAGTATTTTCTCATTACCTTTATTTTTGCCAAAATAAAAAAATCAATGCCAAGTAATGAACGAGAGGAGACCAGTACGTTTTCAAACGTATCGGTCAATAACAATAAACACATTTACAATGGCTATCAAAAAATGTATGTAGGGACCACGTTAGTTTGACTTCCAATCTTTTTTTGAATACGGAAAAAGTAGATGAGTAGGTGAGCACAGTTTGTACCCATTGATATGCCATTTGTCGGTTGAAAAACACGACCACTTAACACGACAAATTTGCTAAAAGCTAAATGATTAAAACGTTTTTGAAATTTAATTCTTAATTTTATTTGTTCACCAAGCGCGTCTTATTGCGCCTTTAATACGATGGAAATTCAAAGTTAATTTATACATATATATGAATATTTTAACACATTTCAAAATTTCTATTCCAGAGCAATTAGGCGCAACTCGGTTTTTGTCTTGGATTCGGGATAGTCCATCAATTATTTTATGATAGAGTGTCTTGTGTCTGTCTGAACACATATTTACAATATCCCCTCAACAACCGGCGTTTTTGGTTGGTAGGTTTTAGTTCTAGATTTAGAAAAAAAGTACACTACTTGAAATCATTACAAAAGACTCATTGCTCGTCTTTAACATAAACTTCAATTTTCTTACAGATGTCAAAACTGATCAATCTTGTTGAAATTCTGCTCGCTTTATGTGAAGCAACGACTCGATCAGTACGTTATAAAATACAGTTTTTTTTAACTGTGATGTATCACTACACTAGTTATCGCAAGTCATATATGCAAGGCTGTTTTGCTATGTGTAAAAAAATTGATTTGCTAAAACTGATTGTATCGTGCACTTTTGTCTTGAGACAAATATATAAAAAATATTAGGATCTCGGCCAAGCACAAACCGGGAAACGGAAACGAATGATCTAGGCATTCGCGTTAAAGCACCATACCAAGTAAGGAAGTTATGACAATCGATGACTTTGCATTTAAGGAAAATGCTTAGCATTGTGTCCTCAAGCCAAGGCCCTGCCGTTTCTATATTTTGTTCAGATAAAGTTAACAATGCATTTGTCTAAATTTTTCTTTCTTCTTTTTTGTGTCTTTTATTTAGAAAACAATAAAGGATATCTTAACAGTAAAATATGAAGTATAAAAAAGAACAAGCCGTTATTTCAGCACAAATATGTGTACAAGAACGGAAGACATTTTCACATAGGTTTGACGAACTTTTAAATTAATCTTTCATAAAAATCTATAAATAAATAATCCATAACATTTATGTATTGTTAATAGCTATTGTCCTATCATTGAATTGTTAGTTACTCTCAGTTATATCACTATAGTTACTTTCTCCATGAACATTTCGATTATTGATGCATCGCCAGTTATTTCACCAGCGAAATGTTAAATCGGCGTTGACGCTCACGTTTTAGTTTATATATGCAAGATAAAGATACTGATGTTTCTTCTCTCGACATACCTTTCCGAATACCGAAAGATCCAAATGATACAGGATTTGTTTTATCAGTCTTCAGATTATCAACAGACAGTTTTATGTGTCGATCCTTTGATTTTTTGTTGGATTCCTCTCCATCTGAAGAAATCATTGCATGAATTCGTTCACAGCATCTGAACCTTTGACCATATACCCTTTGTACGTTTGGTGGATTTGAGCCACTAGGGTTGATACACAAATCATTGCTATTTTCGTCGTTGTTTGCACACACGTGAGTATGATATGTATTAGCTCGAGATAATGTAAGCTCGGGCCTTAAAGGCCACTGCTTAAAGTTTGGCGAATCAGGAGGTGTTGATTTTTTTCGAGACAAACCTGCACTATTTGTTTGCTTGTGTATGCTTATCGAACCTCTACTTGAGCTACGCTTCAATTCAAATTTTGGTGTCCATGGATCACAAGGTCCCGCGATATTAAGTTGTATGTTAGTTTTATGTAATGCAGGTTTTTGACCCTTTAAATCGTCATTCGCGTCGCCTATACTGTTGGCAGTAAGATTACTGTTTGATCTTTGATATTGTTGCTTTGGAACAACTAAATTCAAATAGTGGTCCAAAGAAATATTAGCTTGCACTAGACTAGGTCTATATCCTAACTTGTCCTTTGACTCCTGGTTACGTACTGGGGCAAGATTAAGCATGCGACTTCGATCTCTGACAGATAAAGTCCTAACGACGAATGGGTGATCACTATATGGTCTTGGTTGTCTCATTACTGCCTGTCTAGCAGCCGCCATCTCGCTGAAATAATAAAAAAAGCAAACATTAACAGTTACCATTATTTTATTTAGTAGGAACATCTACACGAATAAACAGTAAACTTTGCCTCTGATGTAGCTTCTCATTGGTGTTCGAAAAGGCTGAATTTGTAGAGATATTTGGCAAATAGGATCCTTCTACCGCTTTTACATTAATTTTTGTTCAGTGAATCAAGATCAAATGAAATGCATTAATTTGTCTTTTGATTTAAACCCTGCTTATGCATTTATTGCAGTAAACGGCTCAATTGGGTTCTCATTGATATTAATTATAACAGTCTTCTGGTCATCGTCTCTCAAAATGATTACATGTTTTATTTTCAATGTTAAAATAAATTATTCTAAACCTGTTTTGTTCTTATATTGTACAATAACAAATTATATCTTTGTAAAATTGATACTACAAAGGTTATTACAAGAAAACCAATGTTAGAATAATTAGATATTTAATCCAGACGTTAAGAAAACACCTTTTGTTTTTGTACCGAATATGATATGCTAATATGAATAGGTACCTTCAATGGAAGAATGATTTGTTATAATTATAAAAATGAAAAACAAAAGTTGAATAACCAAAATATTGATGCGTGTGACATACCTTGATCTAAACAAAAATTCCACACAAGAAGTACAGAACAGAAAATAATACGTAGCCTAAACGCTACCTAACTAGTTAAGACTTTTTCCTATCTAAAAATAACATAAAATTTACTATAGCCCGAAAGGAAATGTTACCTATCAATACAACAAATATTAACAGAAGATGGTCGCTGCTGTGTTTTTATAGAAGTTCTGAAATATGTAAAAGAGTTAGAACTTTCAGAAGCGATTCTGTAAAATTTTAAACGCATTAATCACACAAAAATGTACGAAAATATACTAGCTTCAATTAAGAAACCACCATTTTTCTCTCACGATTTATCAGCAACAATAACGTGAAAAGAAACTAGTATTGAAAAAGTTAAATAAGAAAAATGTAAAGTGCTCCTGTTTTTATAAAACACCAAACACCTGAATTCATAAGTTTAAATGTTGCAATCCACACTAGTGTGCTGTTGTGCTCTGTCCTTAAAGTAAGCCAAGTAAATTAATTATATACGGGCGACAATACGCAAATCTTATTATTTAATAATACAGATTTTGCATAATAATTAAAATATAAACAAATATTATTATTAATACAATTACTTCTATTATGTGTCTTGATTAAAAATCGAATAAAGCAAGTAATATAATATTTTTTAAATGGAGCAACAAACAGTTGCGTCTGTCTCACAACAATAGAATAGTGAAACTAATTAACTATAAGACACCCATGAACCAGAGATTTGCTGTTACCCTTTTGTTCTTTCTCTGGTAGAGCTACATGATTTCTCTCGTACATGATAAGATGATGCCTCCTTGTCAGAAATAGATGATTCCGGTCGTTGTAATGAGGTAACTATTACAGGACTGAAATTGTGGTGAAACATGAAAATTCATATAAAATGAGTATCATGAACATGAAACAAGTTGTATTCATTATTTCACCCAATCTTCGTTCAGTAATTATAACCTTTTGATATGCAACCCAGATTTCAGCAGAGAGAAATTTGAAAAACAAAAACATGATACTAGCTTACACATTGATAACTTTGATAAATAAAAATATTTAAAAAAGATAATTTTCAAGCTATATTACAATTAATTAATTAATGCAGTGTCTAGTTTGGTGATTTTCGAAACCAAAACAGTATTAAGAAAGGTAAGATCAAACCATGCACGTGTCATTGCAATATGTTGCAGTCATAGATGTAGGCAAACTTGAATCAAAAGACAGTGACAAATTTGTTGTTTACTGTCAAAAATGCCGAACGTTGTTCTATTAGCATTCTACAGATTTTTATTTTAATATTTTGTCAATATAAATTGTTAAATGGCAACCCAATGATTTACCCGTCGTTTTGATCCGTTTTCAAATTATACACGTAAGAAGATGGTCTCAATTTAGGAAGGATTGGACTGAAACAACAAAATTACGTAAATTAAATCTACGAATTCGTTCTATTTAAGACTTTTCAAGCTAAAATTAATTCTGTAAATATTATCTTTACAATAGTTGTATCCTCCAATCATTACATTTGCTGTACAATATAAGTAGCCGAATAAATTTTAATTAAATAATTGTTTTTCTCGTCTGTGACGTCTGGCTATCAATGGAATACATGCCGAAAATTTCAAGTCAGATAAAATAATTATACTCAGTAAAAAAAATTTCAAATATTGCACAAAATGTTTCTTTTCTTTAATCGATTAATAATAAGTTAAAAGATTTTGGGGTCATTAGGATATCATTACTTGTGCATGCATGTAAGCATCCATTACCGTGAGTTTGTTGATGGATAGTATATAAGAGACGAAGGTCTGTCTCTACTGAAATGTGATCTGTAAATAATTGAGAAATGCATGAATGAAAACATGCATCATAGCAATATAAAGGTAGAAATATTATTATACATATGCCTAGCTTCTCAAACATTAGTCCGAGAATCCTCTGCCGTGGGACGTCAGAGCGCTCTCCATTAGCAAAACAGCTGATTTTGCGACACCGGTCTGGGTCGGCACATTTTATCGTGTCAGATTTAATAAAACATTTTCATCCAGTTAATCTATATATAATTCGCTTCTTTAAATATTTTTCTCTAGGAATATAATCATCTTACCTTCAATCAAGCTAATTTAAGCACTGGATTTAAGTCACATTGTTGTCACGTGACTTTTTGTTTCAAAATGAAAGTGAAATGTAGGAATGTAACGGTATCGATGGAAATGAGCTTAGAAATGGACTTAAATCAGCTTGATTGAAGGTAAGATGATTATATTCTTAGAGAAAAATATCTAAAGAAGCGAATTATATATAGATTAACTAGATAAAAATGTTTTATTAAATTTGACACGATGAAATGTGCCGACCCAGACCGGTGTCGCAAAATCCACTGTTTTGCTTATGGAGAGCTCTCTGACGTCGCACGCAAAAACAAAGGGTTGGACGGCAGAGGATTCTCGGACTACTCAAACATCAAACAATTTACAAGAAACGCACTCAAAGTAAACAACCTCCAAGAAACAAAAACAGAAAACAAAAAGCATAATATCTAGTTTTTAACAATTCATTTAAATGTGCATGTGTTATTTTTATAACGTAAATTAGAATATACCGAGGTTTAGCACTAAGCAAAAAATCAAATATAAAATTTCCAGGTCATGGCTAACAAAAAACATGCGAGCACAAGAAGCAAAGAAGTCACAACACAAAAATAATTTACGAAAATAAATGATTGAGCTTAAAGGGCTAAGTAAACTAAAATAATTCTAAATATGTTCGTTAATAATATTTAAAAAGAGAACATTACCCGTCGTCGTCTGAATCATGAGAAGGGCAGTAAACAAGAGAAGATGGTCTTGGTCTTGGTAATATAATACTGAAATATTTCACAATAAATCTTAATATTTATGTCATTTTTAATCAATATTGGTTCCGTTTTACTGTTGCATCTTGAGAAATGTAACAATATCTTATTATAGTTTGAATCCGATTGACTTTTTGAAAATCATTCAAAAATGAGAACGCTTATGTGATTTTAAGTGATAGTCCAAAAGACATTTCATATCACACTCTAAACAGATGTGTTACATTCTTTACGAGAAACAACAGTTAAACAGGAGCGTTTATTAATTTACATGACAGAATGTCTCTACATGTTCTCTTACAATCTTGGCCAAGTTATAAAGGACAAAACAGATCTAACTATTCATCTTTCATAATTAGTAATTAGACATAACGCAAACGGTTTTCATTTTACTAAAAAGAACAGAGGAGAAAAAAAGTGAATATCTGTTTTCTCCACTTGGTAAATACTTAACCAAGACTTGTAAGCCGATTTGTACATATTGTATACTGGATTGTTCTTTTGTTATGCCTATCAACACATAATACAATAACAGTACGATACGAAAAACGCTTGAAGGTTGCATCAAACGGCTATTCACGTCAAATGTGCAGGATATTCAGTTTTTTTGGACAATGCCTTTAACTCAGTGTTTGTTTTTTAATGTATGAATGATAATGAATAGTGCGGTAAATGTGTCAATATATGCATATAATAAGTGACAAACCATTATGTAAATCTGTGGTCAGCAACACACATAGACGTTCTAATAAATGGGTGCTAGAGTCAAACGATCAGAAAAGAACTGTGTGTGGTTTACAAAAAACATGATATAAGTTTAGTAGTGACACAGAACAGTTATTTCATTACCTTGGCTGTTTTTCTTTCTCTTTTCCTCTGTCTATTTTGTCTTTTGTATTTGATGAATACACCGTTAAAAAATCACAGTTTTCTGCTATGGAACTAAAATAGATGCATTTTAGAAAACATTAATCTTGAATCAATTACTTTTTAAGACATGTGATGACCTTAAATTATTCATAATTTAATTTGTTATAAACATTTTTAAAAATTATATAACATTTTGAAATTGTGTAAGAATACTCCGATAGAAAAATTAATAAAAACTTTAGAATTAACCTCAAGATTAAGTTATTCAAACAAAATGACAACAAAACACATCGGGAGTGAATATGAGCCTCTTGAAGTTTGGTAACTTATATGAAACAATTTAAAAAGAGCACCCACTATTATCGCAACATAAAACTAATATCTGTTAAAATAAAATTCCATTAATGTTGCTCACTGCAATGTGTTGCACTTAATCTATACTGTTTATATAAGGTAATCGTATGTTCCTAATATGATGCTATCAAAATGTTTATATACAACAAAATGGCTCTTATTCAAAATCGAAGCTAGCAGTTTGTAGTTTGCAAAGTCACAATAACCGTTATAACAAAACAATTTCCTTTCTGTAATTATCTTGAAAAGGTTCGGTGGTTCAGAAAATGGAACAATTGGTATGTTGATTTCAAAGGCCATTGAACATTAACCAAGTTTTCATTTACCATTATAATTAAAAAGAAAGCAACAATGTAGCTGTCATAGACATTTAAACATACTAATTACAACATTATTCAGTAAACATCACATTGCACTTAAAAGTTACTTAGGAAACAGTGTTAAAAAGACACTTTAAAACAATAAAGCAATCCTTTGTTGATTCATAAGTAGTATACTCGAGGTAAAGAGTGCTTTCTCAAATTTATACCATTACTATACACTATAACCAAATATATGGTATTATTATAGGCCATTTCTCTATTCCATAAATATATGCTTTTACTACAGACCATTACTTAACACCATAACATTATAATGAACTATATGAACTATATAGTACTGTTATAACAGTTGTTGCCAAGAAGACAGTTATGATATTATATAAATAAGAAATTATATTTTCAAGAACATTTGTGAATATACTTTTTCCCTTCCAAATCGTATACATAGCGGAGTTGTTTGCTTACAAATAATAAAAAATATATCGGCATTTTTTAATCTTTGAAACGCTTTGACATTCTAATCAACGTACAGACAGAGTTATGGAATGCATTATTAGGGTTCTCGAAAATATATTCATAATAACGTAAGAATTGCTGAATGCTATTCAAAGTCGACAAAACGTTTGAACATTGCTTTATGCTTAGAAGTCGTTACGATGCGCTTTTACCATACATTATTCTGATGTAAGTGTTCAACATACTCTTTCAAAAAAGGGGATTTATCTTTTAAAAAAATATGACATTGTATTTTAATATAATAAAATATAACACAGCGACTTTACATCTATATCTGGCAGAAATTTTAAAAATACATTCTGACCCAATTGTATTTTTTTTGTTTTTCAAATATAATTCAAAATTTTGTTAGGATCTGTATAATAAAAAAATAATAATTTGATATACTTTGACAGAAGTTAAGTCTAAGAATTTTTTTTTTTGGTTGGTTAGGGGTTGGGGTGGGGTCCTCATCCTTCTACATCTGCTAATACCTTAAAATAACCAAACACCTACACCAATCTAAGGAGGGTTTAAGGCTTCCACCTTTTTACAATTCTGAAATAAACTTCACAACAATTTATGACGATTTACGTTCTTAATTAATTAAAATTCACCCTAATTTGTCTACGAAAATAAAGTATACCATTGACCATAACGATGTTTCCGAGCACTTTGTATTCTAAGTTGAGTAGGTTGAAACAAATATCTACATAACTTGTCGAATTTAATGAAATATTCGCGGAATGGTCCTTTCCTTTTCAGGTGTTTCCTTTCACACTTCTTGCATGGTGAACTGATATCGAAATATTATATACACTTAAAATCACGATTTTTAACACTTATGGACGACCACTACATATAGTTAGCTGTAACAAAAGTAGAGTCGCGGTGTTTGTTGTTATGCTAGTTAATTACTGTAACTGGTAGTTTTCTTTGTCTATTTTGGAGTTTAAATCATGTTGATTATTCATTTTAAGGCCTATAACTTTTCTACTCATCATGTATAATTGTGGAGTTATTTAAGATCAGACAATTTATTTGATGACATCTCTTGTAAAAGTGACAGCTTATGTATGTATGGCACTTAAACAGTCCTAAAATTATCAATTTAAAACAAATCAAGTATAATTTTTCATTACTTACAAAATGTTTCCAGACTTAAGCTTTTTTATGAAGTTGCCTTAAATGATATATATTTCTAAAGCAACGTTTGGTGTAACATTGATTCTGCTGGACAATGTGAATTTGTGCATGATACTAGTTCCACGAATTCTGCGCTGTCAGCCGTTAACACATGCGCCGATAGTAATTCCGGTAAATAAAATCTAGTAGTTAGTTTTATTGTCATTGCATTAGAATGAAAACAAACGAATATTGGATTTGAAGATTCGCAGGTATGACCTAGTGTTATGATAGAAGCAAATATTCATTTACCGGCTCTGCTCTTCAACAAGGAACAAAATTTCAGACCACTAAGTTAGCAAACAATGCCTACAAGTCATCACATACCATACCAGCTCAAGACATCTGACCTTTAAATCAACACACATTAACCAGATTTGGTATTTGTGTGAATATGGTGATGTTGTTGCAGGGTCTTTGCAGCTACCTGCATCCGCTCTGAATCGATTTTCGTTTCACTCTAGATGTTACTTACCACATATTGTTTTTCAGTTTAGAGGCATATGGATCTGGCACCAATAATCCTTCGTCACCATCTTTGACAGTCTTTATACGGTTATCTTTAACACTTTGATCCTGCCTATACTGTCTGATATACTCGGAAATGTCGTCGTAATGTTTGAATTTAAACATGTTTTCCTTCGAGTCTGTACTGGGGCGCGGGAATGCCGACGACGTTCTGGGGATTTTATATAATCGTCTTGCATTTGCTTTGGACGGTTTGGTTTTTCTTATAGCAAACGTCGTATCCCAACCACCGAAATCGTCAATGATGTTTGAGCGAAGTTCCAATCCGTGATGCAGAATTTCTCTCATAATATGTTTTTGCTCGGATTGACCAAACTTACAGTCGTCAGTATCGTCGTTTGACTTTTCGTCCTCTACTTTAGCAGTGTGTTCAAACATTTCTGGTTCATAAGGTTCATATATCATTTTACCACTACCACATTCATCATCTTCTGATGACGAATCTGTATCCGAAGACGAAGATTCCACTCTATATCCAGACTCGGATCCGGAATCTTGCTCGTCCGAAAGACATGCGCATTTACCAACACGTATGGCCTTGTTATTATGAGAGTCTATAATTGCTAACTGGTCACTTGTTGGTCTGTAAGACATGTCCTTTCGTAATCCATTTGGTGGTTTTGTAGCAACGTCCTTTCGAAAACCAACCGTCTTGGAGTTTTCTACATTGCTGCTCATATTAGAAATTACAGACGTCATTTTTACAGTTTATGAAATTAATATTATTTCAAATTATGTCTAAGAGGTTTTTCACAGTTTAAATACTTTGATACAAAGCACTTTTGTTCGGTAAATTATTCCTATGGAATTTCCTTCGTAGTACCTCTAGATCTATATAACGATAATCAATCAAGCTTTAATGTAGTGCATACTGTTATCCAATCATTTCTTAACTGGAAAAGACAGAAAAATCTACAGATGAAGTCCTTTACAAAAAATGTATACACGATCTTACAGAGATTAACGATTGTGTTTCTGTATCATTCTATTCGGTGTTTTAAAAAGTGAGCAATTTTTTGACAACATACTTAAGAATCTATACAATGTTAAAAATTATTTTATTTTATATTAATGTCAATTACTTGTTCTAGCCATCAAAAGAGACATGTAAAAAGCCGTCAAATGAAATAATGTTATTTTTTTTTAAATGTAAAAATTAGAACGAAACAAGTTCTGTTATACTTAATTTTAGCTACAATAAGGTGATAAAGATAAACTAGAACCAATTTATTAAAAAGTAAAAAAAAGGGTTCTTGAGAACAAGTTTATAATTATAACGATACGATTATTAAGGATGCACCAGTTGTCAAAGTAATCAGATTCTACGTGCTTTAAAAACGTAATAAATCGCCATTATCGTCAAAATTGATCGTTGTGTGGCAATTTTAAATCATTGTATTGGGTGATTTAAATGGTCTATAATTTTCTGAATGAATAAAGGTATGAGAAAGTAGCCATATTTCAGGTGTAAATATTAACTTAAGTTGTACAGTGACTGAATGTTTGTTCAGTGTAATTATAGTAGATTAGGGGATGCTTAAGCAACAACAGTTTTTTTTAATATTAGGGTAAATTTAAAAGGGGGGAGGCAAGGTATTTTTTGTTAGTGCGTTTAGGGCATTTTTACACGTCTGTCAACTGTCTTTTAGAAATTAAATAAACAGTTAACTGTTTTTCAGCCATAAGCTGTTATCTGTTTTCTTAAAAATTGGCATTGTTGTTGTTTTGTTCCAATGAAAATTTGAAAAAAAACTTGTTTTGCTGTTAATAGTCAGAACACTATTAACTGTTTTACGGATTTTTCCATGTTATTCCCTCTAAATTTCTTAATTCTGCTGTTATTTGTTGTTTGCGATTTTTTAATTCACGGTTTTCTGTTTTCTCGTGTAAATCGCTGATATCTGTTATCATTGTTTTACATTTACTGTTATCTGTATTGGAAAAAATGAAACTGTTAACCTGTTAATGGACCCCCCTCTTGCCCCCACCCCATTTAACATGTACACGGGGCCTAGCAGTGACTAAACGGGGTCCTGACTTAAGTAGCAAACATTAATCAAGTGTGAATAAAAAAATGGCGTAAAATAAATTCTGACTAACATGCATGTTGATTTAGACGATACAATTACGGATTATGATGTAACATGCGATGATATAACAAATTAATATAAACCCTGAAAATAAAACGTAAGGACCAAAAATTAAGAAAGCTACATTTGTCTCCAAACTGCCACACAGCTCCACTTAGCGTTTACTGGAATTAAGCAACACACAAGAGAGTCAGGATATTCTTTCTTACTTCCTTCGTAGTTTTATTTTCATTTTATATAATTATTGTTATGTGATTTGTTTCGTCTGAATAAACAAATTATATATTAGAGATACAGTGTTTAATCTTACATGTAAATTTAGGATATAAATATAAAACTAATCTGGACACGATCCTGTTGCGAACCTTGTTAAAAGTAAAGCTTTAATGTCTTAATTCATATATTATTAATAAATTACAACCTTTATTCTTATTTATTATCCTTTATGTCTGTGTACTTTATATTATGTAATTAGTTTTAAAATATACTACTTTCAATTTTAAACCGCTATTACCGCATCTCTCGTATACCAGTGGCAAAGAATGATGACAAACCTGAATACAGAATTAAGTTAAAAATACAAAAAATATCAATAAATAAAGAAACGACTTACTTTGTGAGCTCATAAACTATCTCTATACAAATGTAAACGTAAAAACGTAAAGACCATGTACAGATACTTAGGGACACCTATAGATCCTTAATGAAATATCTGATTATCTCTGCATTCTTTGTTCAAAAACCGTTTGATGGTAAAAATTTAAATCTTGACATGTGAATTAGAACCCACTATGAAATTCTCTCTATATAATGTTCAAAGAGGTTCAGGCAATATTGATATTCAATAAACACATAAAGAAACATTTGGGAAAAATTATTATACATGATATTTAATTTATTTTATTTTAAGATAAATGTTTAAATAACTTAGACTTTTTCACCTTTTTAAAATTTTAACGTACATAAAGAGCTTATTATATTGACGAATGTAATGTGTATTCTGATAGTTACTTTTTATGTTATTTTTATAATCCCGAATCGAACATTGTTGGATATTAAAAAAATATCAATATAAGTTTCAACACATTTTACAAGTATTTCTGTTGAAACTAATGATCAAATATATAACGATTAATATAAAACGTAATTGACTGAGTTTTGCTTTTGTTACATTTGAATTAGACAATTTAAATTGTTTAAATGTTTATATTTTAACTTATGTCGGTTACCAGGTTAAAATATCTTCAGTTTTATATTTAAGAATTTTTACGATGAATTAACAGATAAGTAGAATTTTATTTACAAAACATAAAATGAACAATTTGGACCAGGATAACTTGGAAGTTTTGACAAGAGATATAACGACTGGAATAATCTGAATTCTGCCTTGTTATGCGTGGCGTAACGGTATTGCAAATGGAGCAGGATGATTCGTAATGTAACAGTTATTGGTCGATACTAACATTCTACTAAAACCCATGGCTCTGAAGTCAAAATTGTATTAATATCACCCTCTTGACCCAGACTCATTGAATTAATGAAAAGACTTCATGCAGCATACCTTAGAACGTTATCACATTCTCATCGGGTGTATTAAGGCAGTTTAACATTTAACGGTATTCAAATTCAAACAGACCCCCGTTTAATAAAACTCGCACGACTTACAACCAATCGTATATCTTGTAATGTTTGTACAAGATTTATAAATGGTCGTAAGTCATACGACATTTGTTGCCTGATGGGTAGCATCAGGAAATGCATTTACATCCTTATGTTTCATCCGGCACTCTCAATAGGACACAGAGTATTGATCTCAAACAGCCTAGAGTTCCGCACCAAGACACACACACACAAACACTGACACCTACACCTACACATGTGACAACGTTTGTTGTTTTTTTACGTTTTTTTTTAGCCTACGGTAAGTTGTCGTTCTGGCTGCCTTATAGGATATGCTTAATTATCGTTTGTTCCCACTGGAAAGACTTCAATTTGAACCCCACACTAAAAATGCATTATTTCGAACGTAAATAAAAGAATTTGGCACTGGGTGGCAGCCATTGGTGAACCCCACAGTGGACACAGTCATGCATTGCCAGTTGGGCAAGTGCGAGCCGTGTGAACTTCATGTATCTTGTTATAGTCTAATGCAATGCGTTTTTTATTTGGCGGTTCAATTGGAAGTCTTACCCAATTATTTATAACCCACAACATTCTGACTAGAGACGGAAATAACCTTGAAGAATTTGATACAGCTTTTTATTAGTAATTAGTACAATTGGTGATTAGGAGACTGATTAAAATGTATATGTCAATGTATATTTAATGTTTCATTGATCTGTGCTTAACAGACAACTCGTAAAATATGAAAAGTTTGATAAACACGACACGAGGAGCTACATAAATCGATAAGTTTAATCACTAATAGTTTATATATCTGTTCATGACGTTCATATTTCTACTTTAAGCACATTTCAGGCTTTGTGATAAGGTTTATATCTAGAAATGAGAAAAACCGTATTTGTTTTAACTTTAATTTTACCTTAAACCGGAGACAAGATAAGACCAACACAGCTATGTTAAAGCCGATTATTGCAATATTGAGCAATTATATCTATATAAATTTTTTGAAAACAAATTTTCATTTGACGCGTCATACAGTGTCAAATCTTGAGCAATGAATTACTTTGTACATAATGTACATATGCTTTTGATACCGTACATCATTAATTTAACGTCGCGTAATTTAATTTATGTTTTTTTATCCTGTATTTATTGACGAACTTTAAATTAAACATTTTTTAAGTTTGTAGGGATTTATATCTTAGTTGCTTATATGACATTGTCACGATACCTTGACTGCATAAGGGAGAGTGGTATTGCCCGAAACATTGATAATGCCCGAGCCAGAGGCTGTCGTGAGTGCTGTCAAGTATCATGAAAATGCTAGCTATATAAGCAAATATTTTTTTTTTTAATTGAACAATTAAAAAAAGACGTCGACGTGTTTATGACTGTATTAGTTTATTTGTAACCGTTTGCTTTATATGAAATGTTTTTCTTCATTTAGGTTGTACATGTACATAAACAGTTTGCGTTGCTTGTTGAAAGGGCATCACCACGACGTGACAACTACCAACGCCCGTGATAATGCCCTCATGTCAAATTACTAATTAATACCAGATGGTCTTTGTTTTATAATATTGAAACAAACGTAATTTTATGAAATATATCAATTTAACTTAGTTGTACATCATCTAACGTCTTAATATCCAGAGGGATTTAAACCTATTTGTTGCTCCACGTAAAGTTCGTTAGGTCAGATCTTTGTCTTCTATAATTAAACATGTTTAACTAAAGTAAAAAAACAGGAAAACAAAAACAATTCATATTTGTACTATATATGTCATTCTTGCGTGATTATTTCTGTTTTTTATGTATACAAAGAAGTAGCGAGCAGAGGATAAACAATGACACACACCTGATGACTTGTTTGGTATTTGACACACGCACACATTTCAGAGAATATTCTACTCTCTGTATTGTCGTGTGCTTTCAGGTTGAAAAAACTTTTAAATATTGCATTTTTATTGTTTACATGCTAAACTAAGTTGTCCACCCATCCTTTATCTAGGGTTATGGGGAGGATTTGGGGGGGGGGGGTAGTACGTTTAAGTGGAAATAGATTGGATAATATTCCCTAATTCCACTATTTAGTCTAAAATGTCTCATTACTACATTCTGTAAGGAAAACAACAATAAAATAATGTAACATGATGAAAAACCGATATAACACTGTAATGTCCTACCGAATATGTGATCTTCGTTTACGTTTATCATGTATATGTAATAACGGCAAATTATTTTGTTGAGTAAATAAAAGTACGACAGTATTTGTATGTAAATATGTAATGCACGTGTATCTAAAACTGGACAATGAAGAGTTAGTTTTGTTGTAAAATATGAAATTTTACTCTACCTTTTTATGACGTACAGAGCACGGAATTCTAACTTTAGCACAAAAAATACGTCCAAACGTAGTATGTTATATGTATTCACATTCAAAATAAAACATATAGTCATATTAGAAATTAAAACTTTCCTTTGGAAAATCACTAATGGAAACCAATGGCCATGGAATGTAGAATGGTTAAATCACTTTCACCGACTCATTGTGGTCTATTGTCTTAATTGTATTGTATTTGCCGATTTAATTAGACTCAATTGAACGGTGTCAGATTTTCTTATGATTAAAGTTATAGCGTGTCCGTCTGTTATTATGTTCGCGTTCCGTTTCATGAGTCAGGCGATTGTTTCAAAGAAAAAATAATCTTTATTTAACATTTCCTTCCATTTTTATGGTCTCATGCATATTCTATAAACTTGATAAAGGAATGTATTGGTTAAATAACACGAATTCTGATGTAGCAACAAACGCTCTTTACCAAAAGTGTATATTTTCATATTTGAAACATATAGTCGAGAAAGGATTGTTTGTTAAATTGTTTGTTTTCAATTTTAGCTAAATCATTTGGCGGCTATTTAATTTAAAAGATACATTGCGTGGAATATTCCCAGAGTTAAGTCAGTCCACAGATTGTATGATACACGGGAAACCTTCACGTCGTTATTTTATCGTCGTTGTCATCTAACATTATTTCTTACCAAAGTTATTAATATTTTATTCTCAAAAGAAATGTGTCAATGAAGTATAATTGTTTTGTTTGTCACATTCAATTGATCATAACATAAACATGTTATTATGATCGAAAAACAGCTCGATGATGTAATTAACAATCAATATACCTAGATGTGTATTGGAGTTGGTTTAAGGGATGTGTATTTATGATTTGTAACGCCACATTCTGCAATTTTATTTCATACTAATTTTAATATTATTTATAAATGTTCGGTATGCAACTCTTTACTTTTGCAGCATGTAGGTCATTAAACTCACTGGACGTTTATTTGAGATTCCTCAGATACTAATCGCCTACTGGGTCTAGTTATTCTAAATATTATATGTAGAATTAACATGTTAAGAGCCAAGATCCTACTCGCATTAAAATGGGAAAAAAGGGGGGGTGTGTTTATCGTGATTCGCAATAATTCTTATCGCCAGTACTATTCGAAAGTACATGTATGTTATAAAGTGGTTTCTATTTACAGTTATCATTGTTGGTGCTTGATTGGTATGCCTTTAAATCATGGTTTTGTGTTCTCTGAACAATCAATTCCAGAATTTTCATGGCTTTTTGTAGGTTCAAAATATCCAGGAGACACTGCGGATCCAAGATTTCTCATAAATGAGGGGGTCGCATGATGAAAAAGGGGTGCAGGGCGCTCTGGACACATTTTTATTTATCATAGTGCTTATGAACGAATATTTTAGATGCAGCTTCATAATGAGGGCCGGTCCTGGCAACTTTCGTGTAACTTGTATCAAAATCATTGTTTATGTGAACAAATAAGATAGGTAGTAACTTACCACGTCAGTTTTAAATTTGCCATGACACTGACGAGCTACTAAACACGGTGACAAGTGCAGTTTGTACATGTTGTATCATGCATAAATGTTCTCAGACGAATCAGTGATGTCACTTGAATTTTAATTCTCGAGATATATTGACACACATTGTTTATAGTGCCTGCATTTTTGACCAAATCACCAGGGAACATTTTAAAAGGGATATAACCTAACGTAAAAGTGTCAATGTTGCTTTAATTCCATTATATTGAAAAAACTTTAGTAAACTTTTGCCACTCTATAAAGTACTAAACGTGAAATATTTGCTGGTAAACAGTGGCGACACATAATTTAGTGGACAGAGTTCAGATTTATATTTATACGGGAAACATTTTTATACAGAAAAAGTAACTTACCTGAATGATCATTACCCAGAATTTCCCAAACCAAACTGAATAAATTTGTAGAAATTCAATTTAAACATCCCGTAGTCAGTTAACGTAATCTTTCAGTTATTCAATCCCCGGAACAGATGAAAAATATTTTAAATATTCCTCCCATATCTGTAATTATTCACCTAAAATGTCAACCTGAACTATTCCATATGTTTATTATTATCTAATACAGTGACAGACGACTTCTAGAACTCTATTGACAACAACGCGTCCCGTCAATTATTTTATTTGTAAAACAATAACAGGTATTTAAATTTACATGTGTAGTGAAATTTAAAATCATTGATAAATTAGAATGATATGTTGTTCTAATGTGTATAATTAGCGTCTCTTGTTTTATCTCGTAGGTCATCAAGACTTGCTACATTATGAGGGTGTAGATGATTGATGTTTTGGTGTTACGTAAGACCGACTTTTAATGTTATATTCCGAAGAGTACAAATTTCGTAACACTGTAATATGGTGGAACAACAGACACCAGGGGGGGGGGTTAATTTTTTACTTGCTTAGTACCCACGTAAAGAATAAGATTAAACCTATAAATAAATAGTTGAACTGAATTTAAGAGAGTACAACATGTTAAATTTGCACCGGACAGCAGGTAAAATCCAATAAGTACAAATTGTGTTTGTAGTTTTTCCTAAAACAAGATATAACTCTGACCTTAGTTTCATTTTTAAACACGTTCACTCAATGCAAACAAAGCAGGATATGATACTTCCAGAGAATGTAATCGGTACTCTCGCCATCGTTTGTAGAATTTACCTTTAATACTTGCATGCACACTCAATTCGACCAAGAATATCGCAGTCATTTTCTGCGTTACTCTTTGGTGTGTATTGGGAGACCATACAGACCAAAGACCAACTTAGTTGTAAGATAATTAACGAAAATAAGATTTCATGGTAAATTTTATTTTTAATGTTGAACTAATAAGTAGGAATAAATCTTCGGTAAAATGTATTTAACACGTCTGGCAGATCACCTCATTCATAATAAACAGTTAAATTCCTAGTTGTAGCCAAAGTAATTGCATTTTTTGATTTTGTATACGTAGTTGACTCGGTCACTGATACGTTTAGTTCCATCTACACCCTCATTATTTGTTGAAGTAGATTTTTAACGATTGTAATGAAACAGTATGTATCGATAACAAGTATTTGATAAAGTCACGTGCTTCTTTATAAAGACAACTCTAAGATGAAAATCTTTAATAAATAAATATCAATATACTTTAGTAATCTTAAACGACACATTTTGATTGGTTAATGTTTACATATGGATTTTAATGAACACAAAACTTAAGTAAACTATGTCAAAGTTTGTTACACAAGTTACAAATATATTTAAAAGTTCATCAGGGTCGAAAGCAAACCAATAATTTTCCTTATTATGATGTGTAATAATATACACATCACAATATACTTGTTAAAAATGATAATAGATAATTTTATTGCATTAAAATATATTGATAATGTTTTATCTCAATATATAAAGATGTTTGATCGAACGTTTAAAGCCAAATTCAACTAATATTCTAAAAAGAAAAATAAGAGATTTTTTTAAACATATTTCAGTCTGCTACTGGATATGAGAAAAATACTGGATACACGATTGATTGATTGTTGTTTCACGTACAGCGAGCAATATTTCAATTATATTCATGACGTCAACTCTGGATACAAGAAAAATACTAGATTCCAGAAATAGTTAAAAAGTTAGGAGCATGAACGAATATCAAGTAACCACCTTTGTTTAAACCTGAGATCTGTGTGTATCCAACCAGCTGTCTAACTAAGTGAGCTAAAAAGTACAGAGATAGCTCAATAGATTTTGACTGGCTCTATATTCCACTACCTACTAGAACACACGTCGTAGCCGATATTTATACAAGAGTGAATTATACTGACTGCAAACCCACGAAATGTGTACTGCCCGCGGACTGTTCGAATTTTGTGGTCTTGATATCGCGGTTTCATTTACAATTGTGTTTTTTTTTGTAATGGGGCAGTTTGTGATCATCGGTGCGCTTTTACTCTAGCGGTTCGATTTTCTAATATTCACCAGTTTGCTTTCTGATATTGACTGATAGTCAATATCAGAAAAATCGGACCACTTGCATTAAAATATATACATTGTATTCTTTATTTCAGCTGATCGGTTGTTCACCAATAAAATGAATACGAATGTATTACAGATATGCAATAATGTTGCTCACCAAATGTGACGGATTTATTTAATATTTAGCCACGACCTAGAAATATATTCGTCGTTACTCAACACCAACAATGGAGCCCCAAAGCTGCCTTAATTGACGAATGAAACCTAGAGGCCAAATGATGATTTTTTGCGCATTTTTTAGTTTCTTTGATTTTAAAGTTGCCGAGTGTACATATTCGTTTTTTGTACGTCTTGTTGCGGAGGCTGCAAGCCGCAGTCGGATGTAGTCCCTTAGAAACTGGACAAAGTAAGAATGTATGGAGGATTTAAACAAAGATGTGTGAAGTGTGATATTAAGATTTAACGTGTTAAGAATTAAGAAAATAACTGAGGTTTAGTAGATAGACGATGAGCACTACAGTGGAGGACAAAATACATAATCCTACCAATATTGCTTCCCATTGCAGGTTATACGCGACCAGGTGCAAAACAAATGCAGGTCAAAATTTACTAAGGAAAATCCCTCTCTCAAAATAAAAAAAAAACCACCGCATATGCAAACACTTAATATCTCGAGGAAATATTGGTTGATTCAAAATACAATTTTCGGATCTACAAAAATAGCACGAGCTCGACTTCAGGTTGTATCTGACTTCCTGCAAGATTGCTAGACTCCAAGTATAAATCAAGGACAAACCATTTTCCTACCAGACACGTCGTAAATGTCTGTCGATTGTCAAGTCTCGTTTGACATCATTTCAAACAGAACATAAATTTCTTTAAGTGGTTCAATCTTGTCTTGGAAGCTTAACGATACTGATTGTTAAATGTCTGCCGATTGTTCATTGTTTAGTCTTATTTGACATCATTACAAGACACATCGTAAATGTTTGTCGATTTTCCAGTCTCGTTTGACATCATTTTACAACAGAAAATTATTGTCTTTGGATGGTTCAGTCGTGTCTTGGCTTCATGATAAGACAGATTGTTAATGTCTGTAGATTTTTCAGTCTTGTTTGGCATAATTACAAGACAGATAGTAAATGTCTGTAGATTTTTCAGTCTTGTTTGGCATAATTACAATACAGATAGTAAATGTCTGTCGATTGTCCCGTCTTGTTTGGCATCATAATAAGACAGATTGTTCATGTCTGTCGATTCTTCAAGTCTAGTTTGGCATCGTAAAGGTCTTTCGATGGTTCAGTCTTGTTTTAAATCATTACAGACACATCGTAAAGGTCTTTCGATGGTTAAGTCTTGTTTGGCATCGTAACAAGACACATTGTAAATGTCTGTCGATTGTTTATTTTCAGTCTTGTTTGACATCATCACAAGACAGATAACAAATGCCTGTCGATTGTACAAGTCTTGTTTGACATCATCACAAGACAGATAGTAAATGTCTGTCGATTGTACAAGTCTTGTTTGACATCATCACAAGACAGATCGTAAATGTCTGTCGATTGTTCAGTCTCTTTTGACATCATCACAAGACAGATAGTAAATGTCTGTCGATTGTACAAGTCTTGTTTGACATCATCACAAGACAGATCGTAAATGTCTGTCGATTGTACAAGTCTTGTTTGACATCATCACAAGACATAGTAAATGTCTGTCGATTGTACAAGTCTTGTTTGACATCATCACAAGACAGATAGTTAATGTTTGTCGATTGTACAAGTCTTAATTGACATCATCACACGACAGATCATAAATGTCTGTCGATTGTTCAGTCTTGTTTGACATCATCACAAGACAGATAGTAAATGTCTGTCGATTGTTCAGTCTTGTTTGACATCATCACAAGACGGATAGTCTGTCGATTGTTCAGTCTTGTTTGACATCATCACAAGACGGATAGTCTGTCGATTGTTCAGTCTTGTTTGACATCATCACAAGACAGATTGTAAATGTCTGTCGATTGTACAAATATCTTGTTTGACATCATCACAAGACAGATAGTAAATGTCTGTCGATTGTTCAGTCTTGTTTGACATCATCACAAGACAGATCGTAAATGTCTGTCGATTGTTCAAGTCTTGTTTGACATCATCACAAGACAGATCATAAATGTCTGTCGATTGTACAAGTCTTGTTTGACATCATCACAAGACAGATAGTAAACGTCTGTCGATTGTACAAGTCTTGTTTGACATCATCACAAGACAGATCGTAAATGTCTGTCGATTGTTCAGTCTTGTTTGACATCATCACAAGACAGATTGTAAATGTCTGTCGATTGTTCAAGTCTTGTTTGACATCATCACAAGACAGATTGTAAATGTCTGTCGATTGTTCAAGTCTTGTTTGAGATCATTACAAAACAGATCGTACATGGCAGTAATGGAAGAACTGCTCGCTCCAACAGTAGGTATTACCAATAGTTTACATGTAGTGATTGTAAATTTTACGAAAAATGTTTCATTTTAATACGCAAATTGGTTTTATTTTGTCCATTATCAGTGTGCTAGAAAAAAAACGGATAAGTTCTAATCAATTGGAAAAGTAAACAATTAAAGAATAGTTTTAAAAAATAGTTTCAGATTGTTCAGTCTTGTTTGACACACAGATCTATTACTGTAAATGGTCATAATGATTTAACGGAAGAACTGCTCGCTACAACATTAAGGATTACCAATAGTTTACATGTAATGCTTTTTAAATTTTACGAAAACTGTTACTACATTTTTATGCACATAATGGATTTATTGTGTTCGTTATCCCTGAGATAGAAAAACAAACGGACGAGTTCTAATCATTTTGAAAGCTAAACAATTAAAAAATAATTGAAAATAGTTTCCGGTCGTCACTAACCCAGATCGTGTAGATAGCTTTGTTACAGTTGATCAATTCTGAGCGCCGCCATTGCACTGAAAAATATCAATTATCGATTAATCTAGAGAAGTCAGGAAGAAAAAATATATGACCTGCTCAATTATCTCAATTTATCTGTAGCGAATATTGTCATCATTATTGTACACATAATAATATGCCGATAATATAAAAACTGTTTAATGCGTGCAATATTTTGTATTTTCAGGAAATCGAAAAGTAAGGTTTGGATCTTACCAAATAAAATCGTTTTAAGCAATCTATCTGTCTGTGTTATTGCGGTTTAAATTAATCTTTGATGTTTTTGATACTTCACTTTAGACTATGTAACCCCACCCTAAAAAATCTTGGTAGACTGCAAGAAACCGGTGGTTTATTTAAGACTGTTCCAAGTCAGTGACTTGTGTAAGACTGTTCTAAGTCAGTGGTTTATAAAAGGAGTGTCAAGCAAGTTGTTTATGTAAAACTGTCTGATGAACGAAGGTTGTCTATGTAAAACTGTTCCATACCAGTCGTAAATGTAAGACTGTTAAATATATATATATATATAAGACTGTCATCAGACTGTGGTATATGTAAGACTTCCCAAGACTGTAAGACTCTTCTAAGACTGTGGTATGTATAAGATTGTCCTAAGACTGTGGTATATGTAAGACTGTCCTTAGACTGTCGTATATGTAAGACTGTCCTAAGACTGTGGTATATGTAAGACTGTCCTTAGACTGTGGTATATGTAAGACTGTCCTTAGACTGTGGTATATGTAAGACTGTCCTAAGACTGTGGTATATGTAAGACTGTCCTAAGACTGTGGTATAGGTAAGGCTGTTCTAAGACTGTGGTATATGTAAGACTGTCCTAAGACTGTGGTATATGTAAGGCTGTCCTAAGACTGTGGTATATGTAAGACTGTCCTAAGACTGTGGTATAGGTAAGGCTGTCCTAAGACTGTTGTATATGTAAGGCTGTCCTAAGACTGTTGTATATGTAAGGCTGTCCTTAGACTGTGGTATATGTAAGACTGTCCTAAGACTGTGGTATATGTAAGGCTGTCCTAAGACTGTGGTATATGTAAGGCTGTCCTAAGACTGTGGTATATGTAAGACTGTCCTAAGACTGTGGTATATGTAAGGCTGTCCTAAGACTGTGGTATATGTAAGACTGTCCTAAGACTGTGGTATATGTAAGACTGTTCTAAGACTGTGGTATATGTAAGACTGTCCTTAGACTGTGGTATATGTAAGGCTGTCCTTAGACTGTGGTATATATAAGACTGTCCTTAGACTGTGGTATATGTAAGACTGTTCTAAGACTGTGGTATATGTAAGGCTGTCCTAAGACTGTGGTATATGTAAGACTGTCCTTAGACTTTGGTATATGTAAGACTGTCCTTATACTGTGGTATATGTAAGACTGTCCTAAGACTGTTGTATATGTAAGGCTGTCCTAAGACTGAGGTATATGTAAGACTGTCCTAAGACTGTGGTATATGTAAGACTGTCCTAAGACTGTGGTATATGTAAGACTGTCCTAAGACTGTGGTATATGTAAGACTGTCCTAAGACTTTGGTATATGTAAGACTGTCCTAAGACTGTGGTATATGTAAGACTGTCCTTAGACTGTCGTATATGTAAGACTGTCCTAAGACTGTGGTATATGTAAGACTGTCCTTAGACTGTCGTATATGTAAGACTGTCCTAAGACTGTGGTATAGGTAAGGCTGTTCTAAGACTGTGGTATATGTTAGACTGTCCTAAGACTGTGGTATATGTAAGACTGTCCTTAGACTGTGGTATATGTAAGGCTGTCCTAAGACTGTTGTATATGTAAGACTGTCCTTAGACTGTCGTATATGTAAGACTGTTCTAAGACTGTGGTATATGTTAGACTGTCCTAAGACTGTGGTATATGTAAGGCTGTCCTAAGACTGTGGTATATGTAAGACTGTCCTAAGACTGAGGTATAGGTAAGGCTGTCCTAAGACTGTGGTATATGTAAGACTGTCCTAAGACTGTGGTATATGTAAGACTGTCCTAAGACTGTGGTATATGTAAGACTGTCCTTAGACTGTGGTATATGTAAGGCTGTCCTAAGACTGTGGTATATGTAAGACTGTCCTTAGACTGTGGTATATGTAAGACTGTCCTAAGACTGTGGTATATGTAAGACTGTCCTAAGACTGTGGTATATGTAAGACTGTTCTAAGACTGTGGTATATGTAAGACTGTCCTAAGACTGTGGTATATGTAAGACTGTTCTAAGACTGTGGTATATGTAAGGCTGTCCTAAGACTGTGGTATATGTAAGACTGTCCTAAGACTTTGGTATATGTAAGACTGTCCTAAGACTGTGGTATATGTAAGACTGTCCTAAGACTGTGGTATATGTAAGACTGTTCTAAGACTGTGGTATATGTAAGACTGTCCTAAGACTGTGGTATATGTAAGACTGTTCTAAGACTGTGGTATATGTAAGGCTGTCCTAAGACTGTGGTATATGTAAGACTGTTCTAAGACTGTGGTATATGTAAGACTGTCCTAAGACTGTGGTATATGTAAGACTGTCCTAAGACTGTGGTATATGTAAGACTGTTCTATGACTGTGGTATATGTAAGGCTGTCCTAAGACTGTGGTATATGTAAGACTGTTCTAAGACTGTGGTATATGTAAGACTGTCCTAAGACTGTGGTATATGTAAGACTGTCCTAAGACTGTGGTATATGTAAGACTGTCCTTAGACTGTGGTATATGTAAGGCTGTCCTAAGACTGTGGTATATGTAAGACTGTCCTTAGACTGTGGTATATGTAAAACTGTCCTTAGACTGTGGTATATGTAAGGCTGTCCTAAGACTGTGGTATATGTAAGACTGTTCTAAGACTGTGGTATAGGTAAGGCTGTCCTAAGACTGTGGTATATGTAAGACTGTCCTTAGACTGTGGTATATGTAAGACTGTTCTAAGACTGTGGTATATGTTAGACTGTCCTAAGACTGTGGTATATGTAAGACTGTCCTAAGACTGTGGTATATGTAAGACTGTCCTTAGACTGTGGTATATGTAAGACTGTCCTAAGACTGTGGTATATGTAAGACTGTTCTTAGACTGTGGTATATGTAAGACTGTCCTTAGACTGTGGTATATGTTAGACTGTTCTAAGACTGTGGTATATGTAAGACTGTCCTAAGACTGAGGTATATGTAAGACTGTTCTTAGACTGTGGTATATGTAAGACTGTCCTTAGACTGTGGTATATGTAAGACTGTCCTAAGACTGAGGTATATGTAAGACTGTTCTTAGACTGAGGTATATGTAAGACTGTCCTTAGACTGTGGTATATGTAAGACTGTCCTAAGACTGTGGTATATGTAAGACTGTCCTAAGACTGAGGTATATGTAAGACTGTTCTTAGACTGTGGTATATGTAAGACTGTCCTTAGACTGTGGTATATGTTAGACTGTTCTAAGACTGTGGTATATGTAAGACTGTCCTAAGACTGTGGTATATGTAAGACTGTCCTTAGACTGTGGTATATGTAAGGCTGTCCTAAGACTGTGGTATATGTAAGACTGTTCTAAGACTGTGGTATATGTAAGACTGTCCTTAGACTGTGGTATATGTAAGACTGTTCTAAGACTGTGGTATATGTAAGACTGTCCTTAGACTGTGGTATATGTAAGGCTGTCCTAAGACTGTGGTATATGTAAGACTGTCCTTAGACTGTGGTATATGTTAGACTGTTCTAAGACTGTGGTATATGTAAGACTGTCCTTAGACTGTGGTATATGTAAGACTGTCCTAGGACTGTGGTATATGTAAGACTGTCCTAAGACTGTGGTATATGTAAGACTGTCCTAAGACTGTTGTATATGTAAGGCTGTCCTAAGACTGTGGTATATGTAAGACTGTTCTTAGACTGTGGTATATGTAAGACTGTTCTAAGACTGTTCTTAGACTGTGGTATATGTAAGACTGTTCTTAGACTGTGGTATATGTAAGACTGTTCTGAGACTGTGGTACATGTAAGACTGTTCTAAGACTGTGGTACATGTAAGACTGTTCTAAGACTGTGGTATATGTAAGACTGTTCTAAGACTGTGGTACATGTAAGACTGTTCTAAGACTGTGGTATATGTAAGACTGTCCTTAGACTGTGGTACATGTAAGACTGTTCTAAGACTGTGGTATATGTAAGACTGTCCTAAGACTGAGGTATATGTAAGACTGTCCTAAGACTGTGGTATATGTAAGACTGTCCTTAGACTGTGGTATATGTAAGACTGTCCTTAGACTTTGGTATATGTAAGACTGTCCTTATACTGTGGTATATGTAAGACTGTCCTAAGACTTTGGTATATGTAAGACTGTCCTAAGACTGAGGTATATGTAAGACTGTCCTAAGACTGTGGTATATGTAAGACTGTCCTAAGACTGTGGTATATGTAAGACTGTCCTAAGACTTTGGTATATGTAAGACTGTCCTAAGACTGAGGTATATGTAAGACTGTCCTAAGACTGAGGTATATGTAAGACTGTCCTAAGACTGTGGTATATGTAAGACTGTCCTAAGACTGTGGTATATGTAAGACTGTCCTAAGACTGTGGTATATGTAAGACTGTCCTAAGACTTTGGTATATGTAAGACTGTCCTAAGACTGTGGTATATGTAAGACTGTTCTAAGACTGTGGTATATGTAAGACTATCCTAAGACTGTGGTATATGTAAGACTGTCCTAAGACTGTGGTATATGTAAGACTGTCCTAAGACTGTTGTATATGTAAGGCTGTCCTAAGACTGAGGTATATGTAAGACTGTCCTAAGACTGTGGTATATGTAAGACTGTCCTAAGACTGTGGTATATGTAAGACTGTCCTAAGACTGTGGTATATGTAAGACTGTCCTAAGACTGTGGTATATGTAAGACTGTCCTAAGACCGTGGTATATGTAAGACTGTCCTAAGACTGTGGTATATGTAAGACTGTCCTAAGACTGAGGTATATGTAAGACTGTTCTAAGACTGTTGTATATGTAAGACTGTCCTAAGACTGTTGTATATGTAAGGCTGTCCTAAGACTGTGGTATATGTAAGACTGTCCTTAGACTGTGGTATATGTAAGACTGTCCTTAGACTGTGGTATATGTAAGACTGTCCTTAGACTGTGGTATATGTAAGACTGTCCTAAGACTGTGGTATATGTAAGACTGTCCTAAGACTGTGGTATATGTAAGGCTGTCCTAAGACTGAGGTATATGTAAGACTGTCCTTAGACTGTGGTATATGTAAGACTGTCCTAAGACTGTGGTATAGGTAAGACTGTCCTAAGACTGTGGTATATGTAAGACTGTCCTAAGACTTTGGTATATGTAAGACTGTCCTAAGACTTTGGTATATGTAAGACTGTCCTAAGACTGTGGTATATGTAAGGCTGTCCTAAGACTGAGGTATATGTAAGACTGTCCTAAGACTGAGGTATATGTAAGACTGTCCTAAGACTGTGGTATATGTAAGACTGTTCTAAGACTGTTGTATATGTAAGACTGTCCTAAGACTGTGGTATATGTAAGACTGTCCTAAGACTGAGGTATATGTAAGACTGTTCTAAGACTGTTGTATATGTAAGACTGTCCTTATACTGTGGTATATGTAAGACTGTCCTTATACTGTGGTATATGTAAGACTGTCCTAAGACTGTTGTATATGTAAGACTGTCCTAAGACTGAGGTATATGTAAGGCTGTCCTAAGACTGTGGTATATGTAAGACTGTCCTAAGAATGTGGTATATGTAAGACTGTCCTTAGACTGTGGTATATGTAAGACTGTCCTAAGACTGTGGTATATGTAAGACTGTCCTAAGACTGTGGTATATGTAAGACTGTCCTAAGACTTTGGTATATGTAAGACTGTCCTTAGACTTTGGTATATGTAAGACTGTCCTAAGACTGTGGTATATGTAAGACTGTCCTAAGACTGTGGTATATGTAGGACTGTCCTAAGACTGTGGTATATGTAAGACTGTCCTTATACTGTGGTATATGTAAGACTGTCCTAAGACTTTGGTATATGTAAGACTGTCCTAAGACTGTGGTATATGTAAGACTGTCCTTAGACTGTGGTATATGTAAGACTGTCCTAAGACTGTGGTATATGTAAGACTGTCCTTAGACTTTGGTATATGTAAGACTGTCCTTATACTGTGGTATATGTAAGACTGTCCTTATACTGTGGTATATGTAAGACTGTCCTTATACTGTGGTATATGTAAGACTGTCCTTAGACTTTGGTATATGTAAGACTGTCCTAAGACTGTGGTATATTAGGCTGTCCTAAGAATGTGGTATATGTAAGACTGTCCTTAGACTGTGGTATATGTAAGACTGTCCTAAGACTGTGGTATATGTAAGACTGTCCTAAGACTGTGGTATATGTAAGACTGTCCTAAGACTTTGGTATATGTAAGACTGTCCTTAGACTGTGGTATATGTAAGACTGTCCTTATACTGTGGTATATGTAAGACTGTCCTAAGACTGTGGTATATGTAAGACTGTCCTAAGACTGTGGTATATGTAAGACTGTCCTAAGACTGAGGTATATGTAAGACTGTCCTAAGACTGTGGTATATGTAAGACTGTCCTAAGACTGTGGTATATGTAAGACTGTCCTAAGACTTTGGTATATGTAAGACTGTCCTAAGACTGTGGTATATGTAAGACTGTCTTAAGACTGTGGAATATGTAAGACTGTCCTAAGACTGTGGTATATGTAAGACTGTCTTAAGACTGTGGTATATGTAAGACTGTCCTTAGACTGTGGTATATGTAAGACTGTCTTAAGACTGTGGTATATGTAAGACTGTCCTTAGACTGTGGTATATGTAAGACTGTCCTAAGACTGTGGTATATGTAAGACTGTCCTAAGACTGTGGTATATGTAAGACTGTCCTAAGACTTTGGTATATGTAAGACTGTCCTTAGACTTTGGTATATGTAAGACTGTCCTAAGACTGTGGTATATGTAAGACTGTCCTAAGACTGTGGTATATGTAAGACTGTCCTAAGACTGAGGTATATGTAAGACTGTCCTAAGACTGTGGTATATGTAAGACTGTCCTAAGACTGTGGTATATGTAAGACTGTCCTAAGACTTTGGTATATGTAAGACTGTCCTAAGACTGTGGTATATGTAAGACTGTCTTAAGACTGTGGAATATGTAAGACTGTCCTAAGACTGTGGTATATGTAAGACTGTCTTAAGACTGTGGTATATGTAAGGCTGTCCTAAGACTGAGGTATATGTAAGACTGTCCTAAGACTGTGGTATATGTAAGACTGTCCTAAGACTGTGGTATATGTAAGACTGTCCTAAGACTGTGGTATATGTAAGACTGTCCTAAGACTTTGGTATATGTAAGACTGTCCTTAGACTTTGGTATATGTAAGACTGTCCTTATACTGTGGTATATGTAAGACTGTCCTAAGACTGTGGTATATGTAAGACTGTCCTAAGACTGTGGTATATGTAAGACTGTCCTAAGACTGAGGTATATGTAAGACTGTCCTAAGACTGTGGTATATGTAAGACTGTCCTAAGACTGTGGTATATGTAAGACTGTCCTAAGACTTTGGTATATGTAAGACTGTCCTAAGACTTTGGTATATGTAAGACTGTCCTTATACTGTGGTATATGTAAGACTGTCCTAAGACTGTTGTATATGTAAGGCTGTCCTAAGACTGAGGTATATGTAAGACTGTCCTAAGACTGTGGTATATGTAAGACTGTCCTAAGACTGAGGTATATGTAAGACTGTTCTAAGACTGTTGTATATGTAAGACTGTCCTAAGACTGTGGTATATGTAAGACTGTCCTAAGACTGTGGTATATGTAAGACTGTCCTAAGACTGTGGTATATGTAAGACTGTCCTAAGACTGTGGTATATGTAAGACTGTCCTAAGACTGTGGTATATGTAAGACTGTCCTAAGACTGTGGTATATGTAAGACTGTTCTAAGACTGTTGTATATGTAAGGCTGTCCTAAGACTGTGGTATATGTAAGACTGTCCTAAGACTGTGGTATATGTAAGACTGTCCTAAGACTGAGGTATATGTAAGACTGTTCTAAGACTGTTGTATATGTAAGACTGTCCTAAGACTGTTGTATATGTAAGGCTGTCCTAAGACTGTGGTATATGTAAGACTGTCCTAAGACTGTGGTATATGTAAGGCTGTCCTAAGACTGTGGTATATGTAAGACTGTCCTAAGACTGTGGTATATGTAAGACTGTCCTAAGACTGTGGTATATGTAAGACTGTCCTAAGACTGAGGTATATGTAAGGCTGTCCTAAGACTGTGGTATATGTAAGGCTGTCCTAAGACTGTGGTATATGTTAGACTGTCCTAAGACTGTGGTATATGTAAGACTGTCCTAAGACTGTGGTATATGTAAGACTGTCCTTAGACTGTGGTATATGTAAGACTGTCCTAAGACTGTGGTATATGTAAGGCTGTCCTAAGACTGTGGTATATGTAAGACTGTCCTAAGACTGTGGTATATGTAAGACTGTCCTAAGACTGTGGTATATGTAAGACTGTCCTAAGACTGAGGTATATGTAAGACTGTCCTTAGACTTTGGTATATGTAAGACTGTCCTAAGACTGTGGTATATGTAAGGCTGTCCTAAGACTGTGGTATATGTAAGACTGTCCTAAGACTGTGGTATATGTAAGACTGTCCTAAGACTGTGGTATATGTAAGACTGTCCTAAGACTGAGGTATATGTAAGACTGTCCTAAGACTGTGGTATATGTAAGACTGTCCTAAGACTGTGGTATATGTAAGACTGTCCTAAGACTGAGGTATATGTAAGACTGTCCTTAGACTTTGGTATATGTAAGACTGTCCTAAGACTGTGGTATATGTAAGGCTGTCCTAAGACTGTGGTATATGTAGGACTGTTCTAAGACTGTGGTATATGTAAGGCTGTCCTTAGACTGTGGTATAGGTAAGGCTGTCCTAAGACTGTGGTATATGTAAGGCTGTCCTAAGACTGTGGTATATGTAGGACTGTTCTAAGACTGTGGTATATGTAAGGCTGTCCTAAGACTGTGGTATATGTAAGACTGTCCTAAGACTGTGGTATATGTAAGACTGTCCTAAGACTGTGGTATATGTAAGACTGTTCTAAGACTGTGGTATATGTAAGGCTGTCCTAAGACTGTGGTATATGTAAGGCTGTCCTAAGACTGTGGTATATGTAAGGCTGTCCTTAGACTTTGGTATATGTAAGACTGTTCTAAGACTGTGGTATATGTAAGACTGTCCTAAGACTGTGGTATAGGTAAGGCTGTCCTAAGACTGTGGTATATGTAAGACTGTCCTTAGACTGTGGTATATGTAAGGCTGTCCTAAGACTGTGGTATATGTAAGGCTGTCCTTAGACTGTGGTATATGTAAGACTGTCCTAAGACTGTGGTATATGTAAGACTGTCCTAAGACTGTGGTATATGTAAGACTGTCCTAAGACTGAGGTATATGTAAGGCTGTCCTAAGACTGAGGTATATGTAAGGCTGTCCTAAGACTGTGGTATATGTAAGACTGTCCTTAGACTGTGGTATATGTAAGGCTGTCCTTAGACTTTGGTATATGTAAGGCTGTCCTTAGACTTTGGTATATGTAAGACTGTCCTAAGACTGAGGTATATGTAAGGCTGTCCTAAGACTGAGGTATATGTAAGGCTGTCCTAAGACTGAGGTATATGTAAGGCTGTCCTAAGACTGTGGTATATGTAAGACTGTCCTAAGACTGTGGTATATGTAAGACTGTCCTTAGACTGTGGTATATGTTAGACTGTCCTAAGACTTATTTATATCAGACTGTCCTAAGACTGTGGTATATGTAAGACTGTCCTAAGAATGTGGAATATGTAAGACTGTCCTAAGACTGTGGAATATGTAAGACTGTCCTAAGACTGTGGTATATGTAAGGCTGTCCTTAGACTTTGGTATATGTAAGGCTGTCCTAAGACTGTGGTATATGTAAGACTGTCCTAAGACTGAGGTATATGTAAGGCTGTCCTAAGACTGAGGTATATGTAAGGCTGTCCTAAGACTGAGGTATATGTAAGGCTGTCCTAAGACTGTGGTATATGTAAGACTGTCCTAAGACTGTGGTATATGTAAGACTGTCCTTAGACTGTGGTATATGTTAGACTGTCCTAAGACTTATTTATATCAGACTGTCCTAAGACTGTGGTATATGTAAGACTGTCCTAAGAATGTGGAATATGTAAGACTGTCCTAAGACTGTGGAATATGTAAGACTGTCCTAAGACTGTGGTATATGTAAGGCTGTCCTTAGACTTTGGTATATGTAAGGCTGTCCTAAGACTGAGGTATATGTAAGGCTGTCCTAAGACTGAGGTATATGTAAGGCTGTCCTAAGACTGTGGTATATGTAAGACTGTCCTAAGACTGTGGTATATGTAAGACTGTCCTTAGACTGTGGTATATGTTAGACTGTCCTAAGACTTATTTATATCAGACTGTCCTAAGACTGTGGTATATGTAAGACTGTCCTAAGAATGTGGAATATGTAAGACTGTCCTAAGACTGTGGAATATGTAAGACTGTCCTAAGACTGTGGTATATGTAAGGCTGTCCTTAGACTTTGGTATATGTAAGACTGTCCTTAGACTTTGGTATATGTAAGACTGTCCTTAGACTGTGGTATATGTAAGACTGTCCTTAGACTGTGGTATATGTAAGACTGTCCTAAGACTTATTTATATCAGACTGTCCTAAGACTGTGGTATATGTAAGACTGTCCTAAGAATGTGGAATATGTAAGACTGTCCTAAGACTGTGGAATATGTAAGACTGTCCTAAGACTGTGGTATATGTAAGACTGTCATAAGACTGTGGTATATGTAAGATTGTTCTAAGACTGTGGTATATGTAAGACTATCCTAAGACTGTGGTATATGTAAGACTGTCCTTAGACTGTGGTATATGTAAGACTGTCATAAGACTGTTGTATATGAAAGGCTGTCCTTAGACTGTGGTATATGTAAGACTGTCCTAAGACTGTGGTATATGTAATACTGTCCTAAGACTGTGGTACATGTAAAACTGTCCTAAGTCTGTGGTATATATAAGACTGTCCTAAGACTGTGGTATATGTAAGACTGTCCTAAGACTGTGGTATATGTTAGAGTGTCTTAAGACTGTGGTATATGTAAGACTGTCCTAAGACTGTGGTATATGTAAGACTGTCCTAAGACTGTGGTATATGTAAGACTGACCTAAGACTGTGGTATATGTAAGACTGTCCTAAGACTGTGGTATATGTAAGACTGTCCTAAGACTGTGGTATATGTAAGACTGTCCTAAGACTGTGGTATATGTAAGACTGTCCTAAGACTGTTATATATATAAGGCTGTCCTAAGAATGTGGAATAAGTAAGACTGTCCTAAGACTGTGGTATATTAGGCTGTCCTAAGAATGTGGTATATGTAAGACTGTCCTAAGACTGTGGTATATGTAAGACTGTCCTAAGACTGAGGTATATGTAAGACTGTCCTAAGACTGTGGTATATGTAAGACTGTCCTATGACTGTGGTATATGTAAGACTGTTCTAAGACTGTGGTATATGTAAGACTATCCTAAGACTGTGGTATATGTAAGACTGTCCTAAGAATGTGGAATATGTAAGACTGTCCTAAGACTGTGGAATATGTAAGACTGTCCTAAGACTGTGGTATATGTAAGGCTGTCCTTAGACTTTGGTATATGTAAGACTGTCCTTAGACTTTGGTATATGTAAGACTGTCCTTAGACTGTGGTATATGTAAGACTGTCCTTAGACTGTGGTATATGTAAGACTGTCCTAAGACTTATTTATATCAGACTGTCCTAAGACTGTGGTATATGTAAGACTGTCCTAAGAATGTGGAATATGTAAGACTGTCCTAAGACTGTGGAATATGTAAGACTGTCCTAAGACTGTGGTATATGTAAGACTGTCATAAGACTGTGGTATATGTAAGATTGTTCTAAGACTGTGGTATATGTAAGACTATCCTAAGACTGTGGTATATGTAAGACTGTCCTTAGACTGTGGTATATGTAAGACTGTCATAAGACTGTTGTATATGAAAGGCTGTCCTTAGACTGTGGTATATGTAAGACTGTCCTAAGACTGTGGTATATGTAATACTGTCCTAAGACTGTGGTACATGTAAAACTGTCCTAAGTCTGTGGTATATATAAGACTGTCCTAAGACTGTGGTATATGTAAGACTGTCCTAAGACTGTGGTATATGTTAGAGTGTCTTAAGACTGTGGTATATGTAAGACTGTCCTAAGACTGTGGTATATGTAAGACTGTCCTAAGACTGTGGTATATGTAAGACTGACCTAAGACTGTGGTATATGTAAGACTGTCCTAAGACTGTGGTATATGTAAGACTGTCCTAAGACTGTGGTATATGTAAGACTGTCCTAAGACTGTGGTATATGTAAGACTGTCCTAAGACTGTTATATATATAAGGCTGTCCTAAGAATGTGGAATAAGTAAGACTGTCCTAAGACTGTGGTATATTAGGCTGTCCTAAGAATGTGGTATATGTAAGACTGTCCTAAGACTGTGGTATATGTAAGACTGTCCTAAGACTGAGGTATATGTAAGACTGTCCTAAGACTGTGGTATATGTAAGACTGTCCTATGACTGTGGTATATGTAAGACTGTTCTAAGACTGTGGTATATGTAAGACTGTTCTGAGACTGTGGTATATGTAAGGCTGTCCTAAGACTGTGGTATATGTAAGACTGTCCTTAGACTGTCGTATATGTAAGACTGTCCTTATACTGTGGTATATGTAAGACTGTCCTAAGACTGTGGTATATGTAAGGCTGTCCTAAGACTGTGGTATATGTAAGGCTGTCCTAAGACTGTGGTATATGTAAGACTGTCCTAAGACTGTGGTATATGTAAGACTGTCCTAAGACTTTGGTATATGTAAGACTGTCCTAAGACTGTGGTATATGTAAGGCTGTCCTAAGACTGTGGTATATGTAAGACTGTTCTTAGACTGTGGTATATGTAAGACTGTTCTAAGACTGTGGTATATGTAAGACTGTTCTAAGACTGTTGTATATGTAAGGCTGTCCTAAGACTGTTGTATATGTAAGACTGTCCTAAGACTGTGGTATATGTAAGACTGTCCTAAGACTGTGGTATATGTAAGACTGTCCTTAGACTGTGGTATATGTAAGACTGTCCTTAGACTGTGGTATATGTAAGACTGTCCTTAGACTGTGGTATATGTAAGACTGTCCTAAGACTTTGGTATATGTAAGACTGTCCTAAGACTGTGGTATATGTAAGACTGTCCTAAGACTGTGGTATATGTAAGACTGTCCTAAGACTGTGGTATATGTAAGACTGTCCTTAGACTGTGGTATATGTAAGACTGTCCTAAGACTGTGGTATATGTAAGACTGTCCTAAGACTGTGGTATATGTAAGACTGTCCTAAGACTGTGGTATATGTAAGACTGTCCTAAGACTGAGGTATATGTAAGACTGTCCTAAGACTGTGGTATATGTAAGACTGTCCTATGACTGTGGTATATGTAAGACTGTTCTAAGACTGTGGTATATGTAAGACTGTTCTGAGACTGTGGTATATGTAAGGCTGTCCTAAGACTGTGGTATATGTAAGACTGTCCTTAGACTGTCGTATATGTAAGACTGTCCTTATACTGTGGTATATGTAAGACTGTCCTAAGACTGTGGTATATGTAAGGCTGTCCTAAGACTGTGGTATATGTAAGGCTGTCCTAAGACTGTGGTATATGTAAGACTGTCCTAAGACTGTGGTATATGTAAGACTGTCCTAAGACTTTGGTATATGTAAGACTGTCCTAAGACTGTGGTATATGTAAGGCTGTCCTAAGACTGTGGTATATGTAAGACTGTTCTTAGACTGTGGTATATGTAAGACTGTTCTAAGACTGTGGTATATGTAAGACTGTTCTAAGACTGTTGTATATGTAAGGCTGTCCTAAGACTGTTGTATATGTAAGACTGTCCTAAGACTGTGGTATATGTAAGACTGTCCTAAGACTGTGGTATATGTAAGACTGTCCTTAGACTGTGGTATATGTAAGACTGTCCTTAGACTGTGGTATATGTAAGACTGTCCTTAGACTGTGGTATATGTAAGACTGTCCTAAGACTTTGGTATATGTAAGACTGTCCTAAGACTGTGGTATATGTAAGACTGTCCTAAGACTGTGGTATATGTAAGACTGTCCTAAGACTGTGGTATATGTAAGACTGTCCTTAGACTGTGGTATATGTAAGACTGTCCTAAGACTGTGGTATATGTAAGACTGTCCTAAGACTGTGGTATATGTAAGACTGTCCTTATACTGTGGTATATGTAAGACTGTCCTAAGACTGTGGTATATGTAAGACTGTCCTTAGACTGTGGTATATGTAAGACTGTCCTTAGACTGTGGTATATGTAAGACTGTCCTAAGACTGTGGTATATGTAAGACTGTCCTTAGACTTTGGTATATGTAAGACTGTCCTTATACTGTGGTATATGTAAGACTGTCCTAAGACTGTTGTATATGTAAGACTGTCCTTATACTGTGGTATATGTAAGACTGTCCTAAGACTGTGGTATATGTAAGACTGTCCTTAGACTGTGGTATATGTAAGACTGTCCTTAGACTGTGGTATATGTAAGACTGTCCTAAGACTGTGGTATATGTAAGACTGTCCTTAGACTTTGGTATATGTAAGACTGTCCTTATACTGTGGTATATGTAAGACTGTCCTAAGACTGTTGTATATGTAAGACTGTCCTAAGACTGTGGTATATGTAAGACTGTCCTAAGACTTTGGTATATGTAAGACTGTCCTAAGACTGTGGTATATGTAAGACTGTCCTAAGACTGTGGTATATGTAAGACTGTCCTAAGACTGTGGTATATGTAAGACTGTCCTAAGACTGTGGTATATGTAAGACTGTCCTAAGACTGAGGTATATGTAAGACTGTCCTTAGACTTTGGTATATGTAAGACTGTCCTAAGACTGTGGTATATGTAAGACTGTCCTAAGAATGTGGTATATGTAAGACTGTCCTAAGACTGTGGTATATGTAAGACTGTCCTAAGACTGTGGTATATGTAAGACTGTCCTAAGACTGTGGTATATGTAAGACTGTCCTAAGAATGTGGTATATGTAAGACTGTCCTAAGACTGTGGTATATGTAAGACTGTCCTAAGACTGTGGTATATGTAAGACTGTCCTAAGACTGTTATATATATAAGGCTGTCCTAAGAATGTGGAATAAGTAAGACTGTCCTAAGACTGTGGTATATTAGGCTGTCCTAAGAATGTGGTATATGTAAGACTGTCCTTAGACTGTGGTATATGTAAGACTGTCCTAACACTGTCCTTAACTTGGGGTTTATGTAATTGTTCTAAGACTGTGGTTTATATAAGACAATTTAAAAAGGTGATTTTTGTCCTCTTTTATTGCCTTTCTTTTCTTGTTTTTTTCTTAAATATGTTTCGATTTGTTATCCCGTTGACGAGTAATTGAACTTTGAGGCTTGTGTTTTGCTTTTCTTTTTTTTAAATCATGCATAAAGCCTCGGCTTCCACATATGTAATTTTAGGTTACAACGATACGTTTTTTCTTCTAAAAAGGCAAATTAAGCTACAGCAAAGAACAGGTTTAAAGTATGCTAGATTTTTTGATCGACAACATATTTGTAACTTTTGGAGGATGTTTTTTTCATCAGACAATCGGAATTCCCACTCCTTGTCGATGTTCTCCTGTATTCTTACGACGAATTTCTTCGACGTCTTATTAAAGACAAGAAGATAACGGAAGCTAGATCCTATAATTTTACATATAGATATATAGACGATGGATTTTCAAAAAGCCACCTTCAATGTGCTGAGTGGCTTCCGTTAATATATCCTTCAGAACTGAAAATTAAAATTACTTACACCTCGAATATGACACCAACGGTCATATTAGCACTAACGATAGTAATTTCAAAACTTTTAATTTCTCTAACTTATGCAGCTATATTTCAGCTTCTCGTGCATTCGGTGTCTATATTTCAGGTGTGCAAGAGTTTGCAGCGAGTGTACTGATTTTTGCAAACACCACCAATTTCTTCGGGATAAACTTATAAACCAAGGTTATTAGAAAAAAATACTTGTTCGCGCCTTTTAGAAGTTTTACTATAGATACCACTTACTTGTCGAAAAATATTCTCGTTTGATATTCAGTGTACAGTGATTGTGCTACGATGATTATTGGATACACCTATTACTGACTAGTGGTAATGATACCCATCCATTTTAATCAACAAACCAACGCACATACTACAGTTATAGAAGCGGGAGTTTTGTTATGCAATAAAACCTAGTTTAATCCCAATATTTCTTTAGAAATGCGTGTACTAAGTCAGGACCCTTGCTTTTGTTACTATATTTTGTGTTATTGGTTCTTAGTTTGCCAGGACTTTGATCTGTGATATTGTCTTTATTGAGATTCCTCGCTGTTCGTATTTTGTTATTACCTTCAGGCACATGTTTCCATTATTTGTTGAATTAGTATTTTTAGAATACGCGATATTAAATTATGCCTTTCAGATTTTTATTAAATACTTTAGAGACATATAACATATGGTTTTATCATGTATCATGAATACACTTTATAGTTCTCATCAAAGAAAACATTTTATTGGTCAAAAAGTACAGAAATCACATTAACCAATAAAAACAAATCAATACAAATGAACAGTTGTTATGACTGCTAATTATACTATAAATCGCCAGTATTCTATTTCAAAACGTCCTATATTTCCTTTACAATTGCATATTTAATGTAGGGCCAAAAAACGTCGACGCGTGTATAAATAGGTACTTATAATGAAATAATATGCACTACTTCCGATCAAGTAGCAACTATCGAATTTGTTTCCGGTGCCGACGTAAACACGGTTATTATTATGTCATTAATGTTGCAGTAAAAAGTACGTATTTTTATATTCATTACGTAACAGAAATAAGAAAGAAGTGACGTCTGCAAAACTCGGTCAACACGAAATATTGGAATAAATGAAAACGAAAACACGAAATATTGGAATAAATGAAAAAGAATAAGGAAATTGACGTTTTATATAAATTACATAAAATGTGTCACGTTAAGGACTGTATTAGCAGGTCTATACACCACGATGATGTTTTCGCTACACGTACCCAAAAGTTTTAATGCTGAAGAAAACTGTAGAATTGAAAAAATCCTTCCTACCATGTCTATTACATTTATTAATTTATTTCTTTATTTCCTCTTCAGCAGATATTACAGTGACATGTAGTATACATAAAATAAGTGATCAAAGCAAAATAAAATATCATACAATTGGGGATAATGTTGTAATTGAGCATATATAACACCAACATGATACAATGTATTATCCAAACTTGGTAGGTTATAAACGTTATGTACCATGTCCTTCTAAGGACATAGAAAGTTAATTGTCACTACTGTCACTAACACGGCTGGAGAAGGCGGTTGTAAAAGGCTTGGGAATATACTACATAAGTGTGGCACAAAGACCGCAGTGTGGTATTATTGAGTGTAGTGGTGACAGCATGCCAGATTCACTCACATATTTAAAGGAAGGTTTTTTTTTACATATGAAGTTTATTTACGATGCAAGATGATACTTTTTGGTACACTTCTATGCTCGGTTCTCCAGAATTTAGCATTTTATAGCTTTTGAACATTAAGTACATCTTTCTGCAAAACAAATTACAAAGGGGCCATATTCCAACTTAAAAAGAAAGAATACTGCGTTTTAATTGATTGTGACAGTAATTTGTGCATGTAATGAATGTTACTTTGCATAAAACAAACATTTTACGTGCATATCGTTCATTTAATTGTAAAATTTTGATTTGAATATCGCTTATTCAAATATGTAAAAAATCAAATAATCGTTATCTTTTTTTAAGAGTAGTAGATATTACCATTAGATTTTGATGAAAGCATGAGGGAGTTAAAAAAATCTCTCGGAATATACAAAGATCTATTTGTAAAGAAACTTTGTATGGAAGTATAACTGATTTAGTGTTGCCTAAGTTCTGCGAACACCATTTTTTACGGGACGTCGTATCTGTCAGCTTTTTATTCAATGCATTATCAATAATAATTATTGTCAAGCATGTCGGCGCCTTGGTGGCCGATTTGTTAAGGTAGTTCGTCTACTATTGATCAGGTGTACGTCTGTTAACACTGAGCCTGCGGGTTCGAGTCTCGCTGCGGGTACGGTGCACTCGACTACAATCTTAATTAACAAGGATTGCCAGTTTTCCTATCGGTCGAGAGTTTTCTCCGGGTACTCGTGCGTCCTTCCCCAACAAAAATTGTGCGCCATGATAAGCTGAAAACTTGCTTAAAGTGTCGTTAAACAATCGTGCAAACAAACAAACGAACACTCAACTATGTCAATAAAATTGCATTCCTTAAGTGTAAAACAAAACGACTTATAAAATGACAAATTTGTAATATTTGAACAAGGTTAGCAAAGTTACATATGTAACATGGTATACGACAAAATATTTGTTCACCTTAATTCAAGTAAATTAAGTTTTTGTTTTACGGCACGAGCGGAAGTTATTTTTTCGTAACTCCAATTCCTGTATGTTACAAAAACTGAATCTTTAAATTTTTATTGAAAAACAAAACGTGCGTTGGAGTTTATAATTCATAGTTTGCCGACTTTCTATAGGTTAACAGTTCTATGTATAACGTTATTTCATTTTATATACTTAACCATGGTAAGCAGGACGACGTATCATAATCTTGAATTTATGTTCGTTAGTAACAATCTTTTGTTTATTATAGGCTATTTTAAATTCGAAAATATTAACATATAATCAGCCAGCTTTATATGAATTATTTCTTTTTAATTTGTGTTCAAAATGCTTAGCTGGCCATAAATGTACAGTCGTACATTATAGATAAAAAGTGCTAATGTAGCTTGTATCAGTGTATTAATTGTCAAATATGACAGATTTACGTCATGGTATGTTGTATATTCTGATGGTATCCGACATGTCTGCTACAGCTAAGAATGTCTTTGTTGCTAACAGCATGTTTCCATCACCGTCATAATTTGGCAGACGAAGAGTGGAAATAGGTTTTAGGTCTCCCTCAAAAGAAAGAACCCGGACCAATTTGGATTCTCTTAAATAAATGTAAATACTGTCACCATGACAACACACTCCCTCTGGTATGTCACTTAATGTGTACGTCCATTTTATCCTGCCGGACTGTGTAGCACATGTAACAAAGGTGTTACTTTTTGTTTCTATGCTAATGACTATATTACCATTCGGCAAACCACAGATGCCTTTTAACGGCATTACAAAAGGAACACCAAACTCGTTTGGTTCGCATAGCAATGTTTCGCTCAAACTTGTCAGAACATGACAATCGATATTTATGATGTCGATGTGTGACGTCACACCACGAGACCATTGGAAATGTACTTTTTTATGAGGGCATTTATTTTTGACACAATGGCAAATTACAGCGTACTTATTGCCCGGTAACTGACAAATGGAGTAATAAGCTTGTTTAGTGACAACCTCTGTAATAACGCACAAGCCACTATAGGTTGATAGACGCAGTACACGCGGACATTTTCCAGGGCACGTTACTAGGATATCGTCACTGTTGCTAACCAAAGTAATGCCATAAACATCAGACAATGAGACTTCATCTACAAACTGATTTTCTACTTTATCTCGAAATCTTTGAATTTTAGAATTTGCATTGTCAACCGCGATAATGGAATGACCGTGAATAACTAACCCTGTAAATCTGGGGCTTGTGGCGAGAGATTTATCACACGGGTCTGGTTTTATTGCCAGATAGGGTTCCAGTTCAGTAGCAAGTGACGGTAAAACATTTGTCGCGAACTTAATTGATTGGCCACAAACTATCGTTTCAGTGTCTTCAAATTCTAACGAGTCCTCAGGTACAACGTGAACTGTTCCTACCGATTGTTCAACCAGCTTTTCACATAATTTTAAAAATGAATCATTTATCTCAAGTTGCAGTTTTATTGGCTCTTCGGATACACCAAGGGAGTATAATGTGTCAGTAAAGCGCTGAAGTTTTTGTGGAATTTCTGTTAATACGGATAATATATCTGTTGTAGATGTATATGATTGGGCTACTTCTACCTCATTGCGTAGTAATTTAAGTTGTAGAACTGTAGTCTCAGTCTGTTTTCTAATTTTTTCAACATCTGTTACAGCGTCTATTTTGCCAAGAATTTCAACAAATTGTTGAAAAGCCTTTTTTTCAAAGTCTTGAATGATCTTCTTAAGTTGAAATATAGTAGTTTGAATTTGGTTCCTTGACTGTATTAATACTTGATCTTTACCATATTCCCCAGAGATAATATCCTCTCCAAAACTAATAAGCTTTTCAATTTCATCAGACACATTTTTCAAACTGTCTCTGGCACTGTCATTACATTTTGACAAAGATTTACAATTGCAATCAGAATGTTTATGTTTTTCGACTGCACATTCGGAACATACTAGTTTACTACATCCAAAACAAAAGAACTCACAAAATTCATTTGGATGATCCGAACATGGAATTCCCGACTTCGGTCGAGGTTTATCACTTCCGGAAATAGCCTGGATGAGTAATAGAGCCAAATCGTCTGTCGGAAAGGACTTAGCCCATTCTTCCGAAGATATGCCATACGACGGTGCAGTTATTTCTCTTCTGTCCACTGGACATGCAAACTTGTTTATTCTCCTTGACGACTGAATTAGCTGGGTCAAGCATATTAAGCATATAGTATGGTCACACGGTAACACTCTAGGATCTGTCAATGTATCACGGCAGATTGGACAGGAGAGGTGATCGGTTGCTATATTATCAGCTAATCGTCTCGCCATGAAGTGATATCCCACAATAAACTCGGCAATGAGTCACATTCTGAATTATAAAAAAAAGAAAATTGTACACTAAAAATACGTCCATTCCATGTAATTCAAACGGCTAACGGATAATTCGGTTGAATGTGCTAATATAGTAATTTTTGTTGCGATAGGAAACGGATGGAATTGTTGATAGGATTTTAATTTATGCTTGAAAGATTTGAATTTTATAACAATTAACATACCTTTTGCAAATTATATTTAAAATGAGTTTTTAAATAAGATAGTCCTTAAACGGACAGCCATTTTTTCATTTACATTTCGTGTGTATTTATTTGTTTATTACCAAAAAAACATAGATCCGGACCTCCTGTATTAGCAGCCAGGTTCTAGTTCTTTACCTAGGATGTGTAGAGCCCAGAGCAGCCAGGTCTTATTTCTAATGTTAGGATATATAGAGCCCAGGGAAGCTAGGTTCTAATTCTATACCTAGGATGTACAGAGCACAAAGCAGCCAGGTCTTACCTAATGCTACGAAATAAAGAGCAAAGAGGAGTCATGTTCTAATTCTATACTACGGATGTGTAGAGCCCATAGCAGCCAGGCCTTACCTAATGCTACGAAATAAAGAGCAAAGAGCAGTCATGTTCTAATTCTATACTACGGATGTGTAGAGCCCATAGCAGCCAGGTCTTACCTAATGCTACGAAATAAAGAGCAAAGAGCAGTCATGTTCTAATTATATACTACGGATGTGTAGAGCCCATAGCAGCCAGGTCTTTCCTAATGCTATCAAATAAAGAGCAAAGAGCAGTCATGTTCTAATTCTATACTACGGATGTGTAGAGCTCATAGCAGCCAGGTCTTACTACTAATGTTAGGATGTGTAGAGCCCAGAGCAGTCAGGTCTTACTACTAATGTTAGGATGTGTAGAGCCCAGAGCAGTCAGGGCTTACTTCTAATGCTAGGATGTGTAGAGCCCAGAGTAGTCAGGGCTTACTTCTAATGATAGGATGTATAGAGCTCATAGCAGCCAGGTCCTAATTCTATACCAAGGTGCCCAGATCAGCCAAGTCTTATTTCTAATGTTAGGATGTGTAGAACCAAGATCAGCCAGGTCATAAAATACCTAGGATGTATAGATCCCACAGCAGCCATGCCCTAATTCCAAACCTAAGATGTGTTGAGCCCATAGCAGCCAGGTCCTTCATATATACATAGGATGTGTAGAGCCCAGAGCAGCCAAGGTCTTAGTTCTAATGCTAGGATTTATAGAGCTCAGAGCAGCCAGGTCTTACTTCATAATGCTAAGTTGTGTACAGCCCAAAGCAGCCAGGTTCTATTTCTAAACCTAGGATGTGTAGAGCCCAGAGTAGCCAGGTCCGATTTCTATAAATCTGATGCGTAGAGCCTAAAGCAGCGGGGTCCTAATTCTATACCCAGGATGTGTAGAGCCCATAGCAGCCAGGTCCTATTTCTATACCTAGGATGTCTAGAGGTCAAAGCAGCCAAGTTTTACTTCTGATGATAGCATGCATGGATCCCAGAGCAGCCATGTCTTACTTCTAAGTTTAGAATGTATAGAGCCCAGAGCAGCCAAATCTTACTTCTAAGTTTAGGATGTATAAAGCCCAGAGCAGCCAGGTCTTACTTCTAAGTTAAGGATGTATAAAGCCCAGAGCAGCCAGGTCTTACTTCTAAGTTTAGGATGTATGAAGGCCAGAGCAGCCAGGTCTTACTTCTAAGTTTAGGATGTATAAAGCCCAGAGCAGCCAGGTCTTATACCTATACCGAGGATGGGAAGAGCCCAGTGCAGTCAGGTCTTACTTCTAATGCTAGGATGGACAGAGCTTAGAGCAGCCAGGTCTTGCTTCTAATGTTACGATGTATAAAGCCCAGATCAGCCAGGTCCTATATCTATACCTAGGATGTATAGAGCCCAGCTAGATCAGCCAGGTCTTACTTCTTATGCTAAGAGCCCAGGGCAGCCAGATCCTAATTCTTTACCTAGGATGTATACAGCCCAGAGCAGCCAGGTCCTAATTATATACCCAGGATGTGTAGAGCCCAGAGCAGTCAGGTCTTGCTTCTAATGTTAGGATAAATAGAGCCCAGAGCAGCCTGATCCTAATTCTATACCTAGGATATGTAGAGCCCAGAGCAGCCAGGTCCTATATCTATTAGGATGTATGAAGCCCAGATCAGCCAGGTCCTATATCTATACCTAGGATGTATAGAGCCCAGAGCAGCCTGATCCTAATTCTATACCTAGAATGTATAAAGCCCAGATCAGCCAGGTCCTATATCTATACCTAGGATGTATAGAGCCCAGAGCAGCCTGATCCTAATTCTATACCTAGGATGTATAAAGCCCAGATCAGCCAGGTCCTATATCTATACCTAGGATGTATAGAGCACAGAGCAACCTGATCCTAATTCTATACCTAGGATGTATAGAGACCAGAGCAGCCAGGTCCTATATCTATACCTAGGATGTATAGAGCCCAGATCAGCCTGATCCTTATTCTATACCTAGGATGTATAGAGACCAGATCAGCCAGGTCCTATATCTATACCTAGGATGTATAGAGCCCAGAGCAGCCTGATTCTAATTCTATACCTAGGATGTATAAAGCCCAGATCAGCCAGGTCCTATATCTATACCTAGGATGTATAGAGCCCAGAGCAGCCTGATCCTAATTCTATACCTAGGATGTATAGAGACCAGATCAGCCAGGTCCTATATCTATACCTAGGATGTATAGAGCCCAGAGCAGCCTGATCCTAATTCTATACCTAGGATGTATAAAGCCCAGATCAGCCAGGTCCTATATCTATACCTAGGATGTATAGAGCACAGAGCAACCTGATCCTAATTCTATACCTAGGATGTATAGAGACCAGAGCAGCCAGGTCCTATATCTATACCTAGGATGTATAGAGCCCAGATCAGCCTGATCCTTATTCTATACCTAGGATGTATAGAGACCAGATCAGCCAGGTCCTATATCTATACCTAGGATGTATAGAGCCCAGAGCAGCCTGATTCTAATTCTATACCTAGGATGTATAAAGCCCAGATCAGCCAGGTCCTATATCTATACCTAGGATGTATAGAGTCCAGAGTAGCCGAGCAGCCTGATCCTAATTCTATACCTAGGATGTATAGAGACCAGATCAGCCAGGTCCTATATCTATACCTAGGATGTATAGAGCCCAGAGCAGCCTGATTCTAATTCTATACCTAGGATGTATAAAGCCCAGATCAGCCAGGTCCTATATCTATACCTAGGATGTATAGAGCCCAGAGCAGCCTGATCCTAATTCTATACCTAGGATGTATAAAGCCCAGATCAGCCAGGTCCTATATCTATACCTAGGATGTATAGAGTCCAGAGTAGCCAGGTCTTACTTCTGATATTAGGATGTATAAGGTCCAGATGAGCTAGGTCCTATATCTATACCGAGGATGAGAAGAGCCCAGAGCAGCCAGGTTTTCTTATGTTAGCATGTATAGAGCCCAGAGCAGCCAGGTCTTACTTCTAATGTTAGAATGTATAGTGCCCAGATCAGCCAGGTCCTAATTCTATACCTAGGATGTATAGAGCCCAGAGCAACTAGGGCCTATATTTTTACCTAGAATTTGACGGACTGCTAACTCGGACAATTTTTTGAAAATTCTACTGCCCAAAATGTGGTTGCTAAATAGACAAGAAAATTAAAAAATTCCAACCAAATTCTCAGTCCTCCCAACAATAACAGTAACGATTAAACTTTGAATGAAAATAAGGAAGTTAACAATTTAGTTATTAACTGATTCATTTATAACGATCGAAGCTGTTGAAGTTATTTAGAGATTTATCAATTAACGATATATAAAATTGCATGGGGACATTAACCTGTAAAATATGCTGTAAAATATTTTTTTAAATACTGAAAATAACACACACACAAACTAAAACAAAAATTTGACTCATTCATTCAAAATTTACATAACCTTGAACAGTTACATGTAGCGTAATGTACAATGGAACTGCTTCGACGTTATAAAACGTGCACACCTTCAAAATAGTGCATTTACACGTGTAGATAGTTTGTTTACACGATTTTATCAACACGAGGAAGTACTTTTATCATGTTAATACAGGATCATTCAGTAAGTTATCATTTTCAGATAATGAATATTCAGTGATAGGATAATTAATTATCTACCCCAATATACTTACATGATTAGCAAATTATTTATTTCCGATTTTAAAACAGAAACTTGAATTTCTATTATCTAAACTCAGAAAATCATATGATCGTGACAACTGTGTATTTAAAATCAATATCGTAAAATAGTTTTAATATGTTATGACTAACCATGTAGGGCAACCTGCCAAGTACGTAACAGTCTTTCTATCGTGTTAGGATTTTTATACCCCCGCTCGACAGAGTCGGGGGTATATAGTGGTCCTCATGTCCGTTCGTCCGTCCGTCCATCCGTCCGTCTGTCCGTCCGTCCGTGCGTCCGTCCGTGCGTCCGTCCGTCCGTTCGTCCGTCCACATTTGGTTTCCGGATGATAATTCAAAAAGTTTACATCCGATTTGAATGAAACTTTGGGATATTGTTATATATCAGGTTGGTAAGAAGCCTATTGATTTTGGGGGAAATCCGTCAAATTTCAAGGTCACAGTCCACGAAAAACGTTGGAAATTTTAACAAAAAAGTTGTTTCCGGACAATAACTCAAAAAGTTTACATCTGATTTGAATGAAACTTTGGGATATTGTCATATATCAGGTTGGTAAGAAGCCTATTGATTTTGGGGGAAATACGTCAAATTTCAAGGTCACAGTCCACGAAAAACGTTAGAAAATTTTACAAAAAAGTTGTTTCCGGACAATAACTCAAAAAGTTTGCATTCAATTTGAATGAAACTTTGGGATATTGTTATATATCAGGTTTGTAAAAAGCCTTTTGATTTTGGGGGAAATGGGTTAAATTTCAAGGTCACAGTCCACGAAAAACGTTAGAAATTTTTACAAAAAAGTTGTTTCCGGACAATAACTCAAAAAGTTTGCATCCGATTTTAATGAAACTGTAAAATATTGTTATATATTTTGTTGGTAAGAAGCCTATTGATTTTGGTGGAAATCTATCAAATTTCAAGGTCACAGTCCACGAAAAACGTTAGAAATTTTTACAAAATGCGGGGGTATTAGTGATCGCTAGATCGACTTTGTCTAGTTAACACGCTGGGGAACAAGCTGTTAGAGCCAAAAATACTAGACCGGTACTAATAAATGTTCTATTTAAAAAACAGTAATAACTAAAGGACTATAAATGCATAAACAGTATTCCGCTTATAGTTCAAGTTCGACGGATTTCCACTGTAAGGTTCATAATTCAGCTATACGAGTTTCAGTATGCTTCCATTGACGATCTCGGAATGTTTCCTTGTGAAAATGAAAATTGAAGTTTATATAACAGATTCAGGCACGCTAAAAACGATACTGAAATTAATAAATTAATTATAAATAATGTTAATACAATAAGTGTCATGTACATATATTTTGCTCGACATCAAAGGTAAAACTCCGTAGTAAAACTGCCACAATAAAAACCGATTAAAATGTGTCACAAACCAATTTTCAGATTAACAGAACATGTTTGTCCGGGTAAAAATCTGTGAACATTTTACACCACGACATTTCTTACAGTTGATTGACATTGCATTAACAAAACGCAGAAAATAGCTTAATGTGATAAACAAAATACAAAATGACCCAGGGTGACACGAAAGCATCCACAGTTCCTGCTCTACATGTGGCACCCGTCTTATAACTTAAGGACACTTGTCAAAGTCCTGTACAAGTCGTTCACGAGGTAAAAAGATGTTAAGAGATGACAATGCAAATAAATCCGGAGTCATATATAAGAACAAATCTTTTATGGTGGTTAACGCAGAACTTACGAAGTGATTGTTTATTTGTTTGGTTGAATGTAGTTGAACGCCACTTTCTACTGGGAGAGTTCTGAGTGCTAACATAGCTGCGAAGCTCGCCTTCAGGTGGCGGATAACGTCGGCAATCCCCCCGGGTGTTGTATGGGTATAATAAGGAAACCCTGACCATATTTGGTTATGTGTTTGGAGATTGCCACGCTCCAAGCAAAACAAGACCCGTATTATAGAAGGTAGCTAATTTATAGCAGGAATCACGAGATCACGATATAACAATTTCGTTTTCTCGAGATAACGAAACTTTATATTGAGATCACGATATAACAGTATCGTTTTCTCGAGATAACGATAGACTGTTGTATCGAGATAACGAATTTAAAAAAAAGTTCTTATTTTTCATGTCCCTTTACGGCTTCCGTACTGATGTGTATTATACCTTATGTTGGCGTTCAGTACCATTCAGGTGTATTCAGAGACCAAACCCCAAATGGTAGAATTTGGTGGACCAAAGAACAGTTTTTGTTCCCAGTAAAAAAATCGGAGGATTTCTCTTTTGTAACAGCTACAATACGCTTCCGCATTGTCGAAATTTAAGAATACATTACCAATATGTCCGCTGTCAAGCGTTTCATTGATAACATGACAGTCCCTATTTAAAAGACATTTACTATCTGTTACCCGCTTATACCTACGAATAGCTTGGTGTGCGCTGAGAGATAGTGTATTACGCCCCAGGAATGGACCCAGGACCCGAAAGTTAATGTCAACATTGATACTTTAGTAAAACACTAAATGATTATTTATCCTTTACTCTACCATAATGTCAATATGACCTAACTTTTATCATTGTATGCGGTACAAAGTCAAGACTATCACTTATAACAAAAGTTGTTCGGGTGAAGGGGGAGGATTTAAAATGGTATTCCGTATTTTCTTACTGTCAATTCCGTATGTTTTAGTCTGTAGCGCATTTCTATTAGATACCAACAACCTTCCCAACGGACAAACTGTGGCACCAGGTTATTATTTAACTGTCACCGAGTTCTTAGCAGCTCAAAAGCAACAACATCGCGAAAACGAGGACCTTCATCAGACTATGGATAAGACTCTTGCTGTGCTTACATTACAGATTCAAGATAAGTTTTCAAAGCTTGAACAAAAACTGCAAGATTCTACAAAAGAAAACGAAACTCGCTTGAGTGTAGAACTTCTGGAACGTAAATATCGTGAATTGGAAGATAATTATACAAGAATGCAACACCTTGTCATTGACTTACAAAAACAAAACGCAGATAAGGAAAACGAGTTAGTTCTGCTAAGAAATTCGACGTCGGAATTAGATACAAGGATTAGACATGTTGAACAATTAAAAAGTTTTCAACAACTTACAGAACTAGAAAATTTAAAACACGTAGTGCAAGTAATTAATGATCAAACTGGATCATTGAGAAGTAATGAACTTGCTAGAAATCAAGATTTTCTCGCTCTTTATAACGAAACATTAGCGTTAAAAAGAAAAACGAGTGAAATTGAAGTAAAATCCGACAATTTTCGTAACCAAACAGTGGTCATGTTCAAGAATTTAGAAAACGTGCAAAATACCTCATTTAATGAACTACAGAGTGAAATTGCTCGAACAAGGATGGAGGCTGAACTTTATGACAATAAGACTTTCCTAGAACTGAAAAAACTGTCTACTGAGATTAATGAACAAAGTAAGTTCTGAAATTCCAAGGAAACTCTCTGACATGTATCATTTAATAAAGAGGTGCCAAAAAGTTGATTTTACATAAGGGTTTGTCAAATGAAGTAATTATGAATGTTTTATAAATAAAGTACATAAATCTATTAATTATTAAAATAAAGTTTAAACGCATAAATTGAATAATAACAATATTTTACTAACAATTTTATCAATCTGACTATCGTTAAAGATAAAATGCATGAAATTAACAGATCTAAGGTGCATATATTATTCTAATGTCTCTTTTTGTTGCAGTTGCCATCACATCATGTACGTCACATTTTGGATCCGTTTCTAGTGATTACGTAATAACATTTGACGATGTTAAATCTGTGGTTGGAGTTAATAATGTTTCATCCTTCAAAGCAAGTGGTAAATTTACCTGTGAAAAAGAAGGTCTATATCATATATCAGCGTCATTAATGTCTTATACAACCGGCGATTACTTTTTCATAAAGGTTAATGGTAATGTCTATTCACGGGCAAACCTTGACCAAAAAAGTGGTGGTAGTTATCTACGTGCTACGGCTGTAACGACTGCAGCACTTAAGGTTAATGATACTGTTTGGGTTGAAACGTCAAATAGTATGTTTATACACGGTGGAAGTTCATATTGTTGTTTGACGATTGTTAACGTAAAATAATATGTATAGCCGAACATAGCAGTGCCAATATGTCAGCAGACAATCATTTATAATATGGTTTGTGTTTTGTATTTGATCTTTTCTGTGTTACTTATAGATAACTTTGACTAATACAATTCATTACTTATTTATACAATACAGTATAAGTTGTTTTTAGGAAATTTCCCAGATTTACAACAAAATGAAAGATCATTTTAGCGGCATTTTGTTTAAGCGAGTATTTACATGTATGTAATAATCTTGTTTATAATATACTTATTAATAATATGTTTGTTTTTGCATATGTAATACAGACAATGTCAGTTTACTCATAACACAAAAGGGTGTGATATGATATCCAGGGATGTGACAGGGTAACGATATCACACCCCTAGGAATCTGTATCACCCCTCACTTTGTGGATTTCCAGTCTGCAGGAAAACTACTATTTTTACATGTAACATTATCATATCTGGATCCGTTTTGGGTAATCTTATATTATTTGGGGATTTTTGTATTTGTGTGTCGTCTGCTAAAAATGGAATTAAACGAACGCAAGGTTTGGAGTTGAAAGAGAACATATCGTCAAAACTCCACAGAAAGATTGCAAATGTATTGAAACACTTGTTATTACGGAATTGTTCTATGATTATTATGATACTAATTTTCGAGATTTAAGAACTTTATTTTTTAAGGACATTTGCAGAAGACGGTACCTATTTGGTGTAATTTGATGTGCATATTCGTGTTTATAATCAAGAAAATATCATTGAAGGTTATTGTTATTTATTTATTAAAAATTTCAAGTTCATGTTAACTTTATTATTAATTTTAATACCTGATGAAACAATTGATATCATTAAAATTCTCACATTAAAATGACTAAATATATGATAAAAACGTTAAAATATGTCGCTTTTCATATCACACCACATATCAATCTTCGACACATGTCTACCCTCGGGCTTAAAGACCTTCTGGTAGATGTGGGGGTATCGTCATAAAATAACCTCTTATCATCACCATTTTGCAGTGTTTTCTTTTTATCTTTATGTGCTGTATAATCCGATCTCGCTCTACTAGCATAAGATTTGCCCATTGGTTTTTGCCCTTTGACTAGATAAGGACGAGAAAATGCATCTTGTTTCAAACAACTTAAATAATCTATAAATAACAATCAAAATATTTTGCGGGAATTTCATTGCGCGAATTGCTGATGACCGCGAAAACTACCAAAAGAGATAAATGTGAAAAATCATACGATATATTGTTGCTGCATACACAAATGAATGTTTTTAACATATTATATTTGCCGCCTTGAATGTAATGTGCATTATGTTCAAGATGGAGCGAACACCAAGACCTGGGACTAAGTCGCAGAGCACCACGAACTGAAACAATGCGTATAAAACAATCTTTATAAACCTTCATGATTGTTAATAGATTACACGCCCTGATTAAGTCTTTCCACTTTCAATAACACATTAGCAAATGCAGATATCGGTTCATTTCGTATACTACAATAATTGCTTTGTTTGTTTTGTTGTTGTTTGATTGATTGATTGATTAATGGTGTTTAACGCCCGAGCAGCAATATTTCAGCTATATTCAGGCGATGAACATGAAATGGATGATAAAATGAACATGAAATGATGATGAATGAAAATGGGATGGGACACAAGGAAAAATAGGGGTAACGGATTTTAGATTGCCACTGGCAAATGGGAAGATGGATAGGGTCGGGCAATTTAGCCTCCTGTAGCGGGATCGAAATCCCTACTCATATCGAATACTACAGCAGCGTTCTTTAACGTGCGAGGAACGTGGCATTTTTCCCAACACGGTGCACTAATATGGTTTGCGGTCAGGTTTTCCGTATTATGGCCTGACAACCCCAGCTTGCCAGGGGTACCCCATTCAACCACCTGGGGCACACATCCCAGTCGGTCTTTAGGCAAACCGACCTGACACGCCGGTCAGGGTACTGGGCGCTATTTAGTCGCCTTTTACGACAAGCTAGCGCGACTGCGGTCTATTCTTTTAGCCACCCGGATCCCGCACGGGGCGTTGTTTGATTGAATGTTGATTAACTTTCAGCATTTTTTTCTATCTCGTGGCGTCCAGTTGTTATTCGGAGGAAACTTTAGAACCCGGAGAAAACCATACCTTCGCTATGAAAACTGACAATACTTGTCAGCTTAGATTGAAGTCGACTACACCATGCCCGTAGTTAGACCAGTTAACCCCAGCAACCGCAGTGTTGACATAACACGTGATCAAAGTAAATGATTAACTTCCTTAACCACTCGGCCCCTTAAATGTTTTGTATTTATTTTTAATTTGAAATTTTGTTGGTTGGTAGAGATTTTTATAAGAAACGAAACACTGGTATTAAAAAATTACAAGTGGAAAAGGAAATTATAACAGGGTCCATGTTATAGAAGTTAGTTAAAGAAGTTAGAAACGGACAGACATCGACCGAACAAGGATATAAGCGAAATAGAACAGAAAATCCGCAATCTGAGATTAAAAGATCAATAAAAGTTTAAGCTTTTTTCTAAATCTAAATTTTGTGTCAACAAAACAATAATTTAGAATAACCACATACCCCACAAAATGGGAATCACGAATATTAGCAAATTGGGCGTATCGCAAGTGCTTCTAAATGTGAATTAATTTTTGACACAGATGAAGCACCCGTCGTGTAACTCAAAGTTATAATCAAAATTAACGACGTCCATAAAAAAACGAACGGTGAACGGGTAAAAAGTGTTTCACAGTAGGAAGAAAAAACACAGTCCATCAGTTACTTACTTAAACCATGCATAAAAGTAGAATGTGTGAGGACCTTTTTTAATTTAAAGTAAGAATGATTACAGTTACCGTTATTACCATTTTTTACATGGTTTCAAGGTTGTTTAACCTTCGTTTGACTGTAGTTATAAACTCTAAAGACATAGAAACTTCAGGAAATTAAAAGGATTTTTTTTTCATTTTCGTGATATGCTACTAAATGGCGTTTAGTATTTTTTCCTATCTTTTTGCTGATTAGGACGGTAGTTAGATAGACCAGTTACCAGTATTGAAGATATTTTTGGAAGTATTGAGATATCGTTTGTCATGATTTTAAATAAGATCATGAAATTATGTAAATATATGAATATAGGCGCAGCCTTAATGAAAGCACTGCACATTTCACGATTCATGACGCTACTTCCGAGCACCCTTCCAGGTGTAGAAATACCAAATACCGGAAACCAGTGCAGAGGTTATACGTAAAAGTAGTACTATTCAACAGACCGGTTCACTGTTGCATCATATAGAATTTGAACCGCACATGATACCAGAATAAATTTGGTATTTTGAGAAAGCTGCATATCGTAGGAAACGTGAGGATAAAGTTTTATTGGTTATAAATAAACATAAAAATGTTGAGAGTCAGTTAGGGAGATGCACTGTTTTAGACTGAAATAGTAAAAGTAGATTTTTAGACCATTGGACTTCGGTTGAGCATTCGTTCTTATATGCAATAAAAATATTGTGAAATTGTGACAGAATGTTGACCCTGTGCATATTTATATCGGACAGAAGTATCACTTTTTTTTAAGAGGGCCTCGGTGGCCGAGTGGTTAAGGTAGTTTGTCTAATATTGATCACGTGGTCTGTCAACACTGAGATCCAGGGGACAAGAGCATGCGCATGATATGATGGACGGCTGAAAGAACTCTCGGATATAAATGGGATAATTTGATGGATAACATATATGTATAGTATTATTGCTTCGTACGGTAGTTACAAATCTATTCAGTATTACTTTGAAGTTCGAAATTGACAGATACTCTGTATAGATTTTGTGTATTTAATCTTGATTGAATACCCTGAGTATACCATTTATACATCCTGAGTTGTACTCACGGCAATTGACAACAAATATGGATGCCCCCACTGACAATAACATTGATTTGTTACAATCCTGTTCTCAACCTAACCCATTGTCTACGGTCAAGTCTACGGACAAGTGTACCCCATCTGCTAAAAAAGGACCATTCCTGATAGCCCGAATGAGCTACCTGGTACTGTAAAACAGCAAACACGTCAACGTAGACGAACAAACTCTTTAGAAAACCTTACCGATATCGGCACGAAGAAAACCCCTGCATTAAAAAGGGACATTACGAGTAAAGTAATAGAAGCTTTGACTAGCCCTGAAGTGCAAAATGCCATAATTCCAGTGCGATCTCAAAAAATAGGTGAAACATTATCCTTGCTGATTGAATCTTATGTGAAAGCTTATGTTCAGTCTGAAACCAAGCCACTGGTTGACACCAAAAAATAGCCAACAGAAAACTATTGAAAACCTACAGAAATCTCACAACGATAACACCGAAAAAATCTGTACACAGCTTACTAAAGTATCTAATATGGAAAAAACTATATATCAACAATAAATGCAAATTCAAGAACATGAGGCTGAAATGAACTCAATGCACAAGAGAATGTGCGAGCTTGAAATTCAAATAGAAAATCAAGAACAAAATTCTCGCAGAACTAGCCTGCGCTTTCATAACATTGCAGTACCTATTTACGACAGGGGCAGAATAATCCACCCCGTCGACACAGATACGCTTATCTTCAATGTGTGCAACAATAAGCTTGGTTTACAACTAACAATTAATGATATTGGTAGGTCACATGTAATCGGGAAAGTAAGAAATGGGAAATCTCAAGTCATCGTTCGATTTCTCTCGTACCGCACTAGACAGCTCGTCTACACTAACAAAAAACGATTAAAGGAGGACCAATGCGGCATTTTTATTACAGAAAACCTCACACAATTTAGGAGTAGTCTTACTAAAAGACTAGCCGATATGAAATTCAAAGTGCAGATAAACGCCTACTGGACAAGTGATGGACGCATCTTTAAAGAAACTGAAAACAGCCGCAAAAAAGTTATTTCTAATTTTGAACAAATTGAACAAATAGACCGTCGTTCTAAAGTGCGTGCTACCGAGATGGATGGCTCTGCGAACTCGGCGACCGACTTTGCCACAGGCGACGAATCGTAGACGATTAACCACAGCTTAATATTCCTTGTGTGTGTTTTTTCTTTCCCGTGTATATATATCACATTTCAATGTGTAATACTTATTCATATTAAGTTCAATCCAACATTTTTTTCATTTTCTATGCTTACTGTGTAATTTAATTATTGTGTAAAGTAATCTAAGTTTTCTTACCCCTCCCCCCAAAGTACCTACCTGTTTAATAGTATCGCATTTATCGAACACTCATTTTACTGGTACTAAGATAAGAAATCTACTGAAATCACATCTACTTATTAGATGAATAAAATGAAATGTGAGGGTCCGCGCTTCAACGGTTATCCGGTACTATATTAATTAAAATTAAAAAATACACATCAATTAAAAAAGATATTGAAATTCTTTTCTCTGTTAATTCCATGCGGTTTATATCATGCTTTACTCTTCTTACCTCAAGAGTCTAAAAAATACCGTAGTTTGCTCCTTTTGTTCGTGTGTGTGTGTTGTTTGTTTTTTTTTTTGTGTGTGTACGCAATACACTTTAAGAAGCTGTATCATATATCTCGATTATGTCTCGATACAGCTAATCAACTGATGTTTCTCTTCTTCTGTTATTATTATTAATTGAGCTACTTTCAACAGAGTGAAGATGATCAGCTCTAGCTTTTTCTTTTACTACTCATTAAATATTACCTGGAGGAGCTGTATCACATACCCGAGGTCACTAATGATACAGCTCCCCCGTGGTTCCACAATGGCAATACGTTTGGTCTTTATATTCCTAATAGCTGCGAATATCTGTGTCAATCTACACATGAATATAAAGGAGCAAGTTATGTTTTACTCTTGCCTTAAGCTTAATAGATCTAATAATACTAAGATCCACTTTAATGTAAATAGTTCTTATTTATTATTTACGTGTGTATATATAGTTGTGTGTATGTGTGTATATGTATATGTTTATCTTATGTGTCTGGTAATATTACATATTGGTATTTAAGAAAAAAAATGAACAACCCATACAAAATTTCCTTATCACAATAAATCAAAGATGTCTGTCAAATTAAGAACATTAGCATTATATGCGCTCTACATATGAATATTGTCAGTAATAATGGTAATAGTAGTGGAAGAGATTAATATTATTATTATTATTTTTATCAGAGACATGTAACTATAAGTCTGTGTTATTATTATTATTAGGCGTGTAATTTATTGTATCCACTGAATCCAAACTATTATGATTATATTCAGTAACTTTCCTGAAATAACTCCGATTTAAAAATGTATATATATATATATATATATATATATATATATATATATATATATATATATATATAATGAACCAAACAATGATAAATTAATACCGTTGTAATTACCCACAATCCCTGCAATACAAATATATTTCATGTTGCCCGCTCAAATCTACCAATAATAGCACAATGCGACAAATTAAAGGATCTCATAAACAGAGAAACTGTATTTTCAAGTAAGCGACAACCACGGAACCTAAAACGCTTACTTACACGTGCACAGTTTGACTCTAATCACAGTCAACACATTTTTACCGTCTCTAAATGTAATGATTGTAGGTGCGGAACATGTGACTATATATACACGGGATCAGAATTAAATACCAAAGACGGATTAAAAATATATACCAATGGAAACATGACCTGTAAAAGTATGAATCTGATATATTGCATCCAATGTAGCAATTGCAAAGAGATTTATATAGGTCAGACCGGAAACGCTCTGAATCAACGCATGACTGTTTTTATAAAATGCACAGTACGGATGATTTGTTGAGAGAAATTAAGGAAAAAAACTTCATAAAAAAGTTTAAACCTTTGTTAAACAAACGTTAATGTATTTCCGTTACATGCCTTTTGAGTGAACATTTTATTGAGTTATCTCCCTTACCTATACGTAACGCAATTATGACGTTACTTAGTCACTGTTACTATACTTTTGTTTGTACACACCTGAAGATTGTTTGTAAACATGAAAGCGCTAGTGTAAATACAGAACAAAGACTCTGGTTATGTTTTACTTTTATTGGACACACACACACACATATATATATATATATATATATATATATATATATATATATATATATATATATATATATGTGTATATGTATATGTATGTATGTATGTATGTATGTATGTATGTATGTATGTATGTATGTATGTATGTGTATATATATATATTTATATATATATGTATATGTATATGTATATAAAATGTGTGTTTAAGCTTCACACATTCAAACTTCACTTAATACTCAAAATACACAAGAGTCCTAATTCTTTACCGTGTATATCATTCTCGTATTTTGACTTCACTCACCAGGAACCCCACATTATTATAATGACCGTATAATTAACGAAATGAGCTACAAGTACACAGTTTCCAATTTCACTACCAGTAAGAATTTGTATCTGTAAATTCCCGACATATTGAACAATATCTAATCTCGACCAATTGGAACCCCTCTATATTGATCAATCGTATAAATTAATAGGTCAAGTTCAACTGTAGTTCTTAAGTAGCTTTTTTCTAGTCTGTGTATCGTTTTGTAAGAAACAACAACATCAATGTTTTTTTTCTGTAGGTATATATTTGTAGTGTTATATGTATATATCCATGTTATTGTTGTATATGTTTTCATAGTTTCTGTCCAAGTCATTGTAGATCCCTTTGTATTCTCTGAATTGTACTTAAATAACAATTCTAGACATGAACAATATAACTGTAAATATCCCATTTCGCCCTAAATGAGAATGAATTTGCTGACTATGTACATTATTTTCTTGTTTCATATTATTTCTTTTTTATTGTATTGTTATTACTATTTATCTATTTTTACTTTAAGTGATGATGAGTGTGATTTTCTTACTTTGTGTTACCAGTTAGGCAGCCCGTCTAAAACAGTTACCATCCTACAACCAAATGGGTAATTGCATTGAAATGTACAGGGCTGCCATCGGGCTATTTAATTTACGTATCCAATGCACCTTTAGGCTCGTTAAAGTAAATTTCTATGAGAACTCATATAAAGATATACTACTTACCAATTTAAAGTGTTCATTACTCGTCCTCTCCCTCTCCCTACTTCAAAGTTTAAATCCAAATATAAATGTTGTTTTTCTACTGGTTATCCTTCATTATATCCTTGTAATTGGAAATGTTGAAAGAAATCCTGGCCCCACAATAAATAATATTACCAATCCTGTACCTAAAATCCCATCAGATGCAATCTCAATATGTAATTTAAATATCCGAAGTATAAGAAACAAACTTTTATTCCTAGAAAACTTCACTGACGAGTTTGACATAATTACTCTAACTGAAACTCATCTAGATTCAAATATAAATGATGAAGACCTGCAACTTGATTCCTTTTCAAAAACTATTATTCGTAAGGATCGAAACAAATTTGGCGGTGGCTTGCTTATACAGTCAGATTTCCGGTGAAACTATAACAATAGAATCGAAGCTCTCTATTATACAAGGTACAAAAGTTATGTACCCATGTTTATTCGGTTGCCATGCAAATTAAAAGTTATTTAGCGCCTTGACTGACAAAAGTTTTCGTTTACTATCTATTCGTTTTAAAATTAAAGACAACTTTGCAAAGTTACAAGAACAACGGATATTTAATACCTCTGTTTTGATAAGAAAACATGAAAAACAGGGGGTGTATTCTTAAGTGCTGCAAAAAAATGCACCAATTTTAATTTCGATGAAAAAAAATCCATAGATTTCTGAAATATTCATCTTTCACATGTGCAATTTTTGACTTGTGACGACCTTTCGTTTTCGAGAAAAAAAATTTCAAAGTCGACCATTATTTCTGTTGTTGTTTATTCATGTGTGATAATTTTCGGTGTGTTCGTATATGTAACAGATGACCAAGGTGCGTGTGATTTGCCATCTTGTACAAAACGTTTAAGGCTCGTTTTATTGCGGTACATTTTATTTTAAAGTTGTTTAAATTTGAAAATATATAGAGTAAATATAATGACAATAATATCTATTTTTTTTAAATGAAGTAACACATAAAAATAAGCGTTTTTTCGCAAAACACAGTTGCATTCGTCACGAGGGTACGATTATTCGCTCTAGTTCTCTATCGCCAAAATTTATTGAAATATCAGCCACTTTAAGCCACGGATCGTTCCCTCTTTTTCGATCTAAATTGGTTTCTATTACACGATGATTGTGTTGAAAATATTTTAGCAGTTTATTTCTATACAACCGAACATTTCATTGAACGTTTTTGTAACACTTTTAATCTGCCGTGTCTTGTACGTATCTAAAATGCGTCAAAGTAAGACTTATTATAAACAATTTCTTGTGTATATAGGCAATATGTTGGTAAAAAGTGTATTATTTTATTTTGTTTTTAAATTCTTCAAATAGTACGATAAAATAATTATTCGCATAAATGGCACAGAACAGCGATCCCTGTATGACTAATACTTATCTTTAAGTCCGAGAATCCTCTGCCGTCTAACGCTTTTTTGCATGGGGACACCAAAGCAGAAAAATTCACACCAGAAGACCTACATCTTATGTGCAAAACGTGGCAAAAAGTCACAAGTTCGCAAGACAAAACCTTTCAAAATGATCTAAATTTAAAGAAAGAAATTCAATTCACCTTGACGTAAGTGATTTGCTCTCCTTGCTGTATATTTCTGTAATAAATATGAACGCCCCCCCCCCCCCTCACCGTTAAACAAACCAGAAAATAAACGTCCAACCAACATATATCAATGTAATTTGTGCATACAATAATTGTTCAAATCAACTTTTAATGTTTTAAATGCGATGTTTTTTTTAAATCGCGACATTTAACATTGCTGAAATTCCGAATGTGCATGGTTATGGAGGGGGGGGGGGGGTGTGATGCTAAAAATAAGAAGGAAATGAAGAATCCAAAATAACATTGCAAAATCTGCTGCTCCTGCCACAAGTATATATGTCTATGGAGTATTATATTAAAACTTTCCCACTATGTAAGTGCTCTAAAACTGTTGTCTATAGATTGGTTTCTCCCTATTCATTATAGCCAAATACACCAAAAAAACCCCACACACAGTCATAAATGCCGGCAACACATTTTAGAAGTCATCTAACATTTATGCTCTACTTGAACGAACTTTGACCAGATTATTTTGTGCATGCACTTTTTTCAGATTTTATCAATCAAGATTGCAAAAGATGAAACAATTACTTGCATTTTATATTTATTTTCTATTTTCAGTCATTGACATTTGGTTCTTTGGTGGCTACACAAAATTATCTGACTTTATACTAGACAAAATAAGATAAGGATAATTCAGACCAACTTTGCTAAAAGTTGGCAAAAAAGGGTTTCCGAGTAGATTTTTTAAACAAAAGCACACGAAGTGAATTTTAAACATAGTCAATTGATTCAAAAATTAAATACACTCTTATAAAATGGGGGTTCTGAAACATATGGGTTTTTCATCGAACCATAAAATGACCGGGCCAATGAACAATACTCTAAGACAATGGCACATTAAAGTCAGGTTCGAGAAATAACTTAATTAACACATATTTAAGAAGAAAGTTTATTAAGAACTTTGCAAAACTGTGTAATTTTTTAATTTTGGAAATCACAATCTTTTTCCTGCATAAGACCGTCTCATGCACATTCAATACCTCAGTAAAGTATTAAAGATGATTAGAAGAGGTGGCACAAGTGCTTTCCATACAACCATGGCTAGTTAGGCTTGTGTATGATGACGCCTTCTAGTATAAACCATCTCCAGACCTTGATAGTACAATTGCAGGTTACCTACATACAGAGCATCTCTAAAAAAAATAGATTTACAATTAGGAAATAAACAGTAAAGGACAATTTAAGAATCTGAAAATAAACAAATGTTTACCTGACAATGAAATTTTATCTAAATATTTTATATGAATATAATTTCGGAATGCAAATTATTTTAAAGTTATCAGTAATAGCCTATATAGGATTTTTTTTACAAAACATTTTTAGCCTACACGGCCTGCCATACCACAATCAATTACCGGACGTGAATCACTTAACTGTTACATTACTTTTAGACTTGTCTCCCTTAATTACTTGACAACGGACACATTTAAGTGCTGCGATTTTTTGCACCACGTTAAAATTACTTCAAACAAACTTAAATCAAATCTATATATAATTACCTTTGTCCCATAGAAGATCCGATTTGTGACTGCATCGGGAACAGTGTTTTAAAAATTTTCAAAGGTCTGCCAACATTTTCTAAAGTTGTTCCTTGACGATGGAAAAATGGCTATAGCTAGATGGACTGTAATTTTCTGCTGTAATTGCCCGACGGAGGAAGCATTCGCGTCTTAGAATATCAGTATTGTGTATTCATGAGTTGAACTGTATTAGCTGTGTACATGTTTCAAGTCCAGTCAAAAACTTCGCGTCAATACGAAAATGGCGGTCTTTCCAAGTGACTGCATCTCATGAATATTTTGAAGGGAGATATATTCGATGTCACCACAAATCAGACTGTACGATTTTTCAATAACACGGAAAGGTGCACTCGAAAACCAAATTGATGAATCATTATTGGTAGAAATCAAAGGTTAAGGTAAACAATTTTTACTGGACGGACAATGAATACTGGACACGACTAAATCATGCAATAGAGTTGGGCTACGAGATCAACGACAACATTGTGATTACCGGGGATTTTAATTCTGACTTATTTAATGTCGATAATAATAAATTAATTGATACAATGAATTTGTTCAATTTAACGAATGTAATCAATAAGCCTACGCGGATAACGGATCATAGTAGTACATTACTTGACCCAATTATCATCAGCGACGCAATTCAGTATTTGTTTTCTGACGTATATGAAGTACCTCCTGACGTAAGTGATCACGACTCATCAATACTTTTTTTTAGATTGCCCCAAATATTTATCTAATTCATTTCAGAGACAAGTATGGTTGTACGATAAAACAGATATTGAAAAATTTTCTACAAAACTTGGTTCTATAAATTGGAATGGACTTCTCTCTGATGTTGAGGATGTCGATGAAATATGTAACATATTTAACATCACAAGGGAGAGCATACCATCCAGAATGGTAACCATACGGAATAATGATAAACCGTGGTTTAATAACGAACTTCAAAAAGAAATTCGTATACGAGACCGATTTTGAAAAACAGCATTAAAATCAGCCGACCTAATAAAATATAAAAAACAAAGGAACAAGGTAAATAATTTGAAAAAAGCTGCAAAGGAAAATTTTGAAAAAAACCTTGATAATATTATATTAAATAATGCTACTAACCCCAAGACTTATTGGAAAATTATGAAAATGTTAATAAAATCAAATAAAGGATGTTATAATATACCCCCACTTCTGTTCAGAATGTTATTCAAAATCCCAGCTTGGGAGATGTTGTCTACGGGGACGACGAGAAATGTGACCTACTAAATAAATATTTCAGTCAAATTTCAACACTAAATGACAATAATGTTACTCTTCCGATTTTGAACTGAGGACAAATATACAACTACATGACATAGTAATCAGTATAGAAGAAATTGTTGACATCATAAAAACTATAGAACCCAATAAAGCATCAGAGCCAGACATAATAAGCCATAAAATGTTAAAACTTTGTCCAGAAAAAGTAGCAATTCCACTTCAATTGATTTTTAATAAATCTCTACATCAATGCAAATACCCATCTGGTTGGAAGATTGCGAATGTTATTGCAATATTCAATAAGGGTGACAGTTCAATGCCATCTAATTATAGACCAATATCGCTTATTAGCTGCGTCGGCAAAGTAATGGAACGTGTTATTTATAAGTATGTCTTTACCACATGCAAAGAAATAATTTAATATATCAATACCAGTCTGGCTTTCTTCCCAATTGTTCCACAGTTCACCAGCTGTTAGAAATATACAACTGTATTTTAAATTCACTAGAGAAAAGGGAAATAAATTGCTTTGTTTTCTGTGATTTTTCCAAAGCTTTCGATAAAGTTTGGCATAAAGGATTATTACATAAAATGAAATCGTATGGAGTAAATGGAAATCTATTACAATGGTTTAAAAGCTACTTGAATAATAGGCAACAGAGAGTAGTAATCAAACAATCGTCATCCGAGCTTTGTAATGTGTATGCTGGTGTTCCGCAAGGGTCGGTGTTAGGCCCTTTATTATTTATTATATATATCAATGATATAGCTGAAAAACTTGTTTCCCTATGTAGATTGTTTGCTGATGACACGTCGTTTAGCTATTCCCGTCGTGATCCTTCGCAGATTCAGGCTGTTATAGATCACGATTTGAAAGAGCTGAACATATGGTCACAAAAATGGTTAATGGCATTTAATCCCGAAAAAACTGAAATCATGTTATTTTCAAATATAATGCCACCAGATATGAGGTTTACACTAAATGACATTAATATACCAGTTACTAAACTCCATAAACATCTAGGTGTTACCTTCAGCAGTGATGCTAAGTGGAATACACACATTGATAATATTATATGTAGTGTTTCAAAGCACCTGAACGTACTCAGGAAGTTGAAATATAAACTTTCCCGAAAAAACTTTGAAAAATTATATTTAGTCTTTATAAGACCACTTTTTGAATATGCCTGTGAGGTTTGGGATAACATGGGGGTGGGGTACGGCAACAAACTTGAACAATTACAGCTTGAGGCTGCTCGAATTGTTACGGGCCTACCAATTTTTACCAAAACAATAAATATTTATACTGAAATTGGGTGGGAGTCTTTGGATGAGCGCAGGAAACGCAGGAAGTTACAAATGTTCTATAATATACAGCACGACTCGGCACCAGCATATCTCTGCAACTTAATCCCCCCTACGATACAAAGCACGACAGTTTATCCCTTGCGTAATGGTAACAATATTATGACTCCGTTCTGTAGACTATCCCTGACTGAAGAATCATTCATATCATCAACTATACGACAGTGGAACCGTTTAGATCTATCAATCCGCAATGTTAACTCTACTTTTAAGTTTAAATCTGAACTAAAGAACTTGAACCCACAAAGAAGAGTTCCAAAGCACTATGAATATGGTCATCGAAAACTTAACATTGTTCTAACCCAATTAAGATGTTCAGGATCAATATTGAATTATGACCTATACAAGGTAAATATTATATCTGATCCATCTTGTCGCTGTGGATCCGACCGCGAAGATTCAAATCATTACTTCTTTGAATGTTCGAAATATGCTAATATTAGAAATAGATTATTCGAACACCTTCATTGGCTGCCAATCTATTGTCCAGTAAATCTAGAACTTCTTACATCTGGTAATTTGCAATTGTCTAATGATCAGAATGAACAAGTCATTAAGCATGTGTTTGAGTATATCAAAAGGTCAGAAAGGTTCCCAATAGTTTGATCATTACTCACAAGGATTTGAAACCACACTCATCATCACGTCCATCACATCTATCACATCATTTTTTTCTTTATTTAATTTCCTTCTTCTCTCTATTTTTCCTTTAATATTTGTCATACAAAATTTTGATATGTCTCCAACAAACATAATATAATTTGTATTGTATTACAATGTACGCTGCTCTATCAATATTTTTGTAACATACTGTATACTGGAGAAGACTTCAAAATGTTTAAACTAAACACTGAGATCGTGGGTTCGATTCTCACTGCAGGCAGGGTGTACTAGACTCCAATCTTAATTGAACAAGATAGCCAGTTTTCCTGCCGCAGGTCGGGGGATCTCTCCGGGTACTCCGGCTTCCTCCCCTAATAAAAACTGGACGCCACGATATAGCTGAAAATGGCGTTAGACAATATTTAAATAAACAAAATTCAACTTTTTTTTAAATAAAGGTAAATTTTCCAGAATAAGTAATTTAAAACAGTTGAAGAGTCCAAAAACCATGGTGGTCCTACACCTAACAGTGCCTCTTAATTCCTGTTGTCACGTGGTGTATGTCGACCTCACGAGAATTTCATTCGATTATCATTTTTAAATAGAGTGTTTGAAAGATTGTAAATATATCTGAAAAATTTGTTAATATTTATAAACACAACACTATTTATTATTGACATCAAATATATTTTTTTAGTTTAGCTAATTAAATGTTTACTTAGAATAAAAATCGCTTCTTTACAGTTTTGTTACGGTGTTAACTTTCAGACAAAAAAAAATCATTATTAGTATTAGTTACATTTAGAAAATTGTGATACAACATATTTCAGAGCTGACCGTTTTTCGCTGTGCTCGCTATTAGCGGAAAGGGAAATTAAATTAGTTTTCTAAACCCAGATGAATTTCATTTTTTGATGTACATTTTATTGCTATTATCAGAACTATTCAATCGCATAAATATGTACAGATTAGTGTTTTTAAGAGTCCAACAATCTAGTTGAAGAATGTTCACTTAAGAACTCAGCGATCTATTTGAAAAAATGTTCACCTTTCTGTGAGCGGGTAAATATTTATAAACCTGACATTATGGTGTTTACAGCATTTGAAGCGCAGTGTCATGTGAAGGTAATCACTAAAAAAGTTTTGTTGGACGCAGACAGAAGAACAAATCCATACAAAACTACTGGTTCTGGCGCCCAACACATACAACAAACAAACAAATTCAATAGGTATCCTTCCGAACAAATAGGTACAGTAACAATTTGGAAAAGACGAGCATTTCTTGCTTTACTTGTGACACCTGATACGTCGTGTTACATATTTTAAAGTCACAAACAATAAGAGATGCAGGCAGCACTATCCCCCGAGACCATACTGGAAGGATTCCAAGTGCTCAACCACAGAACAGCCCAGCGCGTCCCCAGATGGCGGATAGAGGATACCTCTTATTGGGGGTTGTAAAGTTAAAATATGGAAAACCTGACAGCTGACCACAGTGGGTAACGTGTTTGGAGAGTGCATTGCTTCTTGCACGATGCAGACCCGTTTTGTAGATTTCAAAAAAGAGTTGGCCATTGTAGTCGCTACAAAAGTCTAAATTTTCCGCAATACCCAATACTCCATGCTTTTCCAGTGGCAGTCATGTGTTTCCTATGTCCCATCATTTTGTCTGTTGATTTATTGTTTATTAAATTGCTCTTGTCATGAATATAGCTGAAATACTGCTTGCTAGACGTAAACAAACATCCACGAAATCAGGAATATCCATCTGTATGACATATACCTATACCGATGTACCTTATTCATTATGATAAAAATTACGTATGGACGACTTTAACTTGACTGTTATAAATTCTCGATGTACAAGCCTTTACGTAATCAACAAAACCTCTTACAATAAAAGCGCTGTAGGAATGTCTGAAAATAGAATATCTTGTGGAATTCCGATTTCCAATGTCCGTTTAGTGATTTTTGAAAATTTGTCTTTGTCCTGAATATAACTAAAATACTACTACATGGGCAATAATCAATAATCACCTTGGGTATTAATTTGTTTGTTTTTTGTTTGAATGGTGTTTTAACGCCACTTTCAGCAATTTTTCAACTATATCATGGCGTCCAGTTTTTATTGGGGGAGGAAGCCGGAGTACCCGGAGAGAACCCCCGACCTGCGGTAGGAAAACTGGCCATCCTTGTCAATTAAGATTGGAGTCGAGTACACCCTGCCTGCAATGAGAATCGAACCCGCAATCTCAGTGTTGACAGACCACGTGATCAATAGTAGACGAACTACCTTGACCACTCGGCCACCGAGGCCCCTGAGTAGTAATCAAACATGAAATCAATCAACGACTGTCGATTTAAAAAATAGAACTTAATACCAAGAAAAACGCAATTTACTGTTTAGAGCTGCTTTGAATAATTGCGATTAATAGTCATAAAAACGCAAATTATTCAACTACAGGTTATCTTATATCTTTATATCTTTATATCTTTTTCATTTCTTCAATGATAAAACAGTATTGCCTGAAAATATTTAATATTTGAGAAGATATATTTAAAAGCCTGAAAAACAGAGAATTTAAAAGTAAAGAGGGGGGATAAAAATTATGTTGATTTCATTTAGTGCTGATTTTTAAAGCTTTTATAACAACCAAAATTTACTGCCATTTTTGTCGCACGATGTACCACTTTTCTTCTGATTAAAAAGAAGTTTAACCATTTAACTTTCAGAAATAAAAAAAATTAAAGGCATAATTTTATAGGTTTTTCTCATATATGATCTTAGTTGCTGAAGGTACCATATGTAAAAAAGCATTATCAATATTTGGTTTATTGTAACCTATTGGAAGACTGTATTTTCACTTTCACTTTGTCACAGTCATTGTTTTACTGAAAATGTGCTCCTGATTTCAAACGCTTGGGTGAATTTGATCAGTATGGAATGCTTTTGGCATGACCTTGGGGACAAGTTCTTTAGAAAAACCAGTGAAAAACAGAATGGAAAGGGATGCATAGAGTGGATCGGATGTAAAAAGGGGATTCAGGTTATGGTGTACAGGTTGTGAAATGGCCAAATGGGGAAGTGAAAAGGGAGGCTGCACACGGACTGGCATACATGATAGGCATAAAATTACTAGATATGATATGCCACACATAGATGAGAACAACAATAAATTGTAATGCAGCCATCTCTGTCATAGTAGTCTATTTGTCAGTGCTGACCATATAATAGTTGAACCTCATGCCATAAACCTAGACTGGTTACATTGTAAAAACCAGGGCCTGTGCACTAAGTATCATAAACCATACTGCATGTTATAAATTTACTTACGACATCATTTTCTCACAGAAATGGTACGGTTCATTGAATTTTTTCCATAGGAATGGTCTCCGTGTTTGTTCGGAGACTTCTTATATTCTTTTTCGACCGCGAGTAGCATCTTTTTTTCATATTCTATTATTTCACCTAATTTTTCATACAGTTAAAACAGTTTTTGACTCTTTTCACGACGGAACAATTTATATTGAACACTTTGTTTATGTTTTTTTGTAAAATATCAAGTTTTGTAAACTTTTTAAGGACTTGTATACTGCCAAGAGGAATTTCATGGTGAAGTGCACAACACAGTTCAAGAATTGATTCTCCTGGACCAAAGTTAACACTGTGAGCAGTTGAGTGAGCCCGACCTGATGTATTTCTCTTGAATGTCACATTAGAATGTAATGATCTTCTTAAACTTCTGTTGAAACCTTCGACAAAGTTAGTATTCATATTCATTCTTGTTCTTTCAATCAATATCGGGCTAAGTCGCTTATAAATACACTGTCTTAATACTGTAAGATTTTCCCCTGTTTAAAAAAATTTGAATGGTTTCATTGCTAAAGTACGGTTCTTTAGCTACAATTTGTTCCCTCCTTTACATACAAAGGAACGTTTCCTACACAGATTATGACATCTCATGTAACAGTGTGCAACAGCATCCACAACAATTGACAATTTGTTTTTGATTTTATTTACATCTCCTCCATATTCTGAAACTTACTGGGAAAAATCAGTGTTGCATCTTTCAGCTATATCCGTGGCAGCTTTTGTTTTTGTAACTGGGTCCTTGCCGGCATGATTTTTAGTAGGCCTTGGTCCTTTTTCAATCCCTTTCTGAAGTTTTCGGACAAGTGACGTGTGTCTGTTCAGGTTCAGTGTGAGATATATTTTCCTCATACAGGTATTGTGCTGCCTTATATGCTGAACTGTCTGGGTCTTTAACTATATGTTCAACCTCAATTCCATCCTTTTTTAGTTCCATGAGGCATTCCCTAGCCCAGGAATATTCATCTCCTATACTTTTTTCCATAGGTATGTTGGCACTGCAGTCTGCTGTACATTCCCTATGTAGTTGACCGTATTCAGAGTCTATTTCCAAGGGTGAATGTATTGAAAAAAGTTTATTTTTGGATTAATAAATAAAAAGTTATGCTTGTTTTATTTTTTTAGCAACGGTGTATACAGTTTGAGTTGCAGGTTAAAATGGTGTGCGACCAACACCAGAATATAGTCTGCTATTGTACATACCATCCATTTGTAAACTGATGGCATTAGGATTTTCTTTGCCTCTGAGCGTGTTTATTTCCACCATTTGCTTTCTTATTTGCTTCATATCCATTTGATTAATGTTTTCGATTTACTTCACCTTATTTGCTCTATTTGCAGGCCTGTTGCACATGGGGCTTGAATATTACCACTTAGCAGCACTTTACGCAAACCAGAGTAAGATATTGGTGTTTAACTCAGGCCAACATGTATGTAGCAGTTTTGACTTTGACAGGTCTTCTCCCAGGTTTACATGTTTCAGTCCCTTCGTATAAGGTGCACCGCCTTGAAATATATTTACATTTGGTACATCTCACTCTCTGTCTCCCCACAAGTCCACGTTTTTCTTCATTATTTAAATCCCATAATAGTTCCCATAATAAATCCCATAAAAATTGCTGGTTTTTGCTTAATTTTTTGAAACTGGGGTAGATTCCACCCTGATTGATATAAAAGACCCCCTTATACATGCGTTAAGAAGTATAGACCATACATATAGAAAACATAACACGTAATATTACAAGACCAATTTTTATGTGTTTTTAATAAATTTTTTTTCCTATTTCATTTGTCTTTCTGATCGATATCTGCACCTTGCCGCAATCCATGGTCCACCTTTAAAAATCAGCAATGCTAAGACAATACTGCACAGATGACTCCAAAATTTGTTGTGCATATTGATATTTAGTATCTTCAATAACATATATGTCTTATGACTGATTCTGTAGGTTTACATCATTTCTATAGGTTACAATAAACCAATTATTTGTTTACATTGCACCGGGAAATTTGTGAAACCAAGATAGTCATATGATAGTAATCAGAAGAAAATTCATGGAGGGGTCTGTTTGGATGGTAAGGTTCTTAAAAATATAAAAATTTAAGAGTTCAAACAGTATTGCCTGAAAATATTTAAAATTTGAGAGGATATATTTAAAAGCCTGGAAAACAGAGAATTGTAAATTAAAGAGGGGGGATACAAATTATGTTGGTTTCATTTAGTGCTGATTTTTAAAGTTTCTAAAACAACCAAAGTTTACTGCCTTTTTTGCCGCATGATGTACCACTTTTCTTCTAATTTGAAAGAAGTTAAACCATTGAACTTTCAGAAATTAAAAAAGTTAATGGCATAATTTTATTGGTTTTTTTCATATAAGATCTTAGTTGCTGAAGGTACACTATGTAAAAAGCATTATCAATATTTGGTTTATTGTAACCTATAGTTTAACACATGAACTTTTCATCAGATGTGTCTATTTGGTGCACTGACATGCATTATATCTGATATAGTCGTTTAATACACTGTTTTTATACCAGATATGGATGTTTACAGAGGTTTATAATACAAACGGATGTTTTATAAAAGATTTGGCTTTTTTTAAACAGGTTTATTATACCCTATCGGCATTTTAATACACTGAAGTGTAAAATTACAGACGTAACCGTTTATATGGCCTTTCAATACACATAGTGTAATAGTTCACAGACATGTATTTCACCAGATGTGGGAGTTCAGAATATTGAGGTGTACTTTAGCGTACAATACACTGAGGTGTATCACAAGTGTGTCCGATCAATACATGTACGAGTTGACTGGGGTGTTATACTTGACGTTTCGTTCAAAATGTTTTATACAAGCTTTCTCTTTTCTTCCAATCTAATTGTAGATAAAGACTGTTATCTGCACATTAGTTAATTGGTTTCACAACGTTTAGAGATAAGTATTTCAACTACATTCAGTGTGTAAACAAATAAACAATCGATAAAAAACAAATAGTGGAATGCGATGGACGAATGAACACACAAGTTTGATTGCTAGTATAAAAGTAGAGACAGAATTTTGCCTTTCGTAGCAGCTACAAAATGCCTCGATATTTTTTAATAAACAAACACGTTGCACACTATGTCGGCAGTCATGCTCTAAGCTTAATTACCTATTTGCTACCCGCTGATGCATATGGAAGCTTGATGTACTGCGCCTTAGTGACCAACACAGCATACAGTGATTGAGTGTTTAAGTTTAAACTTTAAGTAAAACTTATTAATTATTTATCATGTAAACTACGGTAACCATAATGCATATATTTAGTATAAAATATGGATATTCTGCATACGTGATACGGACGAAGGATAAGAATTAATCCATAACAGACCGGTGCACTTTTATCCGTAACATCCCGGTGAAAACCGTAGTATACCCCTTATCAGATAATGACGTCATACGATTGATAGATAAAACCAAAGGTACTGAATGTAACAACGGACGCCATGGATGTGAATTTAAAAACTATATAGATGCCCTCTTTTTATCCATAGAAAGACTAAAGGGCACTGCTAAAGGGAAAGCTTACTTGACGTAAGACTTATTTCTCGTGTATTCTAGCTTACTTTCAATATCATATCATTTTTTATCATTGGATGTGGTACAAAATCAAAATAACGGACTATCAAAAAAGACAGAAAGAGTTAGACAGGAGTATTTGAAACATTATTCCGTAATTTCTTACTGTCTTGTCAATATTTGTTCTTTGTTAAGAGGAGCACTTAGTTATTATATAACTGTAACATATTTCGTACAATTTTACAGGCTGCAACATATTATAACCGAGGCATACGACTCTTTATTTGTTTACTTCTAAGATTCGAGATGTTTCAGTTCTTGAACAAAAACTGAAGGATTTTACAAAAGAAAACACAACCTACTAAAGAGTTGAACTTCTTGGTTTTGTTAAGATATTTTCGTACGTACACAAAACAAAGATAAGGAAGACGAGATAGATTGGCTAAGAGTTAGATAAAGGAAAGTTAAAGTGATGAACACAAAATGATTTTGTCTTCCTACGTATAAATTCTTAACAAAAAATCATAAAATATACACAAACGATAGCGCGTATAATATGAAAACTAAACCATTCTGTTTGAGTTAAATTATTCTCTAAACGAAAAGCTCAAGTTATAGAAGCTATTTTCACGTAAAACTGAGGACCTCGTCGGCCGAGAAGCTAGATCATTTTTCATCTTTTATTATCTACCACATATACTATTACCCGTTTGAAAATACTAAAATTGCGAGTTCAAAGCAGCTTGTGCTCGATTTAAATCTAACTTAATTGAAAAGTGATAACAAGTTTTCTTGCCACCAGTCCTAGCTTTTCACCTGGCACTGAGGCTTCTCCCCATGAATAAACTGGACGTTATGATATCTATGACAAATTGCTTAAAGTTGCGTTAGCCCTCATTCACAGAGACCCGAGTTGTGTGTGGAATATGTGTACATGTACTAAGTTGTTTTTTTTTTTGTTTTTTTTTTTTTGTTTTGACAATTATTGTCTACTGTGCTTTAAGAGGGCAACAGGTTTTGATTACGTCGCTTAAAGAAAACATGAAGATACCAAATGAAGATGAAAAAATCTAAAATTAAAAGACAAACTAAACAAACAAGTGTGGCTAAAACAAGATAAGTCAAACACAAATAATCGAGAATACCCACAGATAAGAAAAATAGGAAACACAAATATTAGAAGTTAGCGTAACGTCAGGTATCCAAAAAATTATTTAGGTCCTGCCACAGATGCTACACATATCGTGTAACTCACAGTAATGATCACACTCAACAAAGACCATATAAATGAGCCGTACACAGAATAAAAAGGCGGAAAATGATTTCTTTTAACAATTAAAAAAATCACAGTAATCAGCAAACTATACAAAGTTTATCAGCTAATTCATAAACTAAAACTACAAAGTTAAGACATTCCAATACTTTATCCAAACAACATGAGGAATCGAAGATTTTATGAGATTGTTTTTCAAATTGTTTCAAAGTAGTTTACGCAGTACCCTTCGTTTGATTGCAATAATATATCTTAACGACAGGCACTCAAACGTTTTTGTAAAATCAAAGGTCCTTTGCAAAAAAACAGTTGTTTGTCCCGATAGGCTTTATTCTTAAATGTCATAGGTATTAAACACCATCTTTTGTTATCTTGTGTTTATGACGACAATAGTCACTCTTAGGTGAGTTAAATTGTCTGGTATATATTTAACAGGTAGAATCAGAATTATGTAACATTGGAACACGTCGCATACATGTTAGTGCATGGGGTGTTTACAGTCTTGCGATCTAATTAAAAATATTCCTCTTTTGGGGAGTGGGAAAATATATAAACATCGAACACTATGGAACGCATTGCTGCCTCTTGTTGCTTAACATCTTTATATGCAGCGTTAACATAACTTTGTACAGTAGAAGAGGCAGGTAATTGCCATTAACTTCATCAAATGTTGTTCTGGCATATATACAAAAAGAAAATGTGTAGAACAAAATCTATGTGCAAAGACATGGCAGTTAAAACATACATCAAAAACAACACCTAACAAATGGACAATACATAAAAATTTGGAAAACCAATTCCTCTATTCAAGTGACGCACGTATAGGTAATACTCAAAGTAATTAAAGTAATTAAAGTCAAAGATGAAACAGGATATGAAGATATTTGAACAATGCAAACGAATCCTGGTTACCATCGTTTTGCACGATAAACACCCTGTTTTTAGATTTACAAAAATGTAGGTTCACTGTAGGCATCGTAAAAAACCAAATTTCCATTCCCTACCCAATAGTACACATTCCAGTAGTCTATCAGTTTTATCTATTGTTTGTTAACTAGATATTGACGTGCAAAGAAAACTCTAACTAATCGTATACTTGTTAGGTTGTTGTTGTTGAATGGGGCATCCCACCCCTTTCTGCAATTTTTAAGTTATATCATCGCGTCGAGTTATATCAGATTACCTCTCAAAGCTAGAATATCGTCTTAGACGAAATCGAGGGCGGTGTACATTTGTGAGAGTGGTGATATGGTATACCATTCTCTATTGCAGGTTGTATGTGTTATATTATACTGAATACCGTAAACACTATATTTTCGTTCACCAAGTGCAAGCATCTGAAAAATATAACAAGTTAAACTTGCTATACAAAAATAAAAAAGGTCAGTTTATTAGATGAAGGAAAATTGCTTTATTTAATGGAACGACACACTAGAGTTAGCGTTCTTTGTATATACCATTGTAAATTTTCTTCTAGAACATTCCTAATCACGTGAATTCCCGTTGTGACGTCAGAATTTCGTCATCATTTTTCCAGCGTCTACGTTTTAAGATCAATTTAAAATTTGAAGCCAAAGATAGCGGTATGTTTATTTTTCTGTGATTTAAACTTGAGATATTTTAAGCCATGCCTGTAAAAATCGGAATCACTTCCCACACCTCCTTTTACGATTAGATGCTGCTTTTCTTTCATTTGTTTTTACGGGAATCATCGGTATGCATTTATGGTTTGGACAACAGTGACCAACCAAGTTCTTCATTTCTGCCACGACTGGTTTTGACTGTATCGCCTTGATCCGTAAGTTAACAAACGCATGGAAGTTAAAACCGATGGAACACTGTGTGTTGCCGTAAATTAGCGACACATAGCTTCGGAATGAATAATTGGGCCATTTTGTTTTCGCTTGGTGTACTGAGTCTCTGTTTTCCCAGGACCAGTAACAATTTTGTATCGTTCATAGTGATTTAGAAAATGGGCTAGCCAGATGCCAGATGCGGCGGCCATGATTATACCAGTCGTGTGAAACGTCGCCAAATAATACACATATTAAACTATATTCGACTCTTTATTTATCCTACAAAACTACAAGAACAAATTATTTTTCGATATCTGTTCGTCGGCACTTTACGTCTGTCTGTCCGTTATTGCAGTCGTGCAAATGTTTTTATTGTCCATGAGAACATGTTTGGCAAGAAAGCCACAAAATCCATTCATTTGTTTTAGTTAACTTTTCGTATTCTAATGCACAAGTTTTGATCATTGAAGTGAATCAATAAATAATAGAAATTGGAAAACACAAAAATTGCGCCAGTTGCATTTAACATTTAATCGACAATATAATTGTAACGTTTGGAGGAAATTCTTATCACAACAATTTACCCAAATCAGATTTTAATTTCGTAATTATCAATTCCTAAAGCAATATTACTGCATTCCTGCTTCTCCTGCATACGGTGTCTATATTTTTAATTCATCAGGTATGCAAGGGCTTGCATCGGTAGACCGATTTTTGCAAACATCATCAATTTCTTCGGGAAAGTTATAACCAAGGTAACGACTCGTCAGCGCCTTTAATAAGTTTTACTATAGATACCACTTCTTTATCGAAAAATATGGTTGCAGATAGTTTTTCCAATTTTTGAATTCAGTGTACAGTGACTTTGCTAAATGATTGTTGGATACACTTATTAGTGACTAGTGGTATATGATACACATACATTTTCAGTAACTAACCAACTCATAAATTACAGGAATGGATGCTGGAGGTTTGACATGCCGTAAAACCTAGTTTAACCCAACTTTTCTTTTGAAATGCCTGTACCAAGTCAGGACCATTGCTATTAATATATTTTTGGTTGTTGGTTCTATATATTGGCGGTTTCTTGTACTTTGATTTGTGAAATTTTTTTGACAGTTTCATCGGTGTTCGGTATTTTGTTATTACCTTATTCCTCTGTAACATTACGATGAAATTACTATACATGTGGTGGACATAATTTTGTATTATTGAACTCGTTTAATACAGATATTCCAGCACCACTTAAAAACAATAAAATTCATATTATTTCGAATAATTAAATTGATCTAAAAATAAGTCTATCCTTAGTGTTACAGTCTTTAAAGTGAAAAGTAGCCAAAAGTAACAGTTGACACTATACTCAAGAGACAACGCTAATGTTGATTTATTGTCAAAGAAAACCTGATAATTTATTCATATGGTGTAGAGAGTTGACAGTATAATCCTACATTATCACTGTTATTGCTCTTAGTCATCAATCAACATATAACAGCTGATAAAAATCATTAGAATTCCTGCAAAATATTTTACAGCTTAAAAAACCACGATTAACAGTAGCAAGGCAGAAAAACAAATCGTAAAACATCGCACAAGCTCTAGAGATACATTGAGATTATGAACATCTGTAGGGATATGCATTCGTGTTTTACTGGTGACTTGTAGGTGAGATTATGAATAACAAATAACGTCCGTTTTATACCTAGATACTGCTATAAGCCTTCAATTCTACGTTTGTTGTCGGATGCTTCATACACAAATAAATGCATGGTTAACCCCAGCCAGATGATGATGTTTGATTTCGAGAGCCTGTTGCGTTTTAAGTCACTGACCTTTCTATTATCCCGTTTGATACCTTCTGATAAAACCACAATATCAGTCTAGGATTTTTGTTTTGTTCTAACATTGGTGATATTGATAACCTGATAAGGTTGTCGGACAATTAAAGCATAGCATTGTCTGAGATTATAGCACACGTAAGCAAACCACTCTAGGCTAGGCAATACTATCACAAAAATGTACCATGCGAGAAAATGAACGACCTTTCTGTAGAAAGTTCACGTTCTTAGAAAAAAATCATGTTTCAATTATATTATCATGATAATATTTTTATTAATTTTCTTCTGCTGCCAAGTAAAGAAAAAAGTCTGATTGTGGATCTAGAACCAAAAGACTGAACATAAAGTAAACAAATAAAGTTACTGTTACCATGGAATCAAATGAATTCTCGTTAATTTCTTTGTTGTTTAAATAATTCTATACATTATATACGTTATTGGTTCGTAGGACAGATGCTGGAGTCTGGTGTTTAAAGGCTTATATTATGCATTGATTATCATTCTTACCGTCGAGCGATTTGTGAGGATATGGTTATACTACATTTATTACGAATGACGTTATAAGCATGCTTAATAAGGCGAATGCGCATCTGCTAAAAGAACAATTGACTTATCCTTCACTTGTTTGTTGCACACTTGTCGCTATCAATGCCATCAGAAAAGGATAACACACCCAAATTATATTAATCTGAGATCACGTCAATATGACAAGATGCCTGCATTAACTTATATTGATTCCTTGCAATATCAAGCCTTAACTATTGACATTAATTAAGCATCAAAAGTAAAACAAAAATTCATTATAATGTCAAAAATAGCCATTAAAATATTATTTGTACATTGCCAATGACGTGCATATTTTGACTTGTCATGCTAACAATGTGTTTTAGAGGAAAGCTGTATAAATATGGTGTGTAACCTAGGTTTGATAATTTAAATGCATTATAATACACGAAATCAACATTTTTGGTACGTTTTCTTGATGTTAAAACAATGGCCTAAATGTTATCTAAATTTTTTGTCAATTTGATGTACATTTTGTTTATTTAGCGTCAATTGCTATTAAATTAAAAATATGTCCCTAAATGCAGCAGGATACACAATGATGTAATTGAACGCTTGAGTTCTTCTGCGTTTCAAAGGTAATCTCCTAATCTATACGAGGTGTTATTCAAATACCAAACAACTGAACTCATTAGACGAAACGCGTGAATGGAGTATGATGTAAATATTGAATAGAAAATGTCATCAAATTCAAATACTAAAGTAATACGTTTAACCTTCTCAAGCACTGTTTTTATTATCAGAATAAAAAGACCAAAAATAGAAACAAGTTAGAATTACGAATTACTTCAATATAGGATTAAACGCTTAATTTCGGTAATTCATCGATAGATGCACGAGGTCGACTCACTCACAAACAAAGGCCGTTTATGATCAGTTTGTGAGTGAGTCGACCTCGTTCATCCATCGATGAATTACCGACAATAAGAGTTTAATCCTTATAATTCTTCCAAAAATGTTTCTATATTATTTACATTCTTTTCCCAAATTCATTATAAGTGTGTGAGGCGTAGGAATATACACAGCGAACTGAAGACGAAGACGTGGTCGCTGTGAAGGGAACTGGCATTGACAACAGATGCATTTTACGATTTGCCCAGAAGATTATTAATAAAAACAGAAGACTTCGAGAAACATTTTGGATACATCAATTAAAAACGCTAGAACCTGATGGATTGAACGAACGTAATCCACAGGTAGAATACTAAAAATGTTTATGACCCAACAGTAATATGAACAACAAAAATATTTTAGATCTCAGCATCAGTATAGATTTTTTGTATAAAGTGAACAACAAAACATTTTCTATTGTTTGAATTTTTGATGCAGTCAACGCCTGATGAAGCTCTTTGGTAGAGCGAAATATTGCGTTCCATATATATTATTTGTACATAGTAGTGTTGTTATAATTATTTTTATTAGACAACTATATATATATATATATATATATATATATATATATATATATATATATATATATATATATATAAAAATATATAAGTCTAGAGAATTATGCAACGATACAAATTTAAAGATGTTTTTACTAAAAATGATTCTATTAATAAATATGACAAAATTTTCGACCAACTGATGGCCTTCTTCAGTGTCAATATCAATCTATAATCCATCAATATATATAAAAATATATATATACATAGTGCAGGCGAATTGGTGCCACAGTGTCACAACGGTGTGAGTTCGAATCCCGCTGAGGGAAAGCAAAAATTTGACAGTGTTAAAAATCTAATTCAAACAGTGTTGGGCTTAATTTGTAGACGTATATATAAATATTTGATATTAACCCTGTATTTCTGATGTTTCAGAAATCCGCTGGATAGATATATTATATGGTTGTCACAATACTTAGACGTTTGTATATAATTTACTTACTGTGACTGCATGACAAGTAACTTTGTCATCCTATATAATATATACAAAAATGCTGAATTAGATTACTGTCAGATTAATACGTATTGGTTACGAAAATTCCATCGTCACACGCTAGTACACATGTACTATGTCTATGTCTAAGATTCACCCCGGTTAATGAAGCTATATTTTTATATAGCGGATTTGGCCGAGGGGTCTAGACCGCTGGACATAGTGCAGGCGAATTGGTGCCAGTGTCACAACGGTGTGAGTTCGAATCCCGCTGAGGGAAAGCAAAAATTTGACAGTGTTAAAAATCTAATTCAAACAGTGTTGGGCTTAATTTGTAGACGTATATATAAATATTTGATATTAACCCTGTATTTCTGATGTTTCAGAAATCCGCTGGATAGATATATTATATGGTTGTCACAATACGTAGACGTTTGTATATAATTTACTTACTGTGACTGCATGACAAGTAACTTTGTCATCCTATATAATATATACAAAAATGCTGAATTAGATTACTGTCAGATTAATACGTATTGGTTACGAAAATTCCATCGTCACACGCTAGTACACATGTACTATGTCTATGTCTAAGATTCACCCCGGTTAATGAAGCTATATTTTTATATAGCGGATTTGGCCGAGGGGTCTAGACCGCTGGACATAGTGCAGGCGAATTGGTGCCACAGTGTCACAACGGTGTGAGTTCGAATCCCGCTGAGGGAAAGCAAAAATTTGACAGTGTTAAAAATCTAATTCAAACAGTGTTGGGCTTAATTTGTAGACGTATATATAAATATTTGATATTAACCCTGTATTTCTGATGTTTCAGAAATCCGCTGGATAGATATATTATATGGTTGTCACAATACTTAGACGTTTGTATATAATTTACTTACTGTGACTGCATGACAAGTAACTTTGTCATCCTATATAATATATACAAAAATGCTGAATTAGATTACTGTCAGATTAATACGTATTGGTTACGAAAATTCCATCGTCACACGCTAGTACACATGTACTATGTCTATGTCTAAGATTCACCCCGGTTAATGAAGCTATATTTTTATATAGCGGATTTGGCCGAGGGGTCTAGACCGCTGGACATAGTGCAGGCGAATTGGTGCCACAGTGTCACAACGGTGTGAGTTCGAATCCCGCTGAGGGAAAGCAAAAATTTGACAGTGTTAAAAATCTAATTCAAACAGTGTTGGGCTTAATTTGTAGACGTATATATAAATATTTGATATTAACCCTGTATTTCTGATGTTTCAGAAATCCGCTGGATAGATATATTATATGGTTGTCACAATACTTAGACGTTTGTATATATATATATATATATAAATTAAAATTAATAACAATTATTTTATATATATATATATATAAATTAAAAGTAGAGGCTTCAAGGAGGTGTAGCTGCTTACCTTAAAAACAATGAACTTTGGGCTATCTTCAAAAATAACAAATGTTCGACATATCCACCGAGGTTTATTATAACAAATTGTTAGGTTTATATTTACATTTTTAACAATTTTACGGTTCTATGGAAATAACAAAAAAAAAAAGATTCACCAGCTAGAACACGATACAAGGGCTAACAAAACAGATTAATGCATATGCCACAATCATCAGAGCTGTGGCTGACATTCTGTTACGAGTATAGACGTCACCACTAATTCTATTTATAAACATAAGCAACATAACAAGACAATATGGATGCACCCTTTAAGTACTAGCACCTATTTGACTACATGAATACGAGACAGTGAGACTAGAAAGATACATTGCATATATCAGCTATGATAATGGCAGACTTCCCTGCCGATCACAACATGAAATTATTCAAAACGGCTTTGCTCTGACAAACGCTAACAAAATCAACAAAGGAAAGCCGTTATCTAAGTAAAATGTTGCAAATCTACGCAACTAGGAGTTCTGCATGAAAATTCCTAAGCAGAAGGAGAAGAAACATGAAAAGGATTTAGATCTAGAAAAGGGTGGAAAACGTTTTGAAAACAATTTAGCAAACGGGACAGCGAAAAGATTATAGGTACCTCAGATGGAAAACACCAGGATTACTTTTAAACGATTGTTGACAAGCTCATAAACTCACATGACTATAGAAACAAACTTAAGAAAAAAAACAGATACAAATAAACACATGGGCTAACAAACTTGCAAAGTGTTCAGAGATGATGCGAAGGGTTACAACAGTTTTCATATATTTATAATATGACGGGATTTTACAGCGGCAAACGAGAGGTTTACAGAAGAGCGACTGATCAGTTACTAGACACTGTGGGGGCAGCCATGAAATCAAAAGATGAGTCTTAAAAGATTTGCTCAGCAATTTGATAATCTGTTAAATATACAAGGTTATACAGATCGTGTAGCTCAAAGTAATATTGCTTATAGACCTGCATTACGTAGCTTAGATAGTCGCCCAGAAATGAAGAAACTGTTTAAAACGATTGCTACGACCATAGAAAATATGCGACTGGTGCTTCGGCATCCCTGCTGAAGTGTACAAACACGGAAGTATAAAGCAGTCAGAAAAACTATGACCCGATTGTTAATATCTGGAAAAGGAACATATACCGCAGGATAGAAGAGAGCACTTGACACATGACAAACATTAATAACATCTCAAAGAAGGGTAAAATCACAAATGAGGAAAATCTTTCACCGTGCTATCTTGCCTTGTATTGCTTATATCTTGATACAGAAGAAACGACGATGGTTATGTGATGCGTACAGAATGGAGAATGATCATACAGATGCTTTATTGTCAGCTCTGCAAATGAACTAATAACCAAGTAAGACCTAGACTAATATTGAAAGACGTGGCCATAGAGAGATAGTCCTAAAATTGATGACTAAAAATACAACTGTATTGATAAGCGCTATCAAGTGCTTTTTGTTTTAAGACATTTAACGAAAAATGTTTAGGTATCAATTATTACATAACGTAAATAATATTTTCTTACATTGATCATGAATTTTTTTGCAAATGTGGTCGTTTTGTACACTGAGGCTTATTATAACAAATGTGTCTATTCCGTATACTGAGGTGTATCGCAACAATGACCATTTATTACACTGAGATGGAGTATATGAACAAACGTGACCATTCAGTACGCTGAGTCGTTTGCTTATTTATCATGGACACTACCACAGTTTAATAAAAAGTCAACTGTTATCAGTGAACAAAATACCATGTCACAACGATAGATTCAGTAATAACAAAAGTTGTTCTGATTAAAGAGGAGGATTTTGAAACTTTTTACAGTCAATTCCATATTTAAGTGTGTTAACTAATCTAAACCAACAACCAACAGATAAACTGCGGCAAACGCTTATTTTATAACTGAGTTTTTAGAAGCACAAAAACAACAACATCAAGAATCCGACGCTCTTAATGACACAACCGAGGCACTTTATCTGCAATGTAGGCACTTTTTCCGAACATCAACACGACTCAAAAAGCGCAACGTAACATATTAAACAAGGTAAGTTCTGAACTCTATTCGAAAACTCCCTAATATGTATTCATAAACTAGTAATAATTGTGTTGGGATGCCAACACAGAATGTCTCCAAAACAAACCCCCATTGCCACTATAATCTTGTCGACAGCCCTCAAATATACATGATGTTTTTATTTTGTGCATTAAAATCTACCTACATATCAAATTTCATTGCAATCGGAATTCAATCCAATTTCATTGCAATCCAATTCAAAAATTGAATTTCAAAACTTTCGGTCACCCTTAACATGTTCCTAATATCACATATTGATTGGACATTGCATCTCAGAGAAAAATGCAGAGATTTAACTTTAAGAAGAAATAAGAAACAAGAAGAAAGAAGAAGAAGAATAGTGCTGATTGTGTTGGGATGCCACAGAATGTTTCCCAAACGAACCCCAATTGCCAATATAATCTTCAGCATGTTCAAAACTCACCAATATTTTTTTTTACCAAGATAAGGCAATGTCTTACATCATGACCCCGGTTTCCATGGAAATGGCAGCCACTTTGAAAATTTCAAAAATGAATTGCAAAACCTTAAGTCACCCTTAACATGTTCCTAAAGTTTCATGATTGGACATTGCATCTGAGAGTAACTGTGCGGACAAGATTGAACGGAAAGAAAAAAGAAAGAAAGAAAGAAATAAAAAGAATAATAAGAAGAAACTGGACAAAAACAATAAGTCTCCCAAAAGTGTGTTTGAGAGGAATAATAATGAGGTGCTAAAAGGATGTATCTTTATCTTTAGACATGGGGGTTTGTTTAATAAATACAATGACTCGCAATGTATTATTCTATTATAACATAGAGACATTAGGTTGTTATGTAATGTTCAAATACTGAACATAAATCTATCAGTTATTAAAATAAAGATTGAACACAAAAACTGAATGATAACATTTTTCAGCTAACAAATCAATATAATTACCGATAATTTATCACAGATGTTTTGTTTTTATATGTGTTTATCTTGCAGTTGCCATCACATCATCACATCAGTCTTGTCATGCCATTCTGTACCCGTGTCCAGTACTTACATAATAAAATACGAGGGTGTTAAATCTGTAAATGATGTTTAATCCTTCACAGCCAGTGGTTAATTTAAATAGAAGGTATAAATCATGTATCCACGACAGTAGTGGCTTAATACAACCATCGATTCCTTGACATACAAGTAAACTGTTACATCTTTTTTCAGGCAAACAGTGACCCTAAATGTCATCTGAAAGCTACGTGGTAACGACTGCGGTACTTAAGGTTATTGATACTGTATGGGTTGAAACGTCTAAATGTATGTTTAAGAATTGGTGCTATTCATGGTTTACGTTTGGTAAAGTAAAAAAATGTACTTTTTTAAATATATAAAGTGGCCGATAGATCACAATATAAATTACAAGACATAGATCACAGTGTGATATATCACATTGTTATCCTGAGAAAAACATTGGCAAGCGAGACTGAATGTTTAAGCAATGATTTCGGTGTACAATTTGTAGAAAAGAATGTAATTTATTAAATTAAAAAAGTGTGTGATTTGTTGAAAGTAAATTTGAAATAACGACCTAGAAAAGTTTCTTTACAAAATAGTACTGCTTGATCCATGTCAAATAAGCGCTTGTGTGAAGATAAAAATATGTCACTTATATGTAGTCCACACGCTTCACAAGGAGGTTTTAAACATATTGCAACAAAAAAGCAGTAAATCACGCTCAAAATGTCACGTAAGAGTATAAGAATGAAGACAAATAATAAAGTCCATAGATTACATGAGAGTCTGACTTCAATTGGGTAGAATTGGGTAGTCATCTCACAAGTTTTGCGTGAATTACGTTCAGTGTTCTTGTTAATTTTTTTTTTGCCCATTGTGTTTTAGGGGGCATACGCTATAGAAAACTTTCCTCTAAGAAAATAAAATATCAAATCAGGAAACAAAATGTACAAAATGTTCTAAATTAACATAAAAAGATAACAATAAGCAGAAACAAAAAATGGCAAACACGAATGTTAGATATCAAAGGTTAATCCGGGTGCTACTAAAGACTAATCAGGTTCTGCTCCTGATCGATATGGCTGTGGCGCCGTCACGTATCTCAAGGTAATTATCAAAGTTATCAAGATAGCCGGTAATAAGATGAAAGATACAGAGATTTTAACCGTACAAAGTCATCAACCAATACGTTTCTATTTGTATGCAAACAAACTAGAAAGATCTGAAATTTGATGACACTGGTTTTCAAATCGTTTCTTTGTTACAATGCCCTTTGTTTGATCTTAATAATATAATCTTTGGAAAAGGAGCAAGAGCAAATAAGACCAAAGAAATAAAAGAAATGATATTATCGCTTGACCTTTGCCTATAAAAGCCTTTTTCCGTCGGTTTCATTCGTAAATATGAAAGGCATGAAACAACATCCTTAGTATCCTAGTGCTGATTACTTCAGTAGTAAGTAACGACATATTCTTTCACAAGATTGTGAAAAACGTGTAAAAATTGTGTAATATTAGCTTGAGAGAAAATTCAATATGTTTGTTTTGTTGTTAACCAGACTCCTAGATCAACTAAATTGTTTGCTATAGATTTAATAATTAACATAAGAATTATTCAACGAATTACAATGTTTGCTGGTGGGTTGTTAACAGTCTTTTCAGGATAGGGGAAATATATAAACATCAAACACTATAGAACGCCATGACATCCTCGGTTTGGTTAACATCTTTTAATGCAGCGTTGACATATATATAGTGTTTATATACTTGTATACAGCGTTATATAGTGCTATTCTCCATACAAATTATCGGATACTGCCGAGTCTGGGACGAAAATCCGCTTCATGGGCTTTCTAGCGAGCAACTTAACTCTGACTGGCTGACCAGGTATTATATTTGTGGGTGCAAACATTCACTGGACGACATGATCTAGCTGTAAAACTGATGAAAAATGGTGCTAAACATTCAAATGAACAAACAAACAAAATCTTTATCCCCAAAACAACAGGTACCGGTGCTGAAACATTGCAAACAGATTGACGGCTTAAAATCTAACTTGTTTGAACAACACGAATTTTTCATAAGAATTGCACTTTATTGCAAGAAAAGAATATAACACTTATGTATTCGATATATAGCTTAGGTGTTTTCCGAAGATATAGCCAAGGCACGTTATGGGTAAAAAACATTATAATACATCAAAATGCCTAGATTTCTTTCTTCTTAAATAGTCAATAAATAATCGAATAATAGATATTTAGTTTAAATTCCGTGTAAAAGGATTTGCAAAGCATTCAAATTTAGACTAAAGAGAATTTTGCTGAATTCGTGGAATTCCGAATTGGATCCTACACAATCCGAGTTTATTCCGTATAGCTAACATTCCTTTAAAACTGTATGAACATCCTCAATACTAATACTAAGAATTGCCTTTTAAACTCGAATATAAGTCAAAGGATTAAATATATTTGTATTGTTAGTCGGAATGTTACATTAATATCACGGATGTAGTTTAATATGGAGACCAGTATTACTATGAAAGGATATCAAACGCTAACAAGAAGCATAAAAAAGTAAATACGGAAAAACAAACACCGTAACTTTCATCATTATAGAGATATTTATTATGATTGGTGACCCGGTTTATCAACAAACAGTCTGGAGTTCAATTGGTTAGCAAGGTGATTTCTTCTTGCCGACTTACTAGTATATCGTCATGAGATTAATTTAATTATTTTGAAAGACAGACAATAGATCCCAGTTAAATGATACAAAATACAAAATAACAAAATACCAAACACAGAGGAAGTATAGTAATTACAGCAATGGTCCTGACTGTGTATGACATGCCAAACCTCGCTTCCATTACTGTAGTATTCGAAATGGTTAGTTGATTATAGTATCATAGTAATAGGTGAATCCATTAATCATCGTTGCACATTCACTGTACACTGAAATAAAAAATTTGGGACAATTATCTGCAATCATATTTTCAAACGACATAGAATATTTTTCGACAGGAAATAGTATCTATAGTAAAACGTATAAGTTTATCCTGAAAAAGATGACGTCCGCAAAAACCAGTATACTCACTGCAAGCTCTTGCCTTTTATGATCAATTGATGAGTATAAACACCGTATGCAGTAGAAGCTGGGATATTGCTGCATACGCCAAGGAAATTTATAATTTTGAAATTAAAATCGTCTTCTCGTTTGACGTAAACTCTTCCGCTAAGACGACCGTTGGTGTCATATTCAAGGTGCGAGTCTCTAAATGCTGAAGATGAAGCTTTTTCTGTGGTTTCTAATTCTGAATTATATATTAACGGAAACCACTCTGCAAATTGAAGGTTGTTAATTGAAAAGACATCATCAATATATCTATATGTGAAATTAAAGGAACTAGCATCTGCTATCATCTTGTCTTTAATCAGATGTCGAAGAAATTTAGTTTCATAAGAACACATCGGAAAGAAGTGGGGCACAGTTGGAACCTGTTAGAATTCCGATTGTCGGCTGAAAAATACATCGTCCAAGGTAGAAATATGTTGTCGATCAGAAAATCTAGCTTACTATAAGCATGTTCTTACCTGTAGCATAATTTGCCTTCTTTAGTAGAAAAAACTTACTGTCGTAACCTTATCTACATATTTGTAGCCATATGTGGCAGTGAAGGCTTTATGTATGATTTTAGTTTTTCGTGCGGCAAGGTGGTATAAAGATTGATTTTAAATTTTCCAACAGTTCTTTTGAATTTTTTACTAATCCACATATGATTAATTTTACTTTACGCATAAAAGTTTCACTGTATCTTTGCTGTCCTTTCACTGCAGACAATATCTTAGTAAACCGTTGTGACCAGAGTTAATGCCCAGTTCTTAAATGATGAATTCATAGCAATGTAAATTCATACAAACACAATGTTGTTAAAAGACTTGTCTGCAGGGACGACAACACATTTGTCATGAAGGAAATTGAGGCAGGCACCTTATAACATCCTCGTCTTTGAATACGGATTTAGGTCGATCATAAATGCAATGTCTAAGATTCTTAATTCAAAGTTGGTTGTACTAAAGACCTTATTGTCCTTAGCCAGTTAGACAGGGCATCTAGTTCAGGGTTTTGTTCCCTTACTCTCTTAATTCATTATCTGGCATAGTCTTTCCATTATAGGTTTGAAATTTAGATTCCAGTGTATTGCTTGAGGTTCTCTGAATTTTGGATCAGAAGAAATGTTTCCGAGATTCTCGTGGTCATTGATGTTTAATTCACCAGTGATGAAATGACAAGAGGGATAGTATATGAAAGGAGAATGAGAAAACAAGTTCATTTAGTAGATTGCTTGATGTATGCTTCAATTCCTAGGTCCTGTATGCTTGTTTGTAATTGAAGTTTTTACGGGCAATGGTGTTGGTATATTTATAAGACACGATAGTAATAAATTGTTTTTTTTAATATGAAGGAATCTGATCTTTAACTTCTTTTCTATTAAGATTATTGATATTGATAATGTTAACTGCATCAATTCCTTTATTTCTGGATTTTATATGCCGGAATTTTTTATTCTCATCAAGAAGAGGGTCCGTCCGCACATGATTGAAAAGTCGGAAAGGCGCTATGTCGCAAATAATGCTAGACAATATATATTTAGATGTAAATAGATTTATTCCTTCAACGTTAATATCACCCCTAGTATTGATTAATAAAGTGGCGATATTTTGGTCTTTATATATTCTAAATATCTGGATAAAAAGGATGCTTACATACGTCCGCTTACCTTTACTAATACCTAGTTATTGTCATTCGTGTTCTCTTGTGTACAGCCCCTTGCCTGTTAATTACTCAAAGCACTCTTTTCCAAGGTATGACGGCACAGAAATGTACCCGATATTGTTCTGAATAACAAAACACGCATCGACGGGTCTTGTTTCTTTTCCACGTCATGTCTTAGTAATTTGTGGTTTGTTAAAGTGGTGGAACTAATTTGCAATTTCTCGGCAACCCGTTAACAATTATATTTAGATGTAATGACTTTTTAGCTATTTATTCTGCAGAAAGTAACGACCTATGATCAGTTTTGTCCTTTGTAAAACGAACAGAAAACAAAGATTGTTTCAGATTTCTAAATATCATACGCTACCACTCTAGATGAAATATATTACTAACACAAAATTCTACCGTGTGTCAATCATAGCGAACAATTCAAAACAAACACTTAAATATACTGGAATTATTTGTCATGATAACATTTTGTCCATTGCATCCACTTTCAATTAAACAAATTAATCTGCAGACTGGTTTTAATTGTGATCTAAAATCAAGACTGTTGAATATTATGTTTTAAATGTTTTTAAAATTCATGCAAAACTGTTATAAAACCGTGATAATATAACATCCAATGACATAAGTTTATTTTTTGTTGTCCTTTGATACCGTAGTAATACTACAGTGACAGGTTTTAAGTTGTAGGGTGTTTGGTAAGGCAGATGATAGAACTTGTCCACGTTACGTCATTATTGTTCTTATAGCACTACTTGTCATTCTGCGGTATTACCGAATTATTACGATTTACGTTATCGGTGGCAAATGTCCTTCTGCGAAAAGTAAACGCGATCTGTTGAACAGTTTTATTGGGTATACTTGTTGCTTTCAATGATATCAGTGACATATAAAACCCCCAAATTGACATTAATCTTAGATCACGTCAATATGAAAAGATATCTGCATTAATTCATAATGACTTCGTACAGTTTAAAGCCATTAAAGTTGACATTTAACATAAAGCATCAAGAAATGATCCATTACCATGTCGAAAATATACCTTTAAAATAATTATCTGTACATTACCAATGACACGCTTGTATTGACACACTAAGCCAGTTACTAAAGATATTGTTATATTTTAAATGAAAGGTTTATAAAAATGGTTTCTTAAGTTGTTTGTTAACTTCATTGCATATATATACATATGCTACTTAAAGATTAATATATGGGTTATCCAAATCGGTCGGGTATCATCCCGAGACTCCCATATCAGCCTAAGACGGAGTCTAGGGCATATATGGTTCGACGAATGATACTCAGGCCGATATGAATTAGCCCATTTATTTGTCGTTTTATCATATTTGAGCAATTAGGATAGTGGACTACAATTAACAATTCCATTATTTTGGAACAAATAATTAATATAAGATTTAAATGAATTCCTTTGTGTCAACAACTGTTATGGCTCTGTCATTTGCAATGCACATATTGATGCAGAGGTACTGGAAGTAAAGTAAACGCGCAGGCCACGGATATTTGCACGATATGCAACTAATACGAGGTTATCCGACCGGACACTATGAAAATGTCAAACAAAGCCGAATATTCTCTAAACGTATCCGCATGCACAATAATGTCATTGAACGCCAAAGTTCTACTGTGTTTTAAATAGTAATCATCTCGTGTTTAAATGTATAATATTAATCATGTATCCTATACCAAATAATTGTTTATGTTGATCAGTCGAAACGCGCTCATGAAATACAATTTTTAACAGAACACGTCATCAAATTATGATAACACGGTTATACGATTTACCATATCAAGCACTAACCAATACACAGTCTCTCAATATAAGAATATAAGAATAACAAATACTAACAATATAAATCGAACGTCCTGCTGGAATAGAGGTTGTTATGGCGATGTGTTAGTTTTTGTCGTTGATGTCATTTTCATGGAGTTCCTACGATGTGCTCCGCTTGGTTTCCTGTTTTGTAAAAGTGAGTCTTAGGTTTTATCTTTTGACTTCGCTACTGAATTTTACTAGAGTCCGTTTTATGTTGATTGATTAATAAGATCAATAATATTGATAATGTAAGATTACAATGTCAACGCTCTTCGCCATTATGAATAAATTATTCATTTGGATTTGCCGGAAGATAAATCAACATTAATGTCGTCTCAAATGAATAGTGTCAACTATTAATTTCAGCTATATATAACATGAAGACTGTTAAATTAGGTAGATTGTGTTTCGAAGTCGAATCAGTTTTAAAATGTTTTAAGCTATAGGAAGTGTACTACATTTTAACATCGTGTCGGATAATCTGCTGATAATGATGTAATATTACGAAATAATATCTATCGGATTTGTAGTATTAACTAGACAGCAAAACTATAGAAAAATGTCACGGATACTCAAGTGCAATCCTGACTTCATGTAATGCATGCTTGATTACAACATTAATTCACTAGAATTGCCGGTTGTCTTGTCAACTGGGTTTCTTCATGGGTACTGCAGCTTTACTCCGAAACAAAAAAGACACCATGATATAAAAGATAAATTGCTTTACGTAGCGTAAAACACATAACCCAACATAAAACCTATTATTTCTGGTTAGGTTAATTTACAGTGTTATAAATTAGGTTTTGACAAAACATTAGTTTTAAAAAGGCATAAAAAAGTATGTAACAAACACGGGAACGATTAATAGTGATAATATGTATAAACCCCGGTTTGGGAATCACTACCTGGCTACTGCATTACGAGCAATGGGACTCCTGTGTAGCGAAGCAAAAGAAAAACAATCCAAAGAAGCAACAGTTTTGTAGCTAAGAAAATGTTTCCACATCAAACTTAGCTCCGTCGTATTACTAAAGTTCATTATCAATTTTCAGTACCAATAGCATTTTTATTGGTCAGAAAGAGGTTATAGTTATAACACTGTCAATAATTTCAGAATTTAAATTTGTTACAGAAACTCGTTAAATTCAGAAAATCTAAAGATACAGAGACATAAATACGAGAACATAATCCAATTATTAAAAAAATCAAAGTCATGGATTACAACAAAAAACTTTCGAACACAACAAGCAGAGAACAATCAAAACAAAAGCAATAAAAACGCCTCCATAGAGCACATTCAGTGCAAGTTTTTGAGCATAGGATCTTCGATGGCAAGACGTAAAACTTATTGTTATGAATTCTGTCTAAGCTTATTTATTCCAACTCTTTCACAATTTTATTTAACTTTATTTTCCTCGACAGTCCTTCATCTGTAGAAAAATATATCTTCAATGAAGTACTCATATTTGGAACAAATTAATGATTTGTGGATCATAATATAAGGGACAGGTGTGTGGTGTATCCATTTATTAAATATTTTAAAACGAACAACAGATGATAGAAATACATGATAAAATGGAAAAAGGCAATCGACTTCAAACTGTAATCGATAGATGCAGATGAAAAATAACACAATCATTCACAATAATTCTTCAGGAAATTGAAAAAAGGACAAAGAAAGCAAAAACTATTCCGAATATAGCAATCACAGCACGATTAGTCAAAAACGTCTATAAAGAAAATTGACAGTTTCAAAAACATGAGTTTTATGCAGATCGTGTATGCTATTTTATATTTTTATACTTCATGTATGTCAGCTGTAATTACATTTGCTATGGCGACGGTAAAATCTACGATGTCACACGGGATAGCGAGTAACATTTTTTGTACTCTCACCCTGTCGTCGAGAGCTTTCTTTAAAAACTTTTAAGTGACATGTCTTTTTTTGCCTGAAGACGTTTAGTTTAAATTGATTAAAAAACATCGTCAACCTAGTATCGGTTCACAAGGCAAGGTTTTTTTCAGGGTAACAGTATACATTTATTTCTCTTTCTACAGGACGATTTGTGAATTTATTCCCTTAAAAAAATCCCTAGGGCTTGTTCGAGGGAAATGTAATTTTATAGAGAGAACATTTTTTAATATCTCCGTTTAGAATGGAAAATGAATGTTTTATTCCACAATATTTCATAAATATTGTGTTATATATTTATGCAACAAAGTAAATAATTTTTCATGTTCCCTATCTGTCCGTACACAACAAATTTAAATAATTTTTCACGTTCACTATTTGTACGTTAATGCACCTGTTTTGCATTCCTAAACTGCAATTTAAACCGGAAGTTTGCTAACGGCAGTACAAAATTGATTTTTTATTATTTCTGTTCAAACAACTAAGTTTGTATGTATTGGGTATAATAAAACAGTTATTGCCTGCTGTTTGGTAAACATCATAATTTTTCCCTTTGCAATTCTGCAGCAAACATTGGAAAGAGAAGCACGTGAAGTGACAAAAAAGTACTCGTGACGGATACGAGCTAGCGCTTGTGGGACACAATGATTTGTTAATGTCATGCGAAACTTTCTAAACCAGTAAAATTGCTCTTTTATTACAATTAAATTATTGTGGAATAATCTGATCTACCTCCGTCTTTTCTTTATGTTATTTGTTTATTAAATTTTATTTTTTCTTCCCTAACAGTCTCAACTTTCATGAAACTAGGTTCTTCAATGAAGTATTTGGGAGAAAACACATATCCAATTCTTTAAAATTTTATACTAAATTTGTTATTTTTTTAATTAGCGCAGCTCTTTTACCTTAAGTGTAACTTGACCGACATCATATATATCCAGAATCGTACGTGACAGGCATATGTTCTCTCAAAATTTCATGATCTCAATAAAACCTTCCAAGAGAAAACCAGCTTCCGGGGTAAACCGCACTCTGAAAATAGCACTTTCTTTTCAGAAAATCTTGATATATAGGTCATGTAGTGAATGTGACATAAAACATACTAAACACCATTAGAACAGAGCAAGTTAGGACTCAAAATTTCTCCAATATATTCACCTTTCAGAAAAATTTCATTCATTAAAATCCAGTTAGTAGTTTTTAATATACAGTAAGATAAACAGGACTATTTTGTTTGTAAGTACTATTTTCTTATATGTTCTAAATTTGATTGGTCCCCTTTAGTGTCTTGACACCTAAATTTTGGCTTATCGATAAGTAAATCAACAGTCAGTTTAAATTTTATTAGGTCTTCACTCTAAGATTGCCATGAGGCACGGTTTATACATGCGCCATACAAAAATGCAGAAATCAGCTCAATGTTTTAATTTCATCTTTATTCGTTCTTAATTTACATGTTGGTGAATATTTTTGTCAGAGAGATTTAGATATAAATACTATAAAAAAAACGTCCGATTCATACTTTATCTATACATATATCTTGCTACTAGATGTTCCGTTGTCAAAATTCGATCCTACGGAGGTTGCACGGTCTTTGATACACAGTTAATCTCAGCCCGATGAGGATGTTTCATGTTAACAGTATAAACCCTGCTGCTTGTTATCTCACTGACTTTTTTTATTCCATTCCCGTTTTATACCTTCTGATGAATGGATATGATCTCTTCTTGAACACCAAACTATCAAGTAATAATTTGTGTAGTTCTGTTCGCGTTTAGTTGTCGTTATAGTGGTAAATGCAAAATCTTTCTAAGTGGTCACGAATTACTAGTTTTTACATTGAAGCTTTAACATAAGAATAACGTTATAGTCAACTTAGTAAGGCAGATGCCCTCCTACAAAAGTACACTTGACCTGACTGTCAGTTGCTTGTTGCACACTTATCGCTTTAAATGCCTTCAACAGAGGATTAAGTTCTGACAATGACATTAATCTGCGATCACGTCAAAATGATAAGATATCTGCATTAACTTTAAAGTTTGTATTATTGACATTAAACATACAACGTCAAAGAATAATTCATTATTATGTCAAACAAAGACCTTAAAATAATTATCAGCACATTGCCAATGACGTGCATATATTGACTTATCGAGCCGGACTGTTACTAATATACTCTTGTTTTTGGCTATATGTGCCACTTGCAATTTGTCTATGTTGTCTCTAAGAAATCACATTTGATATCAACCCTGAAATCTATTTTGTTTTATTTTGTCTCTACGTAACTTGTAATCCGTCATCAACTTGCTTATGGACATCAAGTGAGTTTGCAAAAAATGTACCAACAATATGACTCCAACCAGGTTTGCTCCGTGTAGCCAGAATACAATTTATGTTAAGGACGGTATTAAAATTTATGGTATGACGCTTCATAATTACCGTTTGCTATCGACACAGAGAACTTGTTCCGATGCAATGTTTCTTCATCTAAGTGGATGCTTCATTGATGTGATGGATATCCTCCTGCTGCCAAATAAAGAAGAAACAAAACGTGGTTGAGAGTTGTCAAACAGATTTTAACACTCATTCATTGTGCACAAACACAGAGAAAAAAAGTTGATTAACAGGAATCCAACTAAAACCAATGGTTAACCATAATTCTGAAAAGGTCACATGTTTCTACCTCACAGTGGTACCCATTGCATGACGGAAAAAAATTGGTAATGTTCAGTGAAAACATCTTATTATTTGGAAAAAAGAGTGTGTTAACAATATGAAGAATACCTGGATCTAAATGTGAGTCTTAAACTTGGCAGTTAAGTTAATCTGAAAAAGCCAAACCGTAATTGGAAAAATACAATGCAACAAAGCTATCGGTAAAAATAACAAACTAACAACGAGCAAGCGATAAACAATCAGAATAAACAAAAAGTAACAATAACTCTTAGGTAGAGATAATTCAATTAAGAATGGTGACCATGATAAAAACATGTCAAAAAGAAAAAAGAGTAAAATTAAAGACTTCAAACGGCCCATATTCTATTGCCCGGAAGTACAATCGAGCGATAGATAAACAAGATGCAGATGCCAGTTGAGACATTCCTTGACTTATACAGTGTAATTTCGTAATTACAATTTCTCTCTGTTGTTGTTCTCCACAAAAAAAACTAAACTAGACCCCCCACACACAAACACAAACAAACATTAAAAACAAAAAGAAATTCGCAAAAAGTAGCAATCACATCACGATTTCTCAATAATTTCTGTAAAAGTCGGTATACAATTTCTTAAACGTAATTTGTTTGTAGATCGTGTCCACTATTTTATATTGTAAACATTTTTCAATATATGTTATATTATATTGAAGGAATGAAGTAGTTACTTAAGGGCAATATCATGATTTGTGAGCAACAACTCTGACATTGAGAAGGTAGGTTGGCAACTAAACAGTACTAAATATGTGAATGAACTTAGGTGGTGTCTAACTTGAAGCACTCGTCGTATTACCCACCTTGTCATGGTCCAGAAAAATGAACAAAACGTGTCAAAACATTAAATGAGAATACGGCAAATTCTATCATGAGTTATTCGTGATTATGATTGAAAACACAGCGTTTTCAAAATAAAGATTCCAATTTTATGGCTTTTAATTATAGTTTTAACAGTTTTCTTTCAGTCCCAGTCCTAATTCTGTAAAATATGGATTGTTGGGGCCCGTAAATGGTATTCTAAGAATATTTCGTATATAATACAGTTTTTAGATTTTAATCGATTCTCGTCAATTTACGATCTAGTTAATTCCCAAACCGTAAATATGTCACCCAGATCTATTTTAGAAGAAGCTTCAGTTAATAGATTAATCTTTACTGTTGTTTTCTCTTAAGAAAATCAACCGCATAATAAGAATATAGGAAAAGGCTGACAAGAAGTGCTTTGTGAGTCTCTTTTCAGTGCCAGATGTCATCAAACACAGATATTATCTTTTCGTCTTGGATATAATCAGTTCTAACAAAACGTTCATTAAAACTGTTGTTTTCGAACTGCTTCAGTTTCAAATCGACCATAGCTACGTTGTCTATATTAAATATAAAAGCAACGTCGGGTGTAGGTAGTGGTAGGTGTAGTAAAAATAGTAGAGAGTTAAAATTAGTAAATAAACACAATACTTGTAGTATCATCTTCCGAAATCTTGGCAAATACACAGTACCACAAAACACTAAAAACAAAAACTATCGCTTTCTGACAGCTATAAATCCTTTAAATGTTTTAGCATAAATTCTGTTTATAAATGACAACATAATTCATTCATTGATATATCTTACAAAAAATGCCGTCAGTTAAATGTTGTTCTGGATATCCGGGTTATGCCATTTAAAAATCCCCTAAATAGGTTGGTAGGTTTTGATGATAATCAGAAGTCATCGAGTTACATTTAAAGGGCAAAAATTAGTACGAATAAAAAGGCAAGAAAACGTCAAATACAACAAGCAACGGACACAAATACAACCGATCAGTAATCAACCCATAGCCTTCAAAACAAAGGGGTTGTTCAGGTGTTCGTTTAGGACATAGCATATCCGTTCTGGCTAGGGACAACGGCCGAGTTCAACTTCAAGCATTAAGAAAGGGTGGTTAAAATTATTAAGATTTTAAAACTTTTGAATGGTTTACCCTTTAAGTGTTTCAATGTATTTGCGGAAATTAACCACAATAGTTTTTTATCAAAACACAAACATTATCAATATGCATCAACAATTCAATAACGCATAACAATGCATCGAAACTAAGTGTTGAATGATGTTTTTGAAAGTATTACGTTTTGACCGAGTTTCAATTTGGTTTATTGTAATAATTAATGTATTACTAATAAGTCTTCAACTGCTGAACAAGTTTTACTACATCATGGTGTATATGTATTGCAAAGTTATTGTAAAACTGATCCTTAAGTTAACCATAAACAATCTGCCCGTATTTTAAGACCTGAATAATTTTCAAACTTTTCTGCGTTTATTAATACACCATTATACCAATAAAGAAACCAAGTGGATTGTTAAGTAGTTATGATCAATTCTGTTATCCTGTTAAAGAGTTTTTGTATTTATCAGATATCGCCTATCATTTTTGATCCAGCTCTGATTAACGTGGGGTCATTTTAATGGCTTTTAGAGATTGCAATCCAGTCTATGTCTTGAAAAAGAGGAAAGTTGATAGCTTGATAACCAGCAACCTAAAATAAAGTTACCATGTATGTCTAAATTGATTACCAGACTGATGATAAATATTCAGTAAATGCTATCATTTTGAAACCTCTGTTTCGTTTGGAAACCATTCTAAATATTGTATTATATCTTTATTTTATGTAATGTTGTACTGTGTATGTTTTAGTTCGTTTTTGTTTGGAATGGGCACTATATATTATACTCATTCAAAATAAAGAGGTGTTAGTTAGTGCAGGTTTTGTGTTCTCGGCTTCACCGGTTTTTTAGTGATGGTTTTCATTCGTGTTTCTAATACTTGGTGCTATCGATGGAATTCGCTACGATTGTACTGTCAATATTTCTTGATGTTTTAAATGGAAACGTGCAGGGATATTAGAGCTTATGTAATACGTAGTCTTCTACCGACCATTTCAAGGATTATAACTGCGTGAAACATCATGCGATAGTAACGAAGTTCCAAGGCAATCTATAACACATAAAGGTTAACACAAATGCCAGATATAGACTCAATACTTGCAAGAGTTAACACAAAAAATTCGGAAAACATGTGTGTGACGGAGAAACGGACTGGTAGACTGACGGATGAACAAACAAAAAAACCAAAATGTACGAGGGAAAACTTATAATCCTTTTCGGAGGCATCGACAAAAAGCGTAAAATTACGGCAAATCATATATAATTCTAGGTAAAATGATAGTTAATATTATCTCCAAATTTATAAGAGATTTACTCTATGAAGATTTGCAATGTTAGTTGTAGAAATGTACAAATAAAGCAACACTATTATCCATACTTTATCCGCAACGCGCTTAAAATCTGCAAATAGCTGAAAATTAACAATATACAAAGAAGCAAATAGAAAAAGTTAACTGCAAAAATACATTTAAGTAACTGAAAGTAAAAGTAAAAAAAAATATGAAGAGTAATCATGATTCGATAAGTGAAGGACCGACAAAACCATGTTGTTACAAAAAGTAACAACAATAAAACAACAGGCACACAGACAAAAAGCAATCATGTGCAACCCGAATGCCATTAAAACCATAGATGCTCCTAATAGGTAACTCCTGCTACACGTGTTAAAACCATAGATGCTCCTAATAGGTAACTCCTGCTGCACGTGTTAAATCCATAGACGCTCCTAATAGGTAAATCCTGCTACACGTGTTGAAACTTTCAGGATATAAACCAGTAGTTAGTGATATCTTGGAGTAGTCATGATCCAGTAAGAACAAGGAGAAGCAGTTAAGACAACCAGAACAAAACAAAGGTTATTTGTGATTCGTTATTCCATAGCGGTCACCTTAGTCATGGCGGCCAATGTAAAAATGTTCTTAGTGGTGATTTTAATATGTCATTGTGAAACCAAAATTGGTCTTGGTTGATACCACATATATTACATGTGTCACATATATTACTTTAGAAGTTAAATTTTAATTTGTTTGTCGTTTTGTTTGAATGTTGTTTAACGTAACTTTTAGCAATTCATGGCGTCTAGTTTATGTTACGGGAGGGAGCCGGAGTACCCAGAGAAAAACTCCGACCTGTCGCACAAAAACTGCTTATCCTTGTCAACTATTGATAACTTGGAATGTCAACATTAAGTTTGCAGGTTCACGTTCTACTGCGGACTGAGTGTACTCGATTCCAACCTTAATTGACAAAGATCACAAGTTTTCCGAAACGATTGTCACGGGGTTTTCTCTGGGTACTCGACTTCCTGCCGCAATAAAAGCTATAAGCCATGATGACGCTGAAAATTTGCTGAAAATCGCGTTAAAAATCATTTCTATTATATGTCACAGATGGGTAAATGACGCTTGCATACAATGATAGAACTAATTTATTGCAAAACTTCATTGATCTAGCTGACTGCTTACTAACCTTCAATTATCACATGTATATATTGAATCCGCTTTTCAATCAAACATCACAGCAGTTAACTTTATTCACATCTCTGTGCTTGTTCGAATCAACGATCACATAGACTGCACGCTATACATAATTAAAGTTATTATTGACAAACGTGTATTATCGGTTCGTTACAGCGTTAATAACAAATTTAATTATTCGGAACCCCATTCAGATAAAATTACGCATTCTAGATGGACATTTGAGGTTCCATCAATTGTTGAATACATTGCCGCTCTTGAAACCTAATTAAACTGACGAACTATTCCATAAAATGTCTGCAATCCGTATATGTTAATTTTTGCGACAAAAGATAATTTCCGGAATTAAATCTGTCCAGCGATGATGTTAGATAAAAAACGTCAAAAAGGAAATTCTCTCTCCAAGACCAGCAGGACATTGCCGAAACCAGATATTTTCCATTAAAACAAAATAACAAAATTAATCTACAAGATATCTAATTTTCAATTGCCTTCCGGAATGTGTGTACTTGTTTCCGAGACTTTAATATCTGAGGTGTATGATATACCGTTATAGAATTTTACCGATCGAACATATTATTGTAACATATCCGTTTAAAAGCCACTAGACACAATAGCTATTTCTAAGTGACTTGCAGTGTCAACTTGTATACTAATGGAAACAAAAAACGTGCAAATGAGATCAATTGTCGTTTTGTGATTTAAATGTAAAAGGTAAATTGTTGATCACGACGTGATATTGCATCAGTAATAACTCCCTGATGATTTGGATATTTATCTTCATTATAAACGGACAGTAGGATGCTGATTGAATCAGGATTGGAGCTATGTCTATCATGTTGGATTGCTTATTAGATAGAATTCATTGTAAGTATAATAATTGAATTCACTTATATTGACCTAATTTAGTATTAGCATTCCAAGTCGTGTCTGGTCTTAAACAGTGTATTTCATTTCAATTTACTCTTATCTGTTATAAGCATCGTTATTATTGTGCTAAAAAGATTTTTGAGGCCTTATGGTCATGGTGTTATAAATACCAAGTTATTGCTCACAGTTTCCATGTTTGTAGATTCACCAGGAGAATTAGTCTTAATATAGATATAGTGTATAATCCCAATTTATGATTTTGAGTGTAAATATAACGATATCAGATAACGTCTATTCATTATTTTAGCAGTTAATGTGATACATCCATCTATAATAATATTAAGTAGCTAATAAATCGATAACGATTGAAATTGTATTCGGGAGGACAATAAATTAAAAAAACGTGAGTGCAGATTTTGTGACAAAATATCAGACGGATAAGTAGTAGGACTATCTTATCAGCAGTTATTAGAAAGATTCTGTTACATTATTGAGCCTGTAACATATGTTCAAATGGATTTATGATGTCAACCATGCTGTGTAGTATTATATTTCACACACAAGTTCCAACGGAGGATTAAACAAAACGTTTGTTGATAAAGTAGAAAACGATATTGTAACTACATGTACTTCAGCAGCAGTCCGCAGCTTAACCAATTTAAATATTTTAATGTACGACAAGACTGAAGAGTAAATACATTCAGGCTGGTAAATATACAACAGCTCTAATTATATTAATATTTTCAGTCTGAAAGTAGAATTCATCAAGCTTGTTACAATTACTACGTAGCTCAATTATTTCAATATAACGAAAATCTTATATGAATGAGTTAACATTCAATGAAATAAACAATTTGCAGAAACGTGTAAGTTTTTTCATCTGACTTCTTTTTATCTACAATTTAAAGATTGTTGGCTTAAAGAATATAGTTGTTAATAGTCTTTGTACTTCCGGTCTTTAATTGATATAACGATTGTGACTTATCAAAGAAGAAAATTCTAAGTTAAAAGGAATAAATGAAGCACAAAATGTCTACTATACTACGAAGTAACTAATCGATTTCAGCTTTTATTTAATTGGAACAAAAGGTGACCACAAAGATAACTAAAGTAACGCAAACCACATAATTGCTGAAAATGAATGAAAGGAATTTTAAAAACTGTTTGGTAAAAAAATCATCGTCACCTTATCCAGATAGAAAGAAAAAGCCGAGATTAAAGTTTTCGTGGAGTAAGGATCAAGCTATTGATTATGACAACTGTAAGCAGATTGACATATTTATACAGGACGTGATCGAAAAAGCTAAAGAGGATTACTTGCAAGCTTACACACACAGTAATGGAAAATATATTGATAAAACCTCATTAGGTATGTACAATGCTCAAAGCTTTATTATGAATATTTTATTTCACAAATAATGTTTACCTTTTTATGAACTTTCCTATTATCTCAAATCATTATAACGATCTGTAAAGAAAATATATATAATGTAGATATATAATAGTGCATTTCAAAGCTTACGACATGCGAACATTACTACGGTACTATTAATGACTTTGCATCTGTTGCAGAATTTACAACACTAGGACACATGATAATTATAGGTTATTTACGTTTTTTGAAACGAGATGCGTTTTCTCGTCCGTATCTCGTCGAAGGGCGACAGCCCTGAGATGAGATGACGAGAAAATGCATTGAGTTTCATAAAACGTAAATAATCTGTTTATCGCTGTTTTGTAACATTGTGACGTCACAGTGTTTACTTAACGACGTCTTGACAGCGAGCTGAGATGGGCCCATCTCACGCTAGTAGAGTGAGATGGAATACTATCGCACACAAAGACCAAAGGAAAATACTGCAAAATAGCGATAAATATAATAGACAACGATAAAACATTTGGCTGGGCGATTATGCTATATAAAATGCTAAATTGTAAATGCCAACATTTTCATACAAAGCACTTTAACTTTCCTTGCTACAGAAATAGAACAAATCATTATTATCTATGGAGACACTTTAGTAGTTATAAGCGATTTAAACATACATTGCCAAGTTCTTCTAAGTTTGACCCAAAGTTCAATGTTCCAAGTTGGAATAGAACAATTTTCCATCTCTAAGTTAAGGACCCTATAAACGAAATAGGACACGTTAGTAGTTATCAACGATTCTAAAAAAATACATTGCCTAGTCTTTTTTAATCTTGACCCAAATTCAATGTTCTACGTTGGAAAAGAGCCATTTTTTATCTGTACGTAAATGATCCTATATGGCATACTACAAATTTATGGGACCATGGAAAGCAATGTGTCCAAAACCCTTACGTATCTCTTATACCAATTTACGTGAAAACATTCTAAAGCATATTTTCAGACCTACTATACTAAGTGTTGACGTATTGTGGAGAGGGATTTTTGCGTGAAAAATGAAAACGGCTTACCGCGTATGGTTTAGCTTATGCTCCTTTTGTAGATCAAGAATACTACTTTTTGAAATCAATAATTATTTCCTCGAGATATTCAGCGTTTTGAAATATGGCATTTTTTAAATTTTGAAATGTCGATTTTCCATACTAAAATTTGACCCTAAATGGAACGGAAGTTTACTTTAGGAACAATTGCTTGTTGTCTACTCGAAATCCTTCGGGTGATGTCGTCTGCAGTTAAGGCGGGAAAAGTCTCGCGGTTTGTCCGAATACCACTGAACGTCACGAAAGCAGACGAACATTTGTAAACATCGTAATGTCCCTTTAGCAACAAAAATGGCCGACTTATTATGTAAACTTCCCGTAGCAAAAGTCCAGGACGATTTGTAACAACTTTATACCAGAGGCATATTATAAAACATGGACAGGTTATCGTATCTACATTTTTTCTACTGAATTTTCGTAATAAAAAGGTAAAATATAGAATAATGAAAAAATGCAAGCAAACTTATTTTCCCAAGGGGGGTTGGCAATAAGTATAAATCTTTTATTTAAAAAATGTTCTTGTCCTATATATATAGTCAGTTGAATAAATATGAAGCATCAAAGAATCAAATAATTCAGATTTTCTTGCAAGTTTCTCTTTTATTTAATATAAGATAAATTACAAATAAACTCGAACGTTATTCTACAATTTCCTGAGATATTACCAAACAGGTTCATTACGTGGTTTATTCCCGGATCGTCTACTGGATAAAAACATCTAATTAATTTATGGGATTAAGGGGCCTTCTAATGGGTGTTTAAAGTAGTGTCACCTGTTTTTATAGTTTGAATATTGTAGCAGACATGTAAAGTTGAAAACAAAGTCAAACTAAAAAGAAATACTTTAATCATACTTTTTATTAAATTAAATTAAATTCATTACATCTATTTCATGATATAGCACTATACATCTAATAATGTAATAATAATAATTAAGTAACAAAAGACAGAGCACTAAACTAAACACAGATTCATTTTGTCACTTAGTCGAGATTGAGGGGAGACCCTAATCTGCGGAAGGGTGGAAAAACCGGAAGGGTTTTTTGGTATATTTTTGCCTATAACTTTCGAACGGATAAACATATCGATGTAATTTAAACGGATTCTGAAAGATAATAATAATTTCTACATAATAAATATAAAATAATTTAAATTATCTTGATTTAAATTATTTAAAACTTGACCGGAAGGGTTTTTTCTCTACTAAAATTGAATACGATTTTTCAACTTTGGACTCAATTTGTAAAAACATACAAAACTCCGGTCAAAATTGGTTAATGTATTCCTCTGGTAAATTTTATAGCAAATCCATTGATATATAACTCAATTTTATTCATGAAAGGGAAGGTTGTCAAAAGTTGACCGGAAGGGTGGTCCGTTGGAGTGTTGCGTACAGTGAAATTTCAACTTTGGACTCAATTTGTAAAAACATACAAAACTCCGGTCAAAATTGGTTAATATATTCCTCTAGTAAATTTTATAGCAAATCCATTGATATATAACTCAATTTTATTCATGAAAGGGAAGGTTGTCAAAAGTTGACCGGAAGGGTGGTCCGTTGGAGTATTGCGTACAGTGAAATTTCAACTTTGGACTTAATTTGTAAAATCATGCAATACTCCGGTCAAAATTGGTTAATATATTCCTCTAGTAAATTTTATAGCTAATCCATTGATATATAACTCAATTTTATTCGTGAAAGGGAAAGTTGTCAAAAGTTGACCGGAAGGGTGGTCCGTTGGAGTATTGCCTGTAGTGAAATTTCAACTTTGGACTCAATTTGTAAAAACATGCAATACCCCGGTCTAAATTAGTTATTAGATTCCTCTAGTAAATTTTATAGCGAATCTATTGATATATAACTCAATTTTTTCATGAAAAGAAAAATTGTCAAAAGTTGACCGGAAGGGTGGTCCGTTGGAGTATTGCGTAGGCGATTGTTATGTTTCTCCTGTTGTTTTATTTGAGGAATCTCCTTTAATACCTTTAAAGCGAATTAATTTTTAATTCATGAGAGAAAACATGCTAAATGGCACGAGAGTTTGTTAACTTTTTTTAAATTAAAAAATACCTAGGCTTGACAAAAAGAAAATTCCTTTCGTTCTTGTTTCCCAAATTGTCCAATTATGTTTTGTTGGAATCATTTAAATGAAGACTTCAAATTTTGGCTGAAAGGACGAGTGGTGTCCGACAACATATAAGTGTTCATTGACCATTTAGATAAAATGCTTCACTCCGAGAGCGAAGAAGAGTTTTCTAATTTAAGGATTAAATATACCTCAAAGTGCCCCCCCCCCCCCCCCCGAAGTTTTAGAACATTATGACAAACAAATATCCCAGGCTATAATTAATCACTCAGGTTGATGGCTTATTGAAAAATATCCGGGCATGTATGATCCTTATTCGGAAATAACTAATAATCTTTCAGAAAGTATGAAATGCTGTTTTTAAAAGAGAAAACGATTGGAAAGAACTTCCTGTAGATCTTTTAGCCTTAGGACTTTATTACATACAAAACCTTTAAAATTTTGAAATATTTAGAGGCCGGTCTGGAGTTGGTAACTATCACTTGAAAAAAAAGAAGAGTTTAACAGGGCTTTTATCGAACCATTTGATTGTATTTTCCCTAAAAGAATAGTTTGTCCGGACGAAATCATTGAATATATCAAAAGTGAGAAGACTGTGTCATCAAAAGGAGAAGTTGACTATTAATTGATTATGACGAAATTAACGAAACAACAGTAAGCCAACAGGTAATTAACAAACTACCAGATGACACGGTATTTGACGAGGCTAATCAACACTGTAATCAACCTGTAATTCAATTTCCTGCCTTTGATGTGAATTGAAGTAGTTTGTTTTATTATTGACAATAATTAAATAACTTTAGTTCCTCAACAAGGGGCATTTATTGTCCACGGTAGAAAGGGAAAATATTGTGTTACACTATTTCTGAAAGTAACATGTCGGTGCGAATCCACTACTACATATGTTACCACATTTTGGCGGCAAAGATGAGCATAGGATTAGAACCAGTAGAAAAAACAGAGTTATTAATTTAAGGGCATTGTGCCACCATACATTGTCTAAAAAGTGTAAAAAGAAAATTGATAACAAATCCTGTAGGAAACATCCAAGATTGAATGATAACGAAATTGAATTCAAACCAGCTCCAGATTCAGCCTTTTCGTTAAACACTCCTCTCAAAATTGAGGTTAAAATCAAATACCTCAACAGTAGAAAGCTCGAAATCTTTTAAAACTCAAAAATCAAAACTCGTTCTCCCCCGTAAATCGAACAGACAAATGAATTTAAGTTTAATAAAAGAAGAAACAGCATGTAATAATGTACGTACAAAATATGTTTCAAGAAACAAAGATGCAGTTGAACAAAATAAAAACCTGCCCGTAAAAAATAGAAGATATTTTGTATAGAAAACTAACTGTATTAATGAACCTATTTCGGATTTATCAGATTCTACAACATTAACTTGGGTGGGAATCTGTAAACAACATCATAAACAATCAATATTAACTAACGAACATTTATGTTCAGACATAATCATAACTGCTCAAAATATACTTAAATCCCAGTACCCAGAAATAAACGGGTTTCAAAATACCACATTTGCACCAGTTAAAATTTAGGACAGGTGGGTAAGAAACTGTTGTTTTAAATTTCAAAAATCGCCATCATGTCAAATTCACCATCACGGTCGAGTCGAGATCATTGGGTTTTGTCAATGCAAAATTCTAAAAATGAAATTTATATTTTGGACAGTTTATCATTAAAAATTACCACATGTTTGGAATATCAGTTAGATCAAATTTACGGCAGAGAGCAGAATCAACTTGCTAAAATGCGTGAAACGCAGAGGCACAACGGAAACGTTGATTGCGGTCTGTTCGCAATTGCAAGTGCCTTGAAATAAATAAATAGATAAATAAATAAGTAAATAAATAAATAAATAAATAAATAAATAAATAAATAAATAAATAAATGAATGAATGAATGAATGAATGAATGAATGAATGAATAGTTTTTGAATTTGTATTAAAAATAAGCATAGCGGGGAAATCTGTAGCTTTATGCAAGAAATGAAAATAATAATTTGTTGCACAATGATTCCACCGCCTGATGAGATCTGTTGAGGGATCGAAATGGTTGTTGTAATGTTAGACATAAAAAAATTATTTCAAAGTAGAATATACATTTCAACATTTCATATTTTGCAAAATTTCGTTTCATATATAATATATTGAATTATTGTAATTCAATATTTTGAAGCTGTTGACAATTAATGGCTTATTAATTAATAGATGACATGTGAATTCAAAACATCGTGGAAAGAAATTCCAACAAATGTGACCTATGGCTGATTTTTTCACAGAACATGCATCCAATCCGGTCAACTTTTTACAACTTTCTCTTTTATGAATAAAATAATGTTATATACCTATGGGTTTGCTATATAATTTACTAGAGGGATATATTAACCAATTTTGACCGGAGTATTGCATGTTTTAACAAATTGAGTCCAAAGTTGAAATTTCACTGTACGCAATACTCCAACGGACCATCCTTCCGGTCAACTTTTGACAACTTTTCCTTTCATGAAAAAAATTGAGTTATATATCAATAGATTTGCTATAAAATTTACTAGAGGAATATATTAACCAATTTTGACCGGAGTATTGCATGATTTTACAAATTAAGTCCAAAGTTGAAATTTCACTGTACGCAATACTCCAACGGACCACCCTTCCGGTCAACTTTTGACAACTTTCCCTTTCATGAATAAATTTGAGTTATATATCAATGGATTTGCTATAAAATTTACTAGAGGAATATATTTACCAATTTTGACCGGAGTATTGCATGTTTTAACAAATTGAGTCCAAATTTGAAAAATCGTATTCAATTTTAGTAGAGAAAAAACCCTTCCGGTCAAGTTTTAAATAATTTAAATCAATATAATTTAAATTATTTAATATTTATTATGTAGAAATTGTTATTATCTTTCAGAATCCGTTTAAATTACATCGATATGTTTATCCGTTCGAAAGTTATTGGCAAAAATATACCAAAAAACGGTTCCGGTTTTTCCACCCTTCCGCAGATTTGGGTCTCCCGAGATTGAGGAGCTCTGATGCGTAATCGGCGTAAGTCATTAAGTCGATGATGCCTGTCTGGTAACGTTCCGTTGAGGTATTTCTTGGCATAGGTCGAGTGATTCCACCAGCTTGTCTCTGTATCCGGGTAATGTCGTTGTGTTTCTGTAAACATCTGGATTGAAGTGAATATGTTGGGGTGTGCGTGTTGTGTCATCTTCTTTAGTTTGCTGTGCCAGCCCTCTATTTTGTTGGTAGTCATGAGTCCTTCAGTTCCAAATTGGTTCCACACGGCCTGCTTCTACCCTCTTATCTGTCACATAGTCTGTAAATATCTGTGTAAGTTAAGTTATGACTGCAGAGTCACGGTCTGTGAGGGCCTTGAACCATACGTCTTCTGTTGCGTCCATGGGAGGATTGCTGCTCGTCTCACTAGGGTCGTCACGTCGTAGTTGTCTCTGGATGTGATCTGTAGTCCTAGTGCTTGACTCTTTCGCCAGAAGGCTTGAGTGAGCTGGAAAAAACACCACTTGGTTTCAAGTCCTGGAAGCACTTCTTGGAGTGCATTATGAGTGGCTACTTCGAAGTCGAGTACAGCTGTGGTTGGATTGAATTCGAGTCCAAGGTCTGTCATCTTGTCTTGAAGTAAAGTAAAGAATCTGGTGTAAATGGCTTGACTCTTTCCTGGAAGAAATGCATATACCACTAGTGTCATGACATCGTCTATATCTGTATGTGTATGCTGTAAATCTGGTAGAATAGAGTAGGGCAAGTGTAAAAGGTCTCGTCACAAAAGAACACAAGCTAAGTTACGTAGGTTGTCTGTTGATGCGTAGGCTATCATTCTTCGAGTTTGGTATCTGTCGTCGAATAGTAATAATCTGTCTCCTGTTGCTGTCTTTTTTATTTTGATATTTTTCTTGTCAATTCAGTTTCTCAATGTCTACTATACTTTATTATAATTTTCAAGGTAAATACAGGTACACTAATTATGGAATTCCCCTTGATAGGCCAATAATCCCCGTACCTAAAGAGTTGCTGTTTTTATCAAGTAGGCGTTCATGGAACACACCCAATTATGTATTTTTAAAGATTGTGCATTAGGTGATATTGAACCAATAGAAAACATTTTTTATTGAACCTTATAATAGCAGAAATGTTATTTTCTAGAAGTAATTACAATTGTCCATTTTCCTTTCATCCAGATGATTTAAAGAAGTTAAAAAGATATACATTGTCAGTTTTTTTTTCATTTTGAAACTAATTGTTATGTATTAAGAAGCAAACTTAATTACAACATCAGTCAGTGGTAATGTGTATAGAATCATAATTGGGAACATATGATGCATAAATTTTTTTTTGGATAATTTATTCATGAAGATTATTAAAAATATATAAATAGCTATAACCCTTTAACGAAATATATTTTGAAGCTCTACTTATTTAAACTAGACAGATAAAATCAAAACAAACTTGACATAAGGACTGTTTTAACAGCACATAATTCATGGAATTTTACTCCCAATATAAAGGAGGACCCACTGAAAATTAAACGATCAATTTGGCTCACACAATACATGTTATATTTTATTGAATTCTGATTTAAAACTTTAACACCGAACCCAATAAAAACATGGGTTTACACAGCTTTCTCCGGACCATTGAGCAGTGTGTGACTCTTATTAGATACCCGTCGAGTTACCTAGGACCAGCTATCTATGTTTCAGCGAAAATGTCCGATCGTATTCGGAAGCTGGATTTTCCATAACGATCAATTAAGTCGTAGTGTCGACCATAGAACGAATGAAGTGATAGCGTCATGCTATTACAACAAACTACTGTTTGAGTACTTTAGAAGTCAACAGCAGTGGCCGGTCTAGAAATCGGAATACCGATCAAAGACTCTAGACTGAAGTACAAGTTGTGAAATGTACACATACACATACGCCTAATCTGCTGGAATGCTGCTATCGATGAAAGGAAAGTGGAAAATTAGACAGTTAAAGTCATCACATTTTTGTATTTTTTTCTAGTCTGTTTCTACTAGTACGTCTAAGTAAGAAGCTGACGTGTGTGTATTGGTGATGTCCTTAATATGAAGCTTGCTTAGATAGATTAAATGCAAATAGTGACTGAATTTAGCATTGTTCAAAGACAAAACATCATTAATATAGCGTGTCTATAATGTAACATTAAGGTCTGGGCCAGTGTCTTTTCTTTCTTCTTTAGCAGGCCTTTTAGGAACTCAGCCTCATAAGAGTACAAAACAGGTCGCCAAAAAGTGGACGGCAATTAGTATCAATTGGAATACCAACAGTCGTTGAAAAACATGTCCAACAAACATGACAAATATGCTTTGATCAGAACACACTGATACCATTAAATTCTGAACAAAGAAAAATGCAACATTGGAATGGGGAATAACGTTTACATGCGTTAATACAATCGGAAATCAATGATTATTGTACATTTTGTAATTTCAACAAACGCATACAAATAATGTCATTTTAAACGGTTTACTTTATTGTAAATTATTACGGTATACAATTAACTCTTTGCCAAGCTGAGAACCTGAATGCAATATGTGGTAAAAAATATAGTATTACCTCTGTATGAAAATGCTGTGTATTCATTTATTTTTGTGGGCATCAATTTTCGTTGTTGGAGAAAAAAGGACGTTTCGTGGATTTCTTATATTCGTTATTCGTAATCAAGAAAAATATATAAACGTGACAGAAATGCAGACAATTTCCGGTATTTGCATACATTGTTACGTTGGTAACATATGGTTTTTAAAGGAACAAGAAATAAAATAGACTAATCAGATACTTTTTGTAAACGTATTCATAATTAATATGATTAAGAAATTTATATCATTTTACTGAAACCAGTATATAGTGAGCGTGCTACAAATTTTCTGGGACCAAAGCCTTAGTTTGTTGTACATGTATTTACAATAAACTTAAATGTAAGATTAGTAGTTTTTTAAGTAGGACATCTGTATAAAAGGTGAAAAATAGATTGTATATATTGATTGCTATTTCAATTCAGATAATGATTTTCATATTTCTTTTTAAACACTGTACTATGAAAAGGCACAACGGGCAGCACTTTTATTACTTTCGCGAGAATGCACATATAAAACTAACAACAAAGTCTTTCTATGTCAATTTCATTTCTTTTGAGTGTCATAAAGTTGATCATAATGTTTTCTTCGACATGTGATATTTTCAACAAACCTCCGGTAACATTCCGAGCATGTTTATCATGATTATATAATGATTTTTCAAACTGGTCGGTTGTCAACAATGGAGGTTATGTGTTTGTGTATTTCTCAAGATTATTCCTGTTAATATGCCAAACAAGTAAAATTATACAAATCTGTCAAAAAAGTATAAACAGACAATTCAAACAATTCTTAAGGTCCTAAGATTCTTTTCTTTTGAAGGTTAAATTTTGTAGTAGCAGAATGAGAGAAAACAACCAATATACCATTTATCGAAATAAGCAATCACACCAATACATCCACTATTAATACATAAATCAATGTATTAAACGAAAACCTTGTTTCCAATTATAATCTGATTCACATCGATAAAAGTATACTTGCTTGGCTCCATTTTATGCATGCCGTGATTCTTTTACTCTTAATTGTAATTTTCTACATCAGAAGATCGATTGAAGACATCTGTGAAGTCTAACTACAATTAGTATTTTCCTTAAGGCAGTCTAATGTTAAAATCTAATTAAGGGATTAATTCATAAAATGTTGTCTTCTAAGCCTACGGAAATTTAATTGCAAAAGAGTGAATTTAAATATGCTATTTATAATTATGATGGGTCTATCTAAAGTAATAAATTACAGACGAAAGTCTCGTAAGAAATAAGAACTTGAATAAAATAGCTAGTACGATTGCATATCAGACTAAAGTATCAAACGAGCACCAGCCAAAATGGACATACAATTAAATACATGTTAAATTTATTGCAATAATGGTTTGGAATCTTGACGCTAGGTTTCATCGTAGAAAAAAAAACGGAAACCTACAGAATAAATTTTTACTTCAACTTCTCAATAGTCAGCTTTTTATTAACTTACAGCAATATTCTTTCAGCTCACTCGTACTGTGTTCATTCTTTATGCTAAAGATATTGATAGGTTTTCTGACTTTCTAGAAAGGGGCTGCTGTAAATCAAAACCATATTCCAACAGTGATTTGACGATAGATGGTTTTTGTAATTCTGCATTTTTTCATTGGGTTTTCGGTTACTCATTGCTGATTTTGTTTTTTCTTTCTGGTTGTTATATTGTGTGTCTACGTCCCAATATGGATTATGTCAATGTGCTATAGTGTTTTGCTTGTAGACCGTTGTTTTTTTTATTTTGCTTTGAGAAGATCAATTCTTTTTAGCAAACTATTCTTTTATAGCATTTTCAGTCTTTATAAAGAAGAAATATCTTGGCATTTTAATTCTTCTTGTATTGCAATACATGACTATGTATACTGTCAAGACTGTTTGGCGAAAAGCGCTAAATGTGATGTCTCATTTGTTCTTTTTAAAACAACTAGTACGCATTTAACCCATTGCATAGCTACTTTTAAAATCCCTAACATTACAGGAATTGTTATTATTTATTTCCTACAATTATTCTTTTGTCTTGATTCGCCATTTTATCATATATTTTGAGTTGTTCGCGACTAAAATAAAGTTGAAATAGTGCTGGCTGGAATTTACGAATAGATTCAAGCAATAATGCAATAATATGAGATGTTTTAGCGACATTGTTGCTTGAAGTTATGAAGTCATTAGAGTGTGACGCATCATTATTTTGAACGCACGTTTATTTCAGATTTTTTTTGACTTGGGATTTTCCTACAAGCACTTCATGTATATCTTATCAGGGGATAATTAAAAATGGCATAGAGTAAAAATACATAAAATCTTTATTAAAACTGTGTTTTTGTTTAAATCCTTTGATATACATAGTTGTAATTTTTGTTTAATATAGACTCTCAAGAAGACAAAAACTGCAATGAAGATATCAAAGTAACAACAGTCAATTCTGTTAATCAGGTAACACTATCATCTATTTAGAGCACGCCTTAGCTACGCCGACGTAAGTATCAATACCATTACATCCTACAACACCATTTCGAAATAAAAACTAATAACTGAATTTATGTTATTCAGTGGTCTTGATGTTAAACTATTTCCGTGTATGACCACAAGCCTTGTAATTGTAATCAAGTATTCCTTGGAATTGCATTACCAATTTCTTACTAGGCAGAACTATGAAAAATACTGAACAATTAATGTTTCCGAAATGCTTCTTGCATGGAAATTTTTTTTATCTACAGCAAAATACGTTTCATATAAAACTGCATTTACTTTTTCATTAATATGTTTTTTTATCGTCAAACAGGACACGCATAAAATTAGTGACAGAATATGGGAGAAGAAACACATTGACAGTAATTATGGTAGAACTTCACAAGATGGTATAGAAATGAAAGATCTAGGTACAATAGATATTGTTTTTGTTGTCTGTTATAAGTGTTATTTGCATATTCACAATTGTGGTTTGTATATTCACAGTCATTGTTTACGGATTTGGAACCAGACAGAAGGAGTAAATATTCATTACACATTAGAAATATTTTAGAATGTTGTCAAAACCACCCCCTCCAACCAAAAAAAAAACCAAAAAAAAAACAATAAAAAAAACAAAGAACTAATTACTCCTTACTGGACTTAAATAAAAAAATCTCAACTAACAATATCTTCACAAATTATTTGTTCAACGTATCGTTTAATTCTTAACATAAATTATAATGTGTCATATTTACATTCTTGTGACTCTTTCTTCAACTAATAAATACATTCAACTCTAAAAAGAAAACAATATAAAGTTTTATTCTTAAGAATATTGTAATCAACACACGTCCTATTTCATTTCAATAGTCTATGTTTGGCAACGTAGCCGCAAATTAAAAACATATTGAAAAGCGGTACATTCACCGATTACTTGAAATAAATAGTTTTTATTTGAGCAAAGTCTATTCGACCATTGTCCTAAATAAAACCCTTGTTTTTCTGTTGGTATTAGGTTTTAACCGGTACTACGTTGTCACCATCAGGTAAATCATAGGCGCATTAGTATAGCTGAATAGTGAAAGATGAAGTAACGTAAAACCTTAGCCAAACAAGTTATTCAATTGAACGATAAAGCCAACGTCTTATTATATCTTACTCGGAAATGCATTGCAATTAAACACATTATCATATGTCAAAGAATAATGAATTAAGTAAATGTATGTTATGTAGTTTATAGACTTTGATGTAATGTTGTCATCAAAACATGTGACTTTTACAAGCAATTTCGAGCCTAATTGTCCTAACAATAGTATTATCGTATTACGTTCATTTTATGGTGATATGTCTCCAAGGAGTAATTCATGTCATTTGCAACGCATGTTCATTGAAGCCAAATCTTTGATCGAGTAAAATAAGAACTAGCTTCCTTTCCGGTAGAAAAACCGCTTCTAAGTGATATTAAACAGACATAAAATAACATCTAATTGCGTCAAAATATCTGATCTTCTAGACGTTTTGTGAATTATATGTGCATCAAACTAATAACTTTTTATTTACCCTTCACAGTCGCCCAAACATTGCATTATGATGCAAAACACAAAAATGTATTCATAATTTTAATGTAATACAACTACTCGCTCAGACGCGTTTTTTGTCTAGTCTAGACTCATTCATATAAATCTGACCAAATACATTGGAAATCAAATGGTTAATAACGTTTATTTCTAAGCGATGTCTAAATTGCTTGAGTAAAAAAATGTTTTTGTTTGTGAATATTTTATAAGACACGAAAAACGTGAATCTTTGATATAAAATTTAAAACTGAAATAAGGCAATATTTACAACAACAAATTAAATTTATTTAAGATATATTTGAATGAAAGTACTGCGAACTTACTTGTTCAAATCTGACCTTTAGTAAATTAAATTCGGGTAAGCAGAAAACAAAAAGTAAGAACAAGTACATTTGCAAACAAGAAATCAACAAAAGAATGGATATGAAAGTTCGTACACAGAGGTTGGAGACGTCGCAATAAGCAAAAAGAAAATACCAACTGTTACGTTTCTTCGTTTAAGTAATACGTTGTACACCAAGTGGACATTAATATTTGATCGTACTTAAATGCCAATACTTATGTAAACTATAAGTAACTAGGCATCACTTGAAAAATAGATTGTTTGCTTGTATGATGTTTACGCCACTTTGAGCAATTTTTAAGCTATATCATGGCGTCCGGTTTTTATTAGGGGAGTGCGCCGGAGTACCCAGAGAAAACATCTTGAGTTATTAGTATATGTTATATTTTAGTCTTGTACATTAACACAAGTAACATGGAGTATTTGGTATATTATATTTTAACACAGCTACGAAACAAATATTAAATTAACATTTTGAATTTTTGGAATACAATGGTGTCAGTACATCCAATATATTTGTAATTAAATTTCAACACAGTTTTGGTAGTTAATGTAAAGAAGAATCACATGTCATGTAACTGTCACTCACATAATCACATGTTTTCTCAATGTTATTGTAAATCTAGTTTTCAAATATAACATTTTTATTTAAATTGTTTGCAGGTAAGGATTCGTTCCAAGGAGAGAGAAAACCTTTGATTAACCAAACCAGAGAAGGGAACTGCTGCTCAGACGTCTGCTTACAAATGCTGACACTATTAACTTGCTATCATTGCCGTTGTCTTAATGACAGTTGATACTTTTCAACTGTATAAGACTAAATATGATCCGTGATATTTTATCAAGGATATTAATATTTTGATAAACATCAGCTGATAAAGGAATTTCGTTTATTATCAAATACGATTTCTTGACATAATATTGGAATAAGAATAACAGTAAGACAATGAATATGTCTTGATATTAGAAACTTAATCCTAATCTTTTCTATAATGGATATAAATGAAAATAAACTTTTAAAAGGGTAATATAAATACGACACAAGCGAACCATTCATGTTATAAGTTCTTATAGGTTTCTAAGATCCTTGACTACCATATAAACGTTTTACGTACAAATACGTTTTATAGTTTTCTAGAAATGGCTATTCAAAATGATAATATACAGTTTTATGATGTGTTATCTAAAATATTTGTTACAACACGTTTTAGAAAAAGGGAGTGTCATACCCAGGATTTGTTTAGACTTGATGAAGATACATTTTAATTGTAATATTTCGTCAGTATTCAGGTATACTGAGCAATCCTGTATTCTTTATAAAGCATATATGTGGCGTTCAAACTACTATCAAATCGTAAAGTGCATATTAATTGTATTTCGTCTGGAAAACAGTAGTACAACCATAACGTGATTATTAAGTTGGTTTGGACAGTATGAGTGTTGCACTCTGCTAGACAGGGATCTGTTTAATGCTTAATGTAATCCTTCTCAATTTTACAATTTTTAACCCGATTTTCTGGAAAACTTTGTAATCAATACATACAGACATACGTCAAAATAAACTTGTCAAAAATATTTACTGGCATATTAACTTTGCTTTCTTACACATACATTATCATTTGAGAAAGACATCTTATTACATATTAATATTAACTGCTCAATTAATGTCACATAGAGCTCAATTATTTGACGCATGCGCAAGCACATATAAAATAATCTGGTTATTGCCTACAATAGAGAAATAAATATGTGTTTTTTCATCAGGCAGCATAGTAGTTGAACCATTATAATGAAATCTTGCTGTTTATGTATATATTTAGTTGTATTTATTACTCCTGTTAAAATAGGAAGTAATAAAAGATTGTATTTCACTATTATCATTGCAATAAATAAGTCGTTGTTTACTGTCAAAACCTCTCTGATTAATTAATAATTTACTTTTGGGTAAATTATAAGTCTTTTTAATTCCGGGTATTTCAGTATCAAATCAAAAGGAAATCCGGGGCTATGAATGTATATTTAAATTCCTTCGTTGATGAAAAGGTAAAGGAAGCGCTGGTAAAAACAATACATCAAACACTTAATAATTAAGGAAGTAACATTTTGTCGCTGATAGATTATCTTTCATTTTTCATGTTATCAAGTTATATTCAATACTTGTTCTCTGTTTAATACAAACAACGTTCTACATATCACTTTCATAGATATTCAATGTCAATCTTGCATGTGAATCTTGCTATAGATAGTAAATGACTATTGATCAGAAATTGCCATCCATTGTCGTTAAACATTTTAACCAAGATATGTTACTACATCATTCTAAATGTTTTTTGTGATTAATTAGGTTTGAGTATCAGTTCTCAAATCGTGCGTCTTGATTTCTCGTTTTTAAAAACACGCCGAAGAATTGCCTGAAAACTATTGTAGTTTTTCGTAGACTTTCGGGTTCATTATATAATAAATATCCGTTAGACTTAATGATCAATAATAATATATTGACATCAAATGTCGGGAAAAATATGTTTGGAAATTTGGTAATAAAAGTAATATTGTATGACTTACGTATGTTTTTGTTGTTTCTCATTCCGTTTCTGGTATACTTCTCGTTATACGCGAAAAATGCATTAAAACTAAAGTTGGATCGTGATACATATAGGTCATAACATAGCATTTTCCATGTCTACCCTAGTGTAATTGCGTGACTTCCATATTTGCCCAAGACGCTAGATTTTGGCTTATATGAGTAAAAAACATGACATGTAATAATCTTATCTATCTATAACATTTTAACAACCTCTGAATAATTGGAATAATTTAATCGGACTTTTATTCAACTACATGTAATATCGAAAACATAATTACAGTGGTTATAAAACGAATTTCATAATGGTAAAATTTCAAAAACTAATGCCAAAACATAATTTCATCATCATCATCATCAAAGTTGTAAAATATGCATGGTTATTACAAATAAGCGAAGAAATATATCACAGTTGCAATCAAACATTTTAAATCCAAAAAAGCTAATCTGAAAAAATTTGACAAACAACATCCAGCTAAAAATCAACACGTTAACCCAGTAATAAGACAACGATCACTATTCTAATTCTAAGCCTTGTTCAACTTAAAATATTTAAATTATATATCGACAGTATCATGTATTTAATATGTTCTAATCGCGACTTTGAATCATAGGCAATATGCCGTTTTCAAGATAGGTAGTTAGATGTATCCTATCACGTGATTTATGGTATCGTGTACGCTTTGGGGGAAAGACAAGTTTAATTTGGAGTAAACGATTGCTTCGAATATTTCGTCTATTAATAGGAGTCGTACTATTTCCGCTGAATGTTAATGTCACAATAAATATAATAAGATAATGCTTTGTTGGAGATTTGATTGTCTGGACACAGAACACAGAAAGGTAAAAAATCTATAAAATCAAGGCTAATTATATTAACATATATCTGCACGTCAGTTACTTATAAAAAGAAAGGTCATGTGTCATCGTCTCCATAAAGGCGTCATTCCTCAAAGTATGCACTTCTTGCATTGGACTTTGTTTACTCCAAATCAGCCTTCCGCTTAACTGTATACGTTAACAATATTTCACATGTTTTCACTTTAATATGTGTTTAGATCTTAAGTTGAAAAATTATTTGTATAAGAATAGCAAGGTATGCTAATAAGTTTTAATACCAAACCTAAATCCATTATAGCTAGTCTATTCCTTTACTACATATAATATGGCATTTGAGCCTGTTACAACGTCTTCATTTTTAATGTTTCACAGCGATATTTTACATTGTGAGTTGTGGGGATTAATGTTAGAGGAGAAATCTAACTATACAATAAACGTGTCCTGTATTAACTTTATTTTATGAGTAGCACTCAAATACATTTTAAGATAACATTTGTTCAGTTACGTCTTTGGTCTACTCTGACTAAATATTACGTTCTAATTACTTTGTGAATAGCGTATACGCAGCATGTACTGATTTTAATGCATTACTTGAAAAATTTCAAGACAATACAAATCTATACCTTTGGCATAGTTTGCTATATGCCAAGAAAAACCAAATAACTATCAAATGTATTTGTATGTACAAAGATGGGGTAAAAATAAGTATTTTGTTATTGAATTATCGGCTAAGAGTTCTATAGACGTTTCGAAACAAGAAAAATATAATTAATTGATTAAATTTTGTTTTATTGGTAAATTTATTAACGTAACCTCTATAAATACTAATCAATAAGTCTACATTAATTTAATGTTTTCGTGTCATGTTTTTTTATTAGGATTATAAATATTTGCAGATCTATAAGAAGAACGTAATGACAAAACGAGTAATATTAAAGACGTATTTTTCACAATAACAATTCTGAAAAATCAATCGCTTAGATTATTTCATAAAAACAAGTTAACCATGAATTTATTTGCTAATACAGTACATTATCCCTTTATATCCGCCGCCCACGCGACATTCCTGGTTGGTATCGTGTACCAACGTTTGTTACAACAGTATGAATTAAGGCAGTGGAATGTTGTCTACTTGATTTCAATGACTAAGGTATTTGTTGTAGTGTAATTTGTTTCTAAAATTAATTTGTGCTCAATGTGCATTGGATTATGATCTGAATTTATCTAAAAAAACTAAGAAAAAAACGCCGACATATAATTCTGTGTCTGTTTACAGATTAAAAATCGTTATTTTAATTTTTAAAATTCTCGAGTAGGTGTATAAGATGATTGTTGATTGAAATATATATAGATCAAACACAATAACAATAGAAAGGAATAGCGGATACATGAACCTCGTAGACAGTAATAAAGCATCTTATTTAAATATTAGAAGACGCAGTTCGAATTTGTATTAATGTAATGATTTTTATTAGACGTCCTTCTGACGCTTAGGAAACACAACCGTATTTAAAGTTGCAATAAGATATCGTCCGCATGCGTAATATGCCAATTTATAAAGATCTTTTTTAAAAACAAAGTAGGTCTAGACGGCAATATTTCTTGTCCGTTTCGCCAATTAAGCTACAAACAACATTATGTACTCCCATATTTTCGACATACATTTACACCTTCTGCCCTCAATATCTTTCCGAGACCATGACGTAATAGGACGAAAAGTACAACTTTGGTCCTTATTTTTTAATTTAACGTATATTGTTAGTGTTATTTTTATTTCTAATGCCAATATATTATCATGTACCACCTATTTTAGACGATATCTTTAATTTAGATATATAATGTTCTAACGAATGGAGGATTTTTCTTTCCCTACAGTAGCTACACAATTCGAAATGTGAAAAATAATCTTATTGGTACAGAAAATTATTCATGCCCGGTCAAACTTTTGATAGTTTAAATATCGTATATTATTTGATACCCACTCTCTAACTCTTGTTGCAAAATATTCATGACTATAATGCCAGTTAATATGAATTATTTCCATACAACATTTTCATTGGTGCTCACGTAACGTCAAGAATCATATGAGGAGATATATTATTGGCGCTGCTATGATTACTCCGAGTTCACCAGAACTTCATGTCCTACTAAGTGTTTTTTCAGAAAATTATCTAGTCATTCTTTTATTGACCACATATAAAAGAGTATAAATGGTATCATTTGCGCTACGGTATAAACTGTTGACCGAACCATTGGAAAAGTTTGCACTTCTTGTACAAATAAATAAGTATTGATATTATTTATTAGTTTTTCAACATTGCATGTATTGTTTTTAAGTATTTAGCAACAATAAATTCATAAACAAAGCGTAACATATTGTGTTTTCATGTAAATCTGTAATTGATCAATTATAATTACGGAAATTTATAACATTATTTTTGGCGGAAAACATTTTGTTAAATTATCTTATAGTTGCAGAAATTACGAAGATGATTTATTAAATTTATCGGACAACATAACGAGCCGAATTATAATACCTGACGACAGGAAATTAACAAGGAGAGTAACGCCAACAGTTGAAACATGACGAGCCTTACAATAATGCCGGAGGACAGGAAATTTATAATCAGAGTTAAGCCAAAAAAGCTTTCAGGAAACGGGAATGATAAATACAAATCATGCGATGGTTTCAATACTGCATTGTCTGTAGCAATGTATATTCTTTCGTACGTAATGCAAATTAGTTCATCATTGATTTTATTTTGAACTCGCTCTCTCTCTCTCTCTCTCTCTCTCTGTGTATGTGTGTGTGTGTGCTTGTGCTTGTGTAATGCTCCAACGATGTATGCTACCGTATGAAGGTCAATATGCTTTATAAAATAACCTACGTTAAATATGTTGTTTAGCAGGAGAGAACACAAAAGAGCAGTAACGAGTAAGTAAACGAATAAGGTCAGATATACATTTTAACCCACCCCCCCACCCCCGCCCCCGATAAAGACTAATAATGTGAAATATAACGCCCATTTTAATTACATGTATTCTTTTCTCTCCCGTTAGATGCGTATTCTATGTCAATATTGCTCTGAACTAAAGATTTAATGCAAAGCCTGAAACAGGGCTCACAATCACCTATTCAGCTTAAGATATTCCTACGCGAAAAGAAGACGCAACACACTCACGTGCCCTACATTACATCTTCTACAAACGGGTAATTTTAGTGACTTTGCCAAGTGGTGGAGCATGATTTAAGAGAAAGGTTTACAGTTTACGAAATCGCAACTTTCCGTATGAAACCTTCATTTAATAAACAAAATTAACATATCATTATTAAATAGTGTAGAATTCAGGATTAGTAAAATACTTCATAACCAAATAAAGCTATTGTCACAAATGCTATTTTATCAACAAGTGTGTATACGTTAGCTTAAGTTAGCACTAGTCTACAAGTAGAACATAAGATAATGCCAGTGTTACACATAATTAACATTTACTTCTTTTAAAGGCAAATAATAACATCAGTTCATAACTTAAATGGTACGTCATATCTAGTTCTACAACAAACGCATATTAAACAGATGAAACTGTTAAAATAAGACCAATATCGTTGCTACAAAAGTACTTCTTAGCAAAAATTCATTACATAGCATTGCAATCTGTTACACTATGGTAGCAATCGTACCTCAATGACTAAATTCGTTGAATAAACTGTCAGAAATAAATAAAATTCTTAATTTTAAGCCCAAACTTTTGATGGTTCTACATGATATCCTGCACTCCAGTCGACTGATACCATTTGTGATAATAAAGCCATATGTTCAAATAGATTATTATTTGTTGTTGACATATTTCATAAAAATAAATATAGAATGTATATTAAATACAGAATTAGGTACAAAACAAAACTCTTTTCCATAGAATATATTATCAAGCAGTAATTTCGTTTTTGTATTGTTTTCCCTTGAGTACTATAGTCTTTCTTACATCATATTCAAAACTATATCTATGGTAACGCATCTTCTATTTCAGCAAATTAATAACGCTGATGTAATCAAATCTATGCGTTTACTTGTGATATTTTACCTATATCAATGTTCAGATTAACTGATATAATATCGTCATGGTTACACATCATAGGAAGTTCGTATGACAGGAAGAATAGAACGGTTTAAGGAGTAGGCTAAAAACAGAAAATTATGTTGTGTTAGTAGTTACAATGATGCCACTCTTTTTTTAATCCACAAAAGCTTTTTTGGCAAAAACAGTGATATTCTTCAAACACATTAGCAACTATAGTACACGGTTTAAGCTATCTCTCTAACACTCTACATAGTGGGTAGTGGGTGTTAAACATAACACCTGCCTAGATTGCTCTGCAAACCGTCTTTAATGGCAATTGTGATCAACGATACTGACAGGCATTTTAAAATGTTTTGAATATATACAAATTTGGATTCGCATAACCTTATGTTAAAGTACATTTGGCATTATGTCGATTTTTATTTAAATCTTTTCCCTGTTACAAATCTATTAGGTTAAGAGCTTGGCCATTACAAACTGTGCCGTCTGAATATAGATTTACTTTCAATCTATTATAATTAAATTAATTTACCATGAACATGTCTGACATAAATGTTTGATGAAATAAACGACCGTAAGTGCCGACATTACGACAAAGATTAATAACATTCTTTTGACGCAAAATACTTTGCTAACAATAATTGCGCTAATCAAACAAAAGTACCACATTTTCACTTTTAACGTGGGAGGTTTGAGATAGCATTAGAACATAAGTTGTGTATTATGCGTATTAAATCTTTGTTAGGGAAGCTTCTTGTGTAGATGTGACATTTACAATGCCATAGGAACAATTAAGCATCCTTTTATTTGCATCTGAAATTAGTAAACAAAGATCTTTATTTCCTGTTTGGCCTTTGCTGAAGTTAAGATATGCATTATAAGGACTAAATCAGCAGCCCACTGCTTTGAAGATCACTATTTAATGAAGAATATGTCAGGCCAATAGTTTCCTCTGCATGAAGCTTAGGCTCAAAATAACATAATTTGTATCTGCAATAAGTACTACATATAATGTCTGATAAAATAATTCGGTAAAACTCACCCGGCAATGTTTATAACCCCATTTTACACTTCATAAAGAAATGTTCATGAAAATCACATAATCGGTTTTAAATACATCCTCCATTTTGGTAATGGGTAATTAAATTGCACATAAGTACGTAAAACTAGCGTTGAAAAGCAGGATCTACCAAACATTTTAATCCTTAGCAAGAATTGTAACAACTATGAAAATAGGACTTAAAACCTGTTATTGCAAAAATTCAATAAGTTTGAATGCTACTAATTTCTAAAGACATATTTCAAGGCCATGGTCACATTAAAAAATATACCATCATTAAACCTTCAATTAAACCACACTTTATCAGTTGATTTATCATCAATGATACAAAATCTAAAGTCAATGTTAATTTTTTCCAATCGACAACGCATACATATCATGCTTTAAGAAGATTGCTTCAGCATTTAAACGGAAAAGATTGTTCTCCCCAGACTAGTGTTGTCGTGTGAGGCTGTTTTTAAAGGATATATTAAAAAAAGTTTTTACCTCGAGCAATAAGCTATGCAAACAGTAATATGCAAATGTTATATTTTCAGACGTTCTTAAGTCGTCAGCACCACTTATTTGATTGTTTCTGAAAGTCCATATCCATCAAGTAATAAAACATTCTATCTAATGTATAGTTAGACATTACTCTTCCTAGTTATGACTTTTTCTGGACATAACGACGAATAACTTAAGAGTCGCCTCATAGAAGGCAGGCATTGCTTGCTTATCCTGTGCACCTGTGTCGACGTCTCAATCCGGATTTTGTCGCTTTTCTATATTTTTTTTTGTATTTTTGTTAACCTACGGGCTTTCTTATCGTAATGATTAGATATACGTCTTGCCAAATGACGTGAAGGTAAAAGGTAGAAGTATGTTCAGAGAAGGATAATGTAACAAGTGTATGCATTTTCTGCATTAACTATAGAGTGTCATTCTGTGACTACAGACAGAAAAAATATAAACTGTGCGGTAACAATGGACTTCATTTCCATAAGTAAAGAAGAAAATGTGACTTACTATTCAGAACAACACTTGTATTTTAAGATTATAATTAGAATACTATATGTTCATAATTATCTGCATGAAACTGAAATAAAATATGACATCAGTATCTCTATTACAGTGGATTTACTGCAGTAAAATGGTACATGTAAACAGATTTTTTATCATAACTAGAATTACAGTGCTTGAGATTGAATACGCAACACTTTAAAAATCCATTCAAAATCCGTTAGAAATAGGTTACTAATCAATCAGATCAGTTAAATGGTTCCAAATTCGTCAGTTGGCAGATGGACGGATTGGGGTACGATCGGACGCATTACGAACGATTGACTGATCTAACTGAGTGATAACTGATTGCTAACGGTTTTCTGTTATGGACGGACAGATTCTTAAGGATTGGGAACATTCTGACGAATAAGAAACGAATGACTGATCAGACAGATGTATTTAGACTGATCGCTCTTATCGGTCCATTAAACTTCTTGTGACGTATTGATTGACACAAATATATTTTGAAATTTACAAATTCGTTTCATCTACCTAATATGAAGGCGTTTATTGACAATTTAATTTATATAATTAATTTTATTATTTGTTTAAAAAGTTATTTTTATTTATTTATTTATTTATTTATTTATTTATTTATTTATTTATTTATTTATTTATTTATTTATTTATTTATTTATTTATTTATTTATTTATTCATTTATTTATAACTTTTGCACTTTTAAAGTTTCTTACTTCTTCCGAATGTAGCTACAATAATGTAGCTCCTTTTTTATGGATGGAGCTACAAAGAGGCTCCATTACTCGTAATGGAGCAAACACACTCTTGACATTTATACATATTTTCCGCTATTAAACTGCTATTTTTGTTTAATTTATATTTTTTCCTTTCTCCGCCCTTCAGCTGACATTTCTACAATGTCTAATTAAATAATTTCAACACTTGTTCATAATCATGACATTGTTGACAAAATTGAAATTGTGGAGTGTAGAATTGTAGAATCGTATCGGTAAAAATTTGATCCCAGCTAATGCAATAAATCCGGAAATATGTTGATCCGGATTATTATTTTACCAAATCGATCCAAAAATTATGCACGTCCGGAAATCAAATTTTGACAACAATGCCATGATTACGAATTAAGTGTAAACCTAACGAATTAGGAGTTGTAGGAATATCAGTGAAACTTCAAAGACATTAAAAAGTATGTAGCAATTTAGGGAAATAGTTTAATAGCTTATAAACGCACGGGTGTGAATCACTCCCAGCTTGCTCCATTGCGAGTAATGGGACCTCTTTGTAGCTCCGTCCATTAAAAAAAGGAGCTACATTATTGTAGCTATTCCAAACGGAGAGCAAAATATAATATTGAGTCTGTTAATCAATGTATATATACATGTAGCAGATGCACGCTATACGGAAACATCATCACGTGATGAATATGAACAAATATCAGATAGAAGTTCAGATATTGATAGAACATTATTAAAATGAGTACTTAAATTATTTTAATGTAGATTTAATATCTGTAAAAAATTAAATATTATGCTTTAAAATACCAACAAAAAGTTCAACAATAAAACATTATACAATATTTTTATGTAAAACGTAGCCATAGAATATAGCATGTCTTGTGACGTGTTTGGGCGAAATGTGCAATGCCAATATTTACGCTTTGCATATTTAAATGTTAATTTTTGAGAATTTTGTCGATAAAAAATAGACGCATATTTTTATTTTTACTTCATTTAATATGATATGTATACATTGTTATTTCTTTTTATAATAATACATGTAGAAAAAATAAACAAGAGCGTGCATCGAGATAATTTTTTTTAAACTACGTGTAAAGATATATTTAAGTAAAAGCATACCCAAAAGACAAACCATGTAAACGAATTCAGGCAGATGAACATTAATTGTTCACAAATTGTAAATATAATTTATAAACTATAAAAGAAATCTAACCAACTATTTTCTCTTATAAAATATTAAAATCCTAAATGCAAATAATTAATGCAAACTAGTTGCAATGAAAGTGTACTACATGTAGCTAAAATTGGTCATATCATTCGTGTAGTGGATGTAGCGTGATGTTATTATCCACGGAAACACGTGCTATGGTCTCCTGGAGAATAATATAAAATAAATAGTTACAAGTTAACAACTTAGAAATATAAATTTGTATCGCGGTAATGAAGATAAAGGGGACAAGAAAAAATAACAATTAAACCGTCCGAACAACAAAAAGAGAGTCAAGGTATGATTAAAAATCTGGATCTATACAAACATTACAGACATTGACAGGACAGACAGAAAGACATATTTAACCCCGCCCACATTATTGTAATGAACTGAAAATATTGTTAAACGTTCCAATTTTTATACGTTTCGTAATATTCATCCATACGATGGAATTTATTCCTGGTCTAGAAATGATGGTGTCACAACAAGACTTGATAAGATCGAATATGTGTCTCTCAACATTACAGTCAGAACATCTGATGCTCTGAAATAAAACAGTGTACATTTACCTCTTTGCTTTAAAGGAAACCAGTTAAACACAAACGTGCTTACTGGTGGTTAAATACATCTCTAACAGGATAAACCGTATATTATATGATAAATAACTTTGGAGTTCTTGACGGAATAAATCTTAATTTAAAAGCATCCAGGAATTTTGATTTTAAATGTAAATTGAATAGTTTGAAAACTGATTTTCAAATATTTAAAATCAAATATTGCTACAAACCTGATTTCAATGCCATTTTAATTTAAAAAATCTACGTCAGTTTTCTGAACTTAACCGTATCCAGGCCCGTGGTGCTTTGTTTTTGATTTTTTAGTTGGTGCTTTAATAATGTGTTATTTTTTATTTCAAATGACAAGCTTATTGTAAATGTATAATGGTAAGGTGACTTGAATTTGTATTATTTGTTTTTGTTCTGTTTATATATATTGTAAAACATGGACTAGCGTGTACTAGTCCAAGTTCACTTTGATCATAATGGCAGAGTCTGTTATGTCCCTTAAGGTTCAACATGTGTAGGTAATAACATTATTTGTTAAAGTTTAAACTCACTTGTTTCAGTTTTTTCTGACTTTGATAAACATTCTATCTTGGTTTTATATAAAAACACGAAAATTCAAATTCCTCTTCTTTTCAATTGCATTAATATTTTTAATGTATTTTTGTTAGACGACTATTAAGCAAATAACCGCTAGTGTCGTAACGCTTATGTTCAATACCAATCGTCTAAGTTTAGAAAAACATTTGTACTTTCAATAGAATGTTGTCCTTTTTTTATTGGTATATAATTGTATGAGTCGGAAATAAAGCATGAATCACTTATATTTCGTCCAATGTAATGTCAGAATATGCATCACGACATTTTAAATTAATTTAAAGGCCTATATTTTTATTTCCATCCTTCCTCATGAAAATATCATTTCAGTTCATGTAATTATTGCTCTAAATGTCTATACGTTAATTTACTGAATACAAAATATTTATAAGGATTAATAGACAAACATATACTTATTTTTTCACCGGACTCAGAATTCAAATATGCTCTATATGTGTGTATTTCTATACATTTCCTCGATTGAAGAAATAAGAAACGATTTTGTCTCAGAATTTAATTTTCCCATTCGCTATTTAGATGATTTTTTATCACTGAATATCTCGGTTACTTCATTAGAGCCCCTGCAATTAGTGGCAGAAGACCTATAGTGACCAGTCTGCTCGTCCGTCCGTGCGTATCTGTGTCCGTTCGGAACTAATCGTGTCTGGGCTGTTACACCATCTGTTGGTAGGTAATATCAAGGTGATGTGTTGCATACCATGGTTGATGAGCTTTGATCGTGAACGCTGACCTCGGCCCACACCATCTCACTGATATCTATTTTTGTCTTTCATAGAGAGCTTAAATGATGGACACTACAGTGGAACTTGGACGCTCTGCCTTGATAGCAATATTGTATAAGCTCCAACGTGCGGCGTTTCCATTCCACACCTCCTTCGTAATGGTATAATGGGAATAAATAATAAGAAAATATCAACAATTATAAGAGAATGTAAATTAGAACACATTTGTTTAAACTATCATTTTCCAATTATAGTCTACTTGGGATTTTTTAAATACATATCGTAGGTTTTTTTTTGCAATAAAATGTAAATAATCTTCATAATACACCAACTATCAATCCACGAACGCTGGATTATTTCGATACTGTAGCAATGAGGGTTATGCATAAATGTCTGGCGGGATATTGCTGTTTATATCTTTTCTTCTATATCATAACATCATTTAATCTATGTAACATTTCTTTATTATTTAGGAATCGTCTAGACATTAAACGGCCCGGCTATATAAATTAAATTATCTTAATGCTTTAGATACACTGCAACTTGTATGATTAATTATGCTATAGAAATTAAACGGCTTTTTTGTTGAATATAATATTCTGTATTGCACTTAGCAATGCAAATTGTTTGTCATTAATATCTTGAATATATGGTTATAAAAAACTACATTGATTGCTGGTGTACGTAAATAATAAGCTGTACAGCTATGTATGTTATTTATTATTCAAAACATGCCAGTAGCAGCAATTTCCGTTGTATTTCTAGTCTATTTTTATTCTCAAATCACTATATAAACCATGTTTAAGTTACTGTACCTAAACTTCCATACGAATGATCTAACCGTTTTGCCATTCATATACTACACTCTTTTCATTGCTAATCTGGTGCTTGCAGTTTCATACTAAATTTGTTAATAAATTACAACTATAATGTATGTCAAAGGATGTTCAGACGTAATTCATAATTTGAATTATCTCCCTTTACCTGGAAAACTAACATACATCAGCATTGTTGGTATCATCGGATTGATATTGTAAGCAATTGGGATTTTGTATCTCCGAAATACTGATTAATCGTTTAAGGTGAAAATGGCTATTTATAGCCTTCGGGTATCGGAACTGTTTTATAGAATGCAAGAGTTTATCCAAATAAAGATTTTGAACAAAAGGCAATTTCAAAATGACTGAGTACATTTGTAATGACAGTTTGCAAAATTCTTTCAACAATTACATGCACATTTAGATTGTAAAATACAAAAATTAAAGTCCTAACAAGAAGAAGTAGTCAGACGAGTGGAAATATAAGGAATTCATTCACAAATGCAATCCCAAAGAAAAGAATATTAAGCAAGAAGTTACTGAACGCTCAAAGTTAAACATTCGGGAGAAAGTGGCACTTAATTATAAGTAGTATGAGGTCAAGGAAAGAAATACTCTACGTATTACACAAAGTGTTAAATGATATTTAAGAAACATTAATTGATTGAGTATGGGATACGGCATAGACAATTTGGCCTTTTGTAGGGTCCACAACGAGCTTACTCTTATTGATATCTATAAAATGAATCTTTATCGGGCAAGAAACGTGACACTTTCTAGTCACGTTTCTTGTTCGTGGTCAGGATTTTCGTATTTATGACCTGACGACAAGAAATCGTCTATCCGCCACTAAGGGATGCGGGGCAGCTCTGTGGGTCGAGAACTGTGAACCTTCACAGTATGGTCCCAGTTAAGAAGAAATGTAGATTATAAATACAACCAACTTAATATATAAACATAGAATGTAAAGAAAGCTTAAAAGAGTATCTAGATAAACTGACTATGATTTTTATAATTCAGTATGTAAACTGTATATTTTCAGTCGAGGAACAAGTTACAAACAGTGATTTGAAAGAAAAAACAATCAAAATAAACTAAAATGTGTGTTTATAAATATCATTATTATGCATAAAAACGAAAGAAACTATAACTATAACATAACTATTAAACAAAACTGAAAAAGAAACCAGCTGTTCTGTTAATTGTTTTAAGTTAAAAAGTATTTTACGTTTTTAATTTGATCTGATCACAGGTAGGGTATTTGTAGCACACCTAATCGCAACAAAAACAAATTTTGTTTTTGTGTTTTGTGGATTTGCTTTTTACATTTTGTCAATCATATAATGAACTTTTGTGGTTTTCTCATTATGCTTCTTATTAATATGAGTAAAAATCCCCAAACTATCATCACTTGAATATTGTTTACACTACCGTAAAAGATCAAACACACCTTTATGAAAACGTGTAAATGAGAACAAGAAATAAAATCACATTGTATTGGCCGAAAACTGTTAACTATCACTGGTTGGTATTTAGATTAATGGTTTCAATAATAACAGCATAACCTTTCAAATATTGTTTGACTAAATTATCTATTGTCTGTTTGTAAAACGCCAAAGCTTATTTTCTTCTTAAATCGATAAGGAACGACAGATGCATGACAATAAAAAAAAAAGAAAAAACACGAAAACAGACAGAGACAAACATCGGAAACAAACAAATTTAACTTATAATTTCACCATCAATCCAGTTTTCGTTTAGCTATATGCAAGTGTTTACGTTGAAATCAGCTATGTTTGATCAAAAATTAAATTTGGACAGTAGCTAATTCCAATATAGCAGAATAAAAGACTAGACGCAAGCTGGTTCACATAAGCAGAATAATAGACTAGACGCAAGCCGCTTCACATATAGTAGAATAAATAGACAAGACGCAAGCCGATTCACAAATAACAGAATAATAGACTAGACGCATCTAGCTGTACATAAACATTTTACATGAGTAATTATGAGTTTTGAATGTAGAGATATTTAATAGTTTTGTGCCACAAAGTTTTTGAAGTGAATGGCTGTGCTCTAACAACAGGGGAGAAATACGTGTACAAGGCATTACCGACATGTAGAATTCAACACGTAAAAAAGTTTCAATAATACATAATTAATAGGATTTGGATATTATATGATGAACAATATCATCTCAAATATATACTAAAAATAACAGATAAACATCAAATATTAAATCAAGTATAGTAATATGCCTATTTTGCTTTCAATTATAATAAAAATATATTTAGCACTGGTGTTTTTTCAATGTTGAACAATAATTTTCAACAATGCAGTGTCCACATTAGTAGTGTAGAGTTAATTTTAAGATTTCGTTTTGTTATTTGTTTGTTTTAAAAAATCATTTTTCAATTTAAAACACGGAATGCTTTCTTCTTTTTTTCATTGTAAAACATAGTTTGATTTTTAAAAACATACTGTCCATATGTATGATAACTTTTACGAATCATATCAAATAAGCAAAGCAATCTACTAGTACTTACTACTGTTTTAACATCAGGCGTATCTAAAATAACTTTCTCAAAGGACATATTTACATATATAATATAATATAAAAAGATGAGATAAATTAAACACGAACGTTACAATGTAATGAATTACTGGAAAAATCACAACAAGAAAATCGCCAAAATACCCAATAACAGGAAGGGAACTTATTTAAGCGTGCATCTAATATTATTGACAAAACATAGGGTACCAAAATCAACTAGTTTCCTCCGTTCATCGCACGTTAGTTAAAATGCACTAAGTAATGTTGACATTCAGTTTAAAATTAAACGGATGTTCTTTTATTACATGGACATAACCAAATATTCTATTATAGCATCCATATTTATACATATAAAAATAACTTCGCAAACATCAAACACAATGAAGTAGAAAAGTGAACTCAACACCCCCAAAACATCCTCAATATAAGACCTGAAACCAAATAACTTGTATAAAGATTGTATGAAAAGTTTAAAGATAATTCAGTGACAATTTATTTTTAATGTAAGTTTCCTAAACCCCTTAAAAACCAACACAGTTTTTAAAGCTTTAACAAATACATCCATTTCATTTCTTTTTATTTGTTTCAAAACATTAATGGAGAAGCAAAGCTAGTTTTTCTATTGAAACAGTACAATGTGTCGATGATCATTGCAGATCAAATCTTTCACAGGTACAACATTTTCAATTGGTTGGCAACTATTTGATACTTTATTCAAGTTTTTCATTATTTTCAAATTTTGATTTTTGGCAATTATAATTTTAGTAATATTTTGCACTATATTGGCTTCCAAGATCTTATAAGTATAAATCTTGTTGGAAAAAGTGTATAAACTGAGTGGTCGGTACTTTTATTTACGATGCTTTGTTATTTTCTAAAATTCTTTTAAGTTAATGATTAGACCGACATGCATAAATATTTTAATAAACGGATTTTAGTTAAAAATTTCGTGCAAATTTAAAATTGTAAAATTGTTTGCTATTGATAATAATTATAGAACACAGTAAGCGTAATGGTTTTGTTTTCATAACATTCAAACAAAATTAAATATGTCAATTTGGCGTTTTATAAATATTCAATTGTGTTAAATTTTCACCTTCAAATATATTTGTTCCCTCATACATTATTTTTACAGCACATTACACTGCGCGATTCATTTGGTCTTCTGTCATGATTAGCATCACATACATAGTTATGTTTAATCAATATTTCATAATTAAGAGCACAAGTTGTGTTTTTACACTTAAACATTAAATAATCAGATTGACGTATAAACCCCTGAGTAAATGGATTTTTACAACGTGTATGACAAGGCACCAATTCTAAATGTATTGGAAAGGATATATTCACGATAAAACGCATAATAGCATCGTCATGTATGTTGTGTCTATACAGATCAAATAAGAAAGATGAACAACAAAAACATGCATGCTCTGAACAACAATGCTTCTATATATTCATTTGCTTGCACCGTATTTTTGTATTCGTTGACTACGTAAGTTAATTAAATTACTACAAACTAGTCCATTATAAAAACAAATTATTGATAAAATGTCATTTTCTTGTCAAATTTTTGAGAACAATTTTTTTCTAATACAGTCATGACCCTGTCCGTAGTACTTTGTGTTCCTAATGTCTGACTGTGGAATGAGCCACTGTTACCTTTCATCTAGGAATTGTTTAATGTTTATAGTCTTAATACATTTACTAGCGTCTCTTATGTTTTATTATTGTACACCATACTATTTCGTGCAGAACGGAACCAAATGAAAGCGAGCAGCATTCTTTTTTTTCTTTTAACATATGTTTTAAGGAATTACGGTTTTATCTAAAACAGCGTAAGGTTTATTTTCTGTTTACTTTCGAATATTCATAAACATTTTCAGCTGCTTATTTGAGTCCCTTTTCGTTTGTATCATTTCCTTTTTACCTGTGCTCTGTGGGCTGTTAAAAATAATGGTCGCTTACTTTGGCTTGTTATTGTGCATGCGTAGTTTTTGTTCTGTTTGTGCGCTATGTTTTTTCATATTTGTGATGTTAGTGTATTGAAAAGGAGAGGATTTTGATGCATTTGAATGATTTAAGTTGACCGTGTTATGTTTTGAATTGTATTATTGGAGTCGAACTCACCCTGCTCGCAATGATAATCGAATCCGCAATATATTTAAAATGACAAATTATATAATATTCGATGTGCAATAGGCTTTATAATAACCTCAGAGATTTCCTTATATAACTTAAGTAACTCATCAGTGAAATGCAATTCAAATATAATGTCTAAATTGACATGTTTTCAACATTCAAAGTAATTATATTTAAAAGTTTCTTTATCTTTAATAAAACACTTAATTGTGCCATTTTATACTCATTTGAAAATTTTTATATGCTTACAAAACCAAAATAAGGAAAAAAACATCTTTTCACATTTGTATTAATTTCTGGGTTGTGGTTTAGATAGTATTTATTTGACGTGACCAATGCCAAATCGACATTGCATTGTTAATCTGTATGTCTGCTTAGTAAACGTTGAATATATAAAGCGCATTTCATGACACAGAAAAAAGATAACCGTGATAAAAAAACATAATAAACAGACAATGCATGCAAAGGAATGATCCAGAATGATGCAGGTGCGGACTACTGATTTATGTATCCTCAATAAGTTTCATTGATCATGGTATTCATATCAGTCACATTTGTCTTCTAGCGGTCCCCGGGTAAGTTCTGCACACATTTCTACACTCAATTGTATCAAAGACATTGATCAGAAGAAGTTTGTTCTTAACATACTATATTGTCATTTACATGTTAATTATAACTACTTTTATAAGCTGAGTCTTCTCAAGACTTTAAATATGATAAGACTTACTTCTCCGTACAATTGCGGAATTAGCTTATCGGAGTTATTAGCAATACTGTTGTCCTAACCAAGTGAAAAATCACAATCTGTTTTTAAATTAAATTACTTGCATGGTATACATTTAAAATTGCAGGTATGATTGCTTATGAGTCTAAATATCCAGGATGCTTAAATGGAATATGAATCTCTTCAAGACCCGGATGTCCATTCCTACTGTCAAGTTTTTTTGCTACACTTTATCAGGTTTAATGTCCCCAAACATTCTACAGTATTTATTATCTTTTTATATTTTGCACTTAACAGAAACTAGTAACAGATATAAATATCGGAACAATAACATATTTTTAAGGATTCTTTCTCGAATTGTCAAATTTTGTTTTGTATAAGAATGTAAAAATTTTTTTTTTCTTTATTTTAACAATTGATTTTTGCACTTGTCCAACTCATTTTCATTATGTATTAAATTTAATATCAATTCATAATTTGGTCCAATAAATGTAACTGCAATATCTTCTATATACAATGAAGTATTCCAGGCTGCTTGTATGAGCTACTACAAGGATATTCACTGCAATTTTCTTAACGGAGGATAGACAACAAAGTGACATACACAAGTCTGTTGAAGTGATAATCAAATTCTTACTTGTTTACTTTATGTTTGTTTAATAGATATTTGTTATCTAAACACTTCTGAAAGACAAAACGTCACTGTCATTATCACATAAATACATTTTATGATGACCTTATATGATTATCACTTTCTTAATCTAACTAAGAATTTCTGTGTCATAATATTAAGGACATGTGCGATAGAAATCGTGTTAGCCCTCATAAGAGATTCTTACTGATTTATAGATGTAAATTATCCGCTACAAGATAATTCCATTAAAACATAAATAGAAACAAACCGCAGTCCACAATATGTTAAAAATATGTTGTTTATTATCAGTACAGTTAAATGTTACTTTAAATACTTCAGCTATGAGGTTTACATTAACAAACATATAAATTTATGTAAATCTATAAACTATACTAGAAACGGTTTGATTTAATTTCACAAAAGATATTAAAAGCAAATATATGTACTAGCAATAAAGTGTGTTCGAATTCTGTCTCATTTTCTGCTTACAAGATTTACATAATAGTTAAATTAACATAACCCATCAGATTCTTATATTTTTTAACCACAATCACATCACCGAAATAAATTTATTTAGTTGTGTGTGCAAGAAAACATTTTTGTATAAAATAAATGGAAACAATCATGACAAGTTCAATTATGGAAACCAACCACTGAACATAATATCTTGATAAGTCTGGACCAATAATGTTAAATGTTATTTAAGAAACATTAATTGATTGAATGTTTCCTTTACGTCCAGTAAAGTATGGGATATGACATAGACAATTTGGCCTTTTGTAGGGTCCACAACCAGCTTACTCTTATTGATATCTATAAAATGAATCTTTATCGGGCAAGACACGTGACACTTTCTAGTCACGTTCCTTGTTCGTGGTCAGGATTTTCGTATTTATGACCTGACGACAAGAAATCGCCTATCCGCCACTAAAGGACTCGGGGCAGCTCTATGGGTCGAGAGCTGTAAAAAAATTAAATGTGGACAGAAGCTAATTCCAGTATAGCAGAATAATAGACTAGACGCAAGCTGGTTCACATACAGCAGAATAATAGACTAGATGCAATCCGATGCACATATAGCAGAATAATAGACTAGACGCATCTAGCTGTACATAAACATTTTACATGCGTAATTATGAGTTTTGAATGTATTTAATAGTTTTGTGCCACAATAATTTTCAATTCAATGGCTGTGCTCTAACAACACGGGAGAAATACGTGTACAAGGTATTACCGACATGTAGAATTCAACACGTAAAAAAACTTTCAATAATACAGAATTAATAGGATTTGGATATTATATAATGAATAATATCATCTCAAATATATACTAAAAAATAACAGATAAACATCAAATATTAAATCAAGTATAGTAATATGCCTATTTTGCTTTCAATTATAATAAAAATCTATTTAGCACTGGTTTTTTTTCAATGTTGAACAAATTTTAAACAATGCAGTGTCCACATTAGTAGTGTAGGGTTAATTTTAAGATTTCTTTTTGTTATTTGTTTGTTTAAAAAATCATTTTTCAATTTAAAACACGGAATGCTTTCTTTTTTTTTCATTGTAAAACATAGTTTAATTTTTAAATACATACTGTCAATATGTATGATAACTTTTACGAATCATAACAAATCAGCAATCTACTAGTACTTACTACTGTTTTAACATCAGCCGTATCTAAAATAACTTCTCAAAGGACATATGTACATATTATTTTAAAGGATTATTAATTTAAAACAAAAAAACAGGTTGTCAATTTTAAACACTTTATGATAGGTGACGAGAAATAAACGACAAATGTTATACAAACAGATTCAAACTGTCAATCTGGTATATATGTTTATTTATATATAAATAACAACAAAAATACGCCTATAATATCAAGTTTGTTCAATTTCTGTATTGCGAATAAACAAAATGTTAGGTCTGTTGTTTATGTTCATGTTAACCTTCAATTGTCAAAAATGTACTATTTAACATATCAATATTATTGATATCTTTTGGTTTTCTTAATATAATATAAAAAGATGAGATAAATTAAACACGAACGTTACAATGTAATGAATTACTGGAATAATCACAACAAGAAAATCGCCAAAAAGCCCAATAATAGGAAAGGATTTAATTTAAGCATGCATCTAATATTATTGACAAAACATAGGTTAACAACATAAATTAGTTTCTCCCGATCATCGCACGTTAGTTAAAATGCACTAAGTAATGTTGACATTCAGTTTAAAATCAAACGGATGTAGATGTTCTTCTATTACATGGACATGACCAAATATTCTATTATAGCATCCCATACTTATACATCTAAAAAAAAGTCGCAAAAATGAACATTAATACATCAAACACAATGAAGTAGAAAAGTGAACATTACAGTGCTCAACACCCCCAAAACACCCCAATATAAGACCTGAAACCAAATAACTTGTATAAAGATTGCATGAAAAGTTTAAAGATAATTCAGTGACAATTTATTTTTAATGTAAGTTTCCTAAACCCCTTAAAACAACACAGTTTTTTTAAAAAGCTTTAACAAATACATCCATTTCATTTCTTTTTATTTGTTTCAAAACATTAATGGAGAAACAAAGCTCGTTTTTCTATTGGTTTCTATTGGAACAGTACAATGTGTCGATGATCATTGCAGATCAAATCTTTCACAGGTACAACATTTTCAATTGGTTGGCAATTATTTGATACTTTATTCAAGTTTTTCATTATTTTCAAATTTTGATTTTTGGCAATTATAATTTTAGTAATATTTTGCACTACATCCGCTTCCAAAATCTTTTAAACTATAAATCTTGTTGGAAAAAGTGTATAAACTGAGTGGTCGGTACTTTTATTTACGATGCTTTGTTATTTTCTAAAATTCTTTTAAGTTAATGATTAGACCGACATGCATAAATATTTTAATAAACGGATTTTAGTTAAAAATTTCGTGCAAATTTAAAATTGTAAAATTGTTTGTAATTGATAATAATTATAAAACACAGTAAGCGTTATGGTTTTGTTTTCATAATATTCAAACAAAATTAAATATGTCAATTTGGCGTTTTATAAATATTCAATTGTGTTAAATTTTCACCTTCAAATATATTTGTTCCCTCATACATTATTTTTACAGCAGATTACACTGCGCGATTCATTTGGTTTTCTGTCATGATAAGCATCACATACATAGTTATGCTGAATCAATATTTCATAATTAAGAGCACAAGTTGTGTTTTTACACTCGAACATTAAATAATCAGATTGACGTTTAAACCCCTGAGGAAATGGATTTTTACGACGAGTGTGACAAGGTACCAATTCTTAATGTATAGGAAAGGATATACTGACGATAAAAAGAATAAAAGCATCGTCATTTATGTTGTGTCTATACAGATCAAATAAGAAAGATGAACAACAAAAACATACATGCTCTGAATAGCAATGCTTCTACACATTCCTTTGCTTGCACCGTATTTTTTGTATTCTTTGACTACGTAAGTTAAGAAAATTACTACAAACTAAAAGCCCAATATAAAAACAAATTATTTATAAAATGTCAAATTCTTGTCAATTTTCTGAGAACAACTTTTTTCTAATACAGTCGTGACCCTGTCCGTAGTACTTTGTTTCCCTAATATCTGACTGTGGAATGAGCCACTATTACCTTGCATCTAGTAATTGTTTTTAATGTTTATAGTCTTAATACTTTTACTAGGGTGTCTTATGTTTTATTATTGTACACCATACTATTTCGTGCAGAACGTAACCAAACGAAAGCGAGCAACATTCCTTTTTTTTCTTTTAACATATGTTTTAAGGAATTACGGTTTTATCTAAAACACCGTAAGGTTTATTTTCTGTTTACGTTCGAATATTCATAAATATTTTCAGCTGCTTATTTGAGTCTTTTTTCGCTTGTATCATTTCCTTTTTACCTTATGCTATATTGCTGTACATTAATTTATGCATTACTGTTTGATTGTGTGTGTATTTATTAACACATTGTGCTCTGTGGGCTGTTAAAAATAATGGTCGCTTACTTTGGCTCGGTATTGTGCATGCGATGTTTTTGTTCTGTTTGTGCGCTATGTTTTTTCATATTTTTGATGTTAGTGTATTGCAAAGGAGAAGATTTTCATTCATTTGAATGATTTAAGTTGACCGTATTATGTTTTGAATTGTATTATTGGAGTCGAACTCACCCTGCTCGCAATGATAATGGAATCCGCAATATATTTAATAATGACAAATTATATAATATTCGATGTGCAATAGGCTTTACAATAACATCAGAGATTTCCTTATATAACTTTAGTAACTCATCAGTGAAATGCAATTCAAATATGTCTAAATTGACATGTTTTCAACACTTCAAAGTAATTATATTTAATAGTTTCTTTATCATTAATACAACACTTAATTGTTCCATTTTATACTCATTTGACAATTTTTATATGCTTACAAAACCAAAATAAGGAAAAAAAACATCTTATATATTTTCATATTTGTATTAATTTCTGGGTTGGGGTTTAGATAGTATTTATTTGACGTGACCAATGCCACATCGACATTGCATTGTTAATCTGTATGTCTGCTTAATAAACGTTGAATATATAAAGCGCATTTCACCACACAGAAAAAAGATAACCGTGATAAAAAAAACATAATAAACAGACAATTCCTGCAAAGGAATGATCCAGAATGATACAGGTGCGGACTACTGATTTATGTATCCTCAATAAGAGAACAGTTTCCTTGATCATGGTATTCATATCAGTTACATTTGTCTTATAGCGGTTCCTGAGTAAGTTCTGCACACATTTCTACACTCAATTGTATCAAAGACATTGATCAGAAGAAGTTTGTTCTTAACATACTATATTGTCATTTATATGTTAATTATAACTACTTTTATAAGCTGAGTCTTCTCAAGACTCTAAATATGATAAGACTTACTTCTCCGTGCAATTGCGGAATTAGCTTGTCGGAGTTATTAGCAATACTGTTATCCTAACCAAGTGAAAAATCACAATCTGTTTTTAAATTAAAATACTTGCATGGTATAAATTTAAAATTGCAGGTATGATTGCTAATGAGTCTAAATATCCACGATGCTTAAATGGAATATGAATCTCTTCAAGACAGGGGGATGTCCATTCCCCTTGTCATGTTTTTTTGCTACACTTTATCAGGTTTAATGTCCCCAAACATTCTACAGTATTTACTATTTTTTTATATTTTGCACTTAACAGCAACTAGTAACAGATATAAATATCGGAACAATAACATATTTTTAAGGATTCTTTCCCGAATTGTCAAATTTTGCTTTGTATATGAATGTAAAAAGTTTTTTCTTCTTCTTTATTTTAACAATTGAGTTTTGCACATTTCGTTTTAACGTGTCCAACTCATTTTCATTATGTATTGAATTTAATAATATCAATTCATTATTTGGTCTTCAATAAATGTAACTGCAATATCTTCTATATACAATGAAGTATTCCAGGCTGCTTGTATGAGCTACTACAAGGATACTCACTGCAATTTTCTTAACGGAGGATAGACAACAAAGTGACATACACAAGTCTGTTGAAGTGGTAATCAAATTCTTACTTGTTTACTTTATGTGTGTTTAAAAGATATTTGTTATCTTAACACATCTGAAAGACAAAAACGTCACTGTCATTATCACATAAATACATTTTATGATGACCTTATATGATTATCACTTTCTTAAGCTAACTAAGAATTTCTGTGTCATAATATTAAGAACATGTGCGATAGAAAAGCGTGTTAGCCCTCATAAGAGATTCGTACTGATTTATAGATGTAAATTATCCGCTATAAGATAATTCCATTTAAACATAAATAGAAACAAACCGCAGTCCACAATATGTTAAAAAATATGTGGTTTATAATCAGTACAGTTAAATGTTACTTTAAATACTTCAGCTATGGGATTTACATTAACAAACATATAAATTTATGTAAATCTATAAACTATACTAGAAACGGTTTGATTTAATTTCACAAAAGATATTAAAAGCAAATATATGTACTAGCAATAAAGTGTGTTCGAATTCTGTCTCATTTTCTGCTTACACGATTTACATAATAGTTGAATTAACATAACCCATCAGATTCTTAGATTTTTTAACCACAATCACCGAAATAGCCCCGTGCGGGATCCGGGTGGCCAAAAGAATAGACCGCAGTCGCGCTAGCTTGTCGTAAAAGGCGACTAAAAAGCGCCCAGTACCCTGACCAGCGTGTCTGGTCGGTTTCCCTTAAGACCGACTGGGATGTGTGCCCCAGGTGGTTGAATGGGGTACCCCTGGCAAGCTGGGGTTGTCAGGCCATAATACGGAAAACCTGACCGCAAACCATATTAGTGCACCGTGTTGGGAAAAATGCCACTTTCCTCGCACGTTAAAGAACGCTGCTGTAGTATTCGCTATGAGTAGGGATTTCGATCCCGCTACAGGAGGCTGAATTGCCCGACCCTATCCATCCTCCCATTTGCCAGTGGCAATCTAAAATCAGTTACCCCCATTTTTCCTTGTGTCCCATCAGATTTTCATTCATCATCATTTCATGTTCATTTTATCATCCATTTCATGTTCATCGCCTGAATATAGCTGAAATAATGCTGCTCGGGCGTTAAACACCATTAATCAATCAATCATCACCGAAATAAATTCATTTAGTTGTATGTGTCCTGCAAGAAAGCATTTATGTATAAAATAATTGGAAACAATACGGACAATTTCAATTATGGAAACCAACCACTGAACATAATATCTTGATAAGTCTGGACCAATAATGTAAGTAGAATACTTGGAGGATATTCCAAAACTTAAGTTTAATATAAACAAGCTACATAAGCTACAAAGGCAACAACATAGTAGACCACCACTATGGAACCCGTTAACGCAGTACGATCAGAAGCTTCGTTTGGTATCTTGAGGGATGGAACAGATTCAAATATATTTCAATCTTGTATTGTCGTATTTTTTTGTGTTCTATCGTATCGCGTTCTGTGAAGAAAAATTATGCTAGTATGTTTGTTAAAGGCCTGACCATAGTGATAATCAAATCCTAGTTTACTTTATGTTTGTTTCAAACATATATGTAAATTAAATATATTTTAAAGACAAAAGACGTCACATTTATTATCATATAAATAAATTTTATGATGACCTTAAAAGATTATCAGTTTCTAAATCAACCAAAGAAGTTATGTGTAAAAATATTTCGAACATGTGCGATATATAGGTGTGTTAGCAAGGATAAGATAGACTATATAGATTTAAAGTACCCGCTATAAAATGATAATTAACAATATGTTAAAAAGTGATGTATAACCTTTCCAGTTAAATGTTATTGTAGATACTTTTTCTATAAGGTTTGCATTAAGAAACACATGAAAATCTATTAACTATACAAGAAACGTTTCTCTTTCCAAAATATATTAGTAGCCAATATATGTATCGGCATTAATGTGTATTTTACTTCTCTCCCATTTTCTACTTAAAAGATGTACATAATAAGTATCAATCAATCATTATTGTTTAAATTGGCAATAAAACCCTTCAGATTCTTAGATTCTTTAAGCATAAACACATCACGCAAATAAATTCATTTATCTTGTGTTTTTCCTAAAGTATATTCATTTAGCTTTCTGTATCCTGAATAAATGTGTAGTTAAGTCGTAAGCGTTAAGAACAATTCAAATTGTAATTCTTGGACACAACAGCTGGATTTGTCTGGATCAATAATATAAGTAAATTACTATGATGATATTCCAAAGCTAATATTTAAAATAAACAAAATACAAAAGCAACAAAAGGAAACAGACCACAACAATTAAACTGCTTCAATGCAGTAAGATCGGAACCTTCTTCTACGAAGCTTTTATACTTGATTCGTTTTCCGATCGTTAAAGTTAGTCATGTGTTAATGTTATTTTATTGCAGAGAAAAAAATAATGTTGTTACGGTCTTATCTGCTGGCACAACAACATATTTAAGACGAATGTTTGACAAAGAATTTGCAGCATGAAGATTTGTGAATATAAATACATTATGTAGTTACCATATTAAGTATGTCCTTTGTTTGAATATGTCACTTACATATTGATTGATTGATTGATTGATTGATTGATTGATTGATTGATTGATTGATTGATTTACTCAAAAAAGATCAAAAGGTATACAAAACATCCTAATGAATATCATCACATAATAAATAAATAAACTGAATGTTGTAATAGTATTAGCTTGAAATGAATAGGTAGTTTAACAGTTTTTTTTAAAGGGGGGTGTGGCATTTTTTCAATTGAGTAGATTATATTTCATTTTGATTCAGGAGCAGAAAGTGTATAACTTATTTTGTAGTCAATAGGTTTTGACATTTCACGGCTTATAGCCTTCGTGGCTCATCAATGCTTGATTAAAAGGCAACTGACGTTCATTGCACTTCATTACCTTTAATAACCATTATTGTGCGAATGGGTGAAGTTAATGGGAGTAGAGCTTTAACTCGGATGAAATAGAGTCAAAGCCCAATGTCGTGTCGCACAGCAATTTGCGTCAAAGATAGGTTGCAAAGGCACCAGTTTCCATACTATTGGAGTATTAGCTAATCATCCCAGGTGCAGCCTGTCGCGTGTTATGCATCGACGTATATGTCGCTATAATAACAATGGTTATTCTCTGTAACCGATTGTAGGCTGCTGTAGCGACATCTAAGGATGTTTTCGTACGTTTTGTCATTAAGCGCGTTTATAACGGTCAGAAATCGTAGGCGTTGTTTCTAGTTGAAGCTAACATCTAAACTTTGACTCAATTAAAACCCTAAAATCGAAAACATTGAATGAACTGGTTTCGTGGAAATGAAAACTTCTTAGCTTTACATTAACCAGGACACGTGTCATTCAAGAACGAGTTACGGCTTGCACCATTTAAGGCTAGACAGACGTCATCTTATCTATTGAGGTCGATGCGAAGGCTACGGAGACGCCTGTGTTGATAAAAATCATCGATGTATCGAAGGATCTATTGTAAAATGAATTGTATTTTTATGACATAAAAGTCACTTGTTTTGATCTTCATAGGTAATCGTACTTCCGACAGGTAACGAGACCACCTCCTTGAACCTTAACTGTGAATCAACATTTCAGCCAGATATTGCAAGGCTACGTGTTACTACGGTGTGTCGGAGACATTGTAAACTAACACAAAGCCCTCTTAATAATTATAGTCCGCATTCGATCCAATCGAGCATTTGTTTGATGAGCAAAACAGGAGACTCGGACCCGTATAGCATTAACCAGTTCTTTCAAAACATTCGTAAAGAGAAGGAAAACATTCCCACCAGAACAATAAATTTAGTCTTCGGTTTGATCGAAAGGGTTGTGCAAGCACCTATAAAAACTGGTGGCGGATACACACTATATTGCGGATTAGTGACGGTAATCACCTAAGAATCCAACAAATAAATGTGTTACTTTATTCATGAGTATATATTAGCTACTGGATATATACTAAAATTAAGAACACAATTTGTTCTTATTAAAATAAACATGAGTTAAAAATCTATCATATTAGTTCTGTGTTTGCTGTATATTATGATATAAACGTCGTATCAAATTATTACTTATTGGTTTTGATTGAATGATGTTTAACGCCAATTATTGGAAATTTTAAACAGTATCATGGCTTCCAGTTTTTTAGAGGATGAAGCAGTAGTACCCGAAACAACCCGACCTGTGGAAGAAAAACTGGCAATCCTTATCAATTAAAATTAGAGACGAGTGCACCCTGCTGGCAGTGAGAGGTGAACCCGCAACCTCAGTGTTGACAGACCACGTGATAAATAGTAGACGAACTACCTTAACCATTTGGCCACCGAGGCCCCTCAATTAATTAGTAGTCAATTACACACGCTTTATGTATTATTATACTTAGTATATATAATTAAATGTTTGAAATAAATTTAACAAGTTGCTTTTGGTTTGTTAAACCTTGCATGTTTTATATTTTATTAATATGTTTACTACTGTTTATGAAGTCGGAAAGTCTTTATGCGTGCATTTTAAATAAAACCTTTTTTATTTACAATTATGCTATAAGGTCATCCGGATATAATTAAATCATAAAATTTAGAAATACATACAAAATAATTCGTGCAAGTGATATTAAAGTGTCGTGGAATAAAACATCGGAAAAAATGTACGGTTTGCAGAGTTCATAAACACATTTTAGTATTAGTATAGACTGGTCAACATCCCAAAATATTTCTAAATATTTCTAACCTTAGACAAAGAATTAAAAGAAGATACTAAGAAGAGAACATGCGTAAAATTATTTATGTAATAATTGATTATAGCTGAATTGATCGGTATGAAAATTCATCTTCTTAATACTTTCTGTTATGTATTTTTGGTTGTTGTTTCCTGTTGAATGTTTGTCTTAATCAAGATTCGTAATTATTTCGAGGCTCTTGGCGCGTGTTGTTAGGTCAGTTTCCTTGAATAACGCCTTTGGAATACATATATAAATGTAACTTTCAGCGATAAAGTAAGTAAAACTATGATATTCGATGCCATATATATATATATATAACATCTTAATTGCATTTATTAGAGAAAATTTATAAAAATGTCTCATTAATTATTAAGCTGAATATACCATTGACAAGTTATAAATATCTCCAAATTTATAAAGTATGAACAATGTTGTTGAAGGTTCAATAGGCATATTTTTTCTGAATACCCAGGCTAATGTTTAAGACACGGACAAGCATACTGGACAAACGGTCAATTTTTGTTTTTATTTGCTTTAATTGTTGATAAAAGTTGTTTGTTTATTCTTAATTTGTAATTGGCAGGTGTCGCATGTTTGTTCTGTCGACTTCGCTAATACACATTGTGGGATACACTGTACACATAAATATTTACTTTATACAGAAATTAATTTTCTACTGCAAAGTTGATGTAATGGTAATTTTGATTTTAACACTATTTTGTTATTGTTTAAGTTGTAAAATAGTAACAAATTTACGTATGCAGCATGTCAGTAACAAGACACTTATTGAATTCAGCTTCTTGGTTTTTGTGCAATAAAGAAATCTAAATGCATAATAAGTTCACGATATTTCTCCGCGAAACATAATAACTCTGCTATCAAAATATTCTGTTTAACGTATCACCTATCTATTGTTTATATTAGTACGAATTCATACAATTTAGTATTTAGTGTAGTAGTCGATATTCTTGATAACTTGCAATTCGGAAATTTGGCTCCTCATATGAATTTAAAATTAGTATGTACTTAAATTTTATAGACTACATACTAATTTAAGTATTATTGGTCATTATGAAAACATTTAATACGTTACATGTATTTTATGTAAATTCTTTAAGGTATTTTTGGAACTGTATGTGAAATGTATTTCAAATTTTGTATTTTGATTTTGATTTGATTTGAATGTTGTTTCAACGCCACTTTCAGCAATTTTTTCAGATATATCCAGTTTTTATTAGGGGAGGAAGCCGGAGTACCCGAAGAAAACCCCGCGGAAGATTAAGATTCGTGTCGAGTACACCCTGCCTCCAGTTAGAATCGAACCCGCAATCTGAGTGTTGACAGACTACGTGAACTACCTTAACCACTCGGCCACCCCCTCGAATTTTGATGCCCCTTTATATTGTGTTGAAGGATGTTTAGAAGGTGAAAGTAACCATACATGTTTTAGAATATATAAGGATTAAAAAAACATTAAAGATTATCTGTTTGTTTTTTATTAATTTATCAGTTTATGGATTAACTTTCTTTTATGTGTAGATACATAAAATTATCGTAAAAACACGGCTTGATAAGACGAAAACATCTTGTAGATAAGTGCTACAGTTTAGTGTTTACTATTGTAATATATTTGGTAGCTACAAAGGAAGCAGTGATCAATTATTAAAACGTCTCACTGTGAAATATGCCATGTTCATGTATAGATATCACAGTATCTACAAGTTTGCACAGTTATTTGCTTATTGTTAGACTTATCTGCTTAACGGATAAACTCAATATAGAAAATTCCTTGACTTTTACATAAAAATTTTCAAGATTGAAATCTATCAACATTTACAATAAGATTTGTTTTTCATAAACGTCCATGTTTTTTGTAGTTAAAACGAATGCTGGTGCTGACCAATTTTCATCATTAAAACTTAAGTTCTTTAAATTATATTCTGATTACATAGTAATGTATTATTTACATTGACTTCATTTATTGTGATATTTAAATTATCTGTCCATTTATTTATCGTTTTATTAAATGCAATCTTGTATTACAAATCAAATTGTTACACCATTGCTATTTGTCTCGCGTTCGGATTAACTGGATTTTTTAAATTACTCTTATTGTATAAGCGTACTTATGTCAACATAAGTACGCATATAATTAAGATGTAAACAATATATAAGGTTAAACAGAAAAAAATCAACATAGAACGTTATTTTTTCTTAAAGGAAAATCGACGTAAAAACGTGTTCTTCGTTAGTTATTACAAAAAGAACATTATATTGGTAAAAATGGCAAAACAACTAAATATTGTTTGAATCGGGACAACTTTCTTTACTCATGACTGGAAGTAACATTTTGTTCTTAGTCCATAATATTCATATTTTTCTGTCTTCAGATTATAACAGGGGAGATCTTCACGTTTGTTATTAGGACAAATGTCTTTTTAATTATGCTTGATTTTTTTTGTTTTTAACAATAAGCATTATATCAAAATGTTATGTCTGTATTTTCTATTGTTTTATGTTTCAGTTAAAAATCAGCATATATGTTAATGAAATAATCTAAACACAAACATCATTACATCATAACTGAATCGTCCTTATACTATACATCTTTCGTCAAAAACGCAAAACAGATACTGTAAAGGACAAATACGAGAATATAAACGTTTTTGAACAAAAATATAAGACATGATAGCTCAGTTGCTACGGTTAAAGATATCCTAAACTTCTACGTTTATAATAAAGTTCTTATAACACTAATATAAAGAAACATATCATAACAACAAAAGCTGTCAACTACATAACAAACAGGACCTATCCTTCCAAGCACATACTTAACGCATAAATACAAACACCAATCATCAAACAGTTCGCTAACTGTGATATTCGGTTGATGCTTCTATAACGTGTTCTTAATTGTAAGAAATGATCGCAAGTAAAATAGAAATTACTAGACTTTTGATGTAAACGCATAAATACTAATGTACATTGAATTATTTGATTGTATATTTACACTCATGTCGCTAGTTATTTGTAATTTCAATCCGGCCATCATGTGAAGCATTGTAAAGATTAAAATTCCTATAAAAAAATTTAATTCTTTGTAGACAGTTTAATGTACTTAACTAAGCAAACTTAATCACAGATTTCTCATTTTATTTTGCGTTATTTTACGTTAATTTAAAACGGCCCTTTCCACCATGGAAATTCACAAACATTAAGTCGACCAATGATAAAACTTGTAGTAATTAAATTTTAACAGGCTTCATCAATTGTTTTTACAAACTATTGTGTCAACGGTTGTGCCATTACTACATAGATTTGACTCGTCATTTATTTCAAATGTGTAATATTGACAAACGTGTCCAGTTCCACAAACATCATCGATTGCACGAGTCCTGATTTTATAGTGACGTCTAATTTTAAAGCCATACAAGTAAAGCAGGTCATTCTCCACAAACAAAAATACCACATGCTTATCTGATTTGAAATTTATTATGATGTTTGCACGTTAACCCATCCTACGACTAAAGATAGTAAGTTTGACAAGCACACACTCAATGGGCGGTAGGTTAGACACAACTCAAGGCACAGTGAAATGTTAAATACAGGTAACAGGCTATATGAGATTTTTAAAACAACGTACGGTGCTCGATAGAAAAAATAACACACAGTACGGCGCTCTCCAATCTTAAATAATCATTAACTGCAACTATAGATTTTATATAAAATGTGTTAAGTTATCATCTACTTATCCTTCAAACTTTAATACAGATACAGCCTAACTCGTTAGACTGTACGTATGGCACATGCTACGGAGGTGGATAGGACACTGTCTACTACATTAGACTGGACGTTTTGTCAAACACTACAGCCTTAGATGGGACGTTTGACAAGGCCAAAGTCAACAGTTGTAGAACATATCTTTGGCTAGATGTGTAAACTGACACTTAGACCACAGACGAAGTCCACGGTGCAAGACAGGAATCGAAGTAAAACACACACTATGGCGCTTGACGGACGTTTGTCACATCCTTTGGCGCAAACATTACGTTGAACACACCCTACGCGCTAGATATGACGTTTGATACTCTTCGGCACTAAACAGGACGTTTGATGCTAGACATAATATTTAAAACAACCTACGACACACTCATGACTATTTAAGCCATCACCGATTTCATTCAGTCGTAAATATGATTTTTATTTCAAGACTTTCAAATCATTTTCATAAACATAAAAAAACTGCTGTCAAAAGAGGTAAATTATTACAACTAATACTAAATGAAGGTAATAACAAACTACCGAACACCAAGAATACTGCCACAAAGACAATCCACAAATTAAAATCCAAGAAACTGACCAACTCGGAAACAACAACAAAAATATTGCAACTACAGTATCGGCCCTGATTTTGGCATTTGAAAAGAAATGACGGTTTCAACCACGTTTTATTGCATTGCAAACCTACCAGTTTCATTACTGTGAGAATTGGTGTGATGATGAAAATATTTGATATCATACACCACTAGACATTAATACCTGTATCCAATAATTATCACGACAAAATCACTATGTACTGAATTCAAAAATTGAGAAAACTTTCTGCAATTAACAAGGAAATAGTATCTATAGTAATATTCAAGGTGCGTTTTTTAGTACCTTTATAAGAATATCCTCTCGAAATTTGTAACACATGCAAAAATCAGTATACTAATAGCAAGCTTTTGCATGCTTGGTAAATTAAGCAACGCAGACATCGTTTACAGCAGAGGATAGAATATTCCTGCTTAAGTAAGGAAAATTTATAATTTATAAATAACGTCTGCTGATGATGCTGTACATAAAGCTGTTTCTGTGTTTTTTTTAAATTTCCAGTTCTGAAGAATATATTAGAGGAACCCATTGGGAATTTTAGTTATTGTAAGGCAAGTTAGAATAAATATGCACAATTTTTAATTATCAATCTTGAGTTAAAATGGCCAAACGTTCTTTAGAATGTTTTAAAATCCACACGAAAAAGTGTTATACTATACTTTTGATGTCCTTCAATGCAGAAAATATCTTAGTCCACCTTATTTACAACTCTTTGTTAGAGCAAGTAGATGAGCTGCCAAAGTAAGTATTCAGACTCTTTGTCGTAATAATTATTAAAATATTAAAAGAAGTCATCAAGGACTATTGGGTACCCGGATTTTATTTTTGTCAAATGGGGTAAGTTAGTATGTGGAATTACCAGAGTCATCTTTTGATGCCTAGCTCTTTAATAAGGTAATCAAAGTAATGCAACTTAAATACAAACACAATAATGTTAGAAGACTTGTTTGCAGGGACAAAACATATATGTGTGGAGAAAGGGAGGTACATCATAACATTGTCGACTTTGAATGTGGATTTAGATTGATCTTAATTGCAATAAAAAAGATTCTTAATGCGATGTCATTTCAAATACATTATTGTTCTTACCCATTAAGACAGTGCATCTAGTTTTGGGTCTTGTTTCCTTTCTTTCACTGGCATACTCTTTAACTATATCCATAATAATTTTAAATTATAATTCCATTCTAATGGGTGAGGTCTTTTTAATAAAAGACCACGAGAAATAATGGTTTAGAGATAAAGTTACAAAATCACAATGTTTGTGATTTGTGTTTATGACGTTCTCGTGATTGAGAAATCAGTCATGGTTTTAGAACTGGATTTGTATCTAAGTACTGCATAGCTCTGGTTGAAAAGCCCGACCTCAAACAAGTTGTCCAAATAATTTCATTTTTACACATTGCTATTACAATAGATTTAAAGACTAGGAACAACTCTGGAAATAAAAATAGTAGTCACCTGATACCAGATATTATTACCTTCAGCGTCTTGGCAACGAAAACCACATCGTTATATTTAATATAGTGTCCACTACTGACATATTAGATTGCCCAATGGCGGGCACTATTTTCTTCAAAGATTTTACTGGTAGGAACTGCTTACACTCCTGAAACACCTAAATTTATTCTCGTTTCCTTGAGCGTTTCTGTCGCAGGTTGTTTATCTTTCGAATAATTCTGTGTTTGCTACGTTGGGGGGTTTTTATTGCTTATTACAAAAGCAGGTCACAACATAAAATAAATACCATATATATTGTTATAGCAAACTTTTGGCATACCTAACGTTTGGTTATTTTATAAGAAGACTATTTTCAAAATCGAAATTTTTAACAACTATAGATAAAAACTATATTTTTACCATTTCTTATTCTATTTTTTACACGCTCTAAGTAATTGTTTTGGATAGTTAAATCTCTGTAGATTTAAAACATAGTCAAATAGAAACGTGCGTTTTTAAAGTTTTTTCACCTCATCATTGATAGTTTTTCAATCAAAAGAATAAGATTTTACAATTTAAAACAAAATGTGTTGTGCAAAATTTGAGTATTGACAATTTGTCACATTATTAATGAGAACCTAGCAACAATTGACAATGCATCTCATCACGTGATAGCAACATGAAAACATATCTTAAGCAAACATTGAAAATGAGAAACCGTTAATTTTAAAATGCTTCTAAATTAGGTCGGGGATAATATATACCTTTATTAAATTAGAAACTTATGTAATGCAGAGGTAATATTTCCTAACTTAATGGGTCGGATGGACCCATTCAGTTAGGAAATATTACCTCTGCATTACATAAGTTTCTAATTTAATAAAGGTATGTATTATCCCCGACCTAATATAGAAGCATTTTAAAATTAACGGTTGCGGATGGCACAAAGTGATTTTTTTTCAAAAGACTCAGTAGTAGCAAAACATTATTATATATCCGTGACATATATTTTTAACGGCTGACAAAGCCACATGTAAACCTGTATATTTTTTAAAATCGAAAGGAGTATCCAACGGACAACAAGTAAGAAACATACAAAACCATGGTTAAGCAAAAAGATGCGATAGCAACAAAACAAACACCAAAAACAAAAAAACTGAGTGACACGAACCCCACTTAAAAGAAAATCTCATAGACTGCTAAATATCTTATAGTACGAAAAATATAGAGGTAATCCTACATCTACAGCTTACCTTAAACCTCATTAGTATTCATTTTATCTATTTTTTTTGTCAACCAATGCTCTTTTAAAGATAGGTAGTTGGATGTATCCTATCACGTGATTTATGGTATCACACAATTTTATTCCTCAACGCAACGTCTTTTAACATCAAGTGAATGGCATAAAACGGCATAAAACTCGACCCTCTTTCATAAATGTATGTATAGTATTGGCTTTGCACCCGTTTGCACCCGGCACAACACAGACCAGGTTTCGATTTACCTTGTCTTTCTTATGATATTTCACTCCGAAATTTTCCGCTTTTAGATTACTTAATTAGGGTACATTTATTGAACGATGGATATTCTAAAGATATTATATGAGAGAAGTGTATATATCAAAATTATATTTAAAAAGATCAGTTGATATTGATAAAATTTTTAATTTTGTTCAATACTGAAATTTTGCTATAAGTGGACACGCTATATGACAACGGCCTCTAAATCGTTTGCGTATAAGTTTTGTTGGCTAATGAGAGCATACTCAAAACGAGCGAAATAATTTCAGCTATATGGCATTACATTTTCGGGATGTCATGTCAGATAAAATTTTTCGCAAATTTAGATACCCTGCAGGGTACTCAAGGAAACACACAAACACCATAAAAAGTCTAGAAATGGGCTTTGCACAATCAGCTGAACAATAGCCAATACATTTAACAAATTTTCACTGTCCATGCTACAGTTCGGCGCAGCAAAATATCAATTTTACAAGTCGAATTTTGATTATTTAAATATAATGTGCTTTTTATGTACTATTAAATGGTGTGTGTTTCGCGGTTATATATCAGAACGATTGTGAGTAAATGCTTAGCCTTTTCACCGTTTGAATACTTAAAGTGTTTATTTATGTAGGAATCTGAAACATTTACCTGGAATCGATTTATTAAAATCTTGCTAATAAAAACCTAATAAAAGTGCATTATGTGACGTTCAGAGTAGATTTAGATAAAAACTCATTTCATATATTGGCGACAATTAGTAACGACTTCTTTTCGTTAGCAGCAATCTTTTAATATGTCTATTATTTCTTATTTGAAACAAAGAGTCCAAAAGGTGCTAGGAAAAGAATTTTCTGCAAGGTATAAACACTATAATGATTCCCGACAGTTTATTGATGCAATTGTTGATGGGGATTTATCTCGAGCTATTGCAATACTTCAGGACGGACATATTAAAGTGAATTACAGGGATACGGAAAGTAAAGATACACCTTTATTATCTTTGTGCAAAACTATACCGCCTCGAAAGGAAGATGACTGGCTTGTTGTGCTACGTGAACTATTACAAAAGGAACCTTATATTGGTAAAAAGGACAAATACGGTAAAACTGCACTTCATTATTCCAAGGAAAGAGGCCTCATGAAGATTCAAGAAGAACTACAAATTACCGTTGATGAAATTATTCTAGAAAACCTAAGCTTCTTATAGCAAACTAGTCTTCTGTAACATTTTATACAGAGAAATGGGTTTTGTCTGATGTTTGAAAGCGAAAAAAGCGGGAAAAGACCGGACGTTACACAAATAAACTTAAAGCTTGCCTGGCTAAGTGTTTTGAATATGCACAGATAGGGAAATACACATGAGAGAGTTGAGATGTAACAATGCGTTGCTTTGTATTTTTCTGTAAATATATATTAAATTATTTGCAATATGGCTGTAGAAGTTTGTTAACTTTAGAAATCGATTAAAGCAGCAGTAAGTTTTTATGTTTAGAATTATTTTAGGCATTACTTGTACGGAAAAACTACAAGACTACCATTGTGGTGGCTTAAATACAAATGTATTTTGACGAAAGCATGAAACGAGTATTTGTTCTGTGTGCTAATATGTTTTGTATCGTGGATGTCCTCATTTTACATGTTATCATATTTCTACGAATACTATTTGTTATAATAAATTTTTTAATGCTGCTTCTTTCGACATATTTACATTACAAATAAATAAAAGGCTACATGATATTATACAATGACCTGGTACAGCAGCATTATGTATTAATGTCTGTGCCAATTAGGATATCCAACCTACCTTAAAGCATGAAAACATCTAAATATTGTATGGGGTCAGTAAGTCTCCTGAGATTAAGATTTTTAATCTTGTTTGTAGATACTTTTACATAGTCTGCGAAACTTGTAAGTTAAACGTGTTTAGAAGTAATACTACCTGGAACGAAGTGACGAATACAGCTACATAACTGCCCACGTTTTTACAAAACAATTTATATAACTAATAATAAAGCGTTTGTTGAATCAGTGTGGTGCTTGCCGTTTGTAATACATTTGTCAATAAATAAATGTCAGCAATGATAAAACTAACATTACGTATTTATGCCTAATAATAAAATGACTTTTCTTTATAACAATTCCAGCAATTTATATACTTGATAGAATTACTTATGAATAAAATTTAGACCGTAACAATAAAACTAATAAACCAAGGTTTCAAGAAAAAACTACTTGGCCGCGCATTTTAAAAGTTTAACTATAGATACAACATCCTTTTCGAAAAAAAATCTCGTTTGAAAATATGTTTGCAGATAGTTCAATCTAATTAAAATTAAATGTTTCACTTGCTCCCCCCTTTTTGCTATGGTCGCTGCGTGTAGATCTAACAACATCCCATTACAGGTCACGTCAGGGGTCATATGCATTGATTTTCTGTTAGCCAATCAGAATCGTGCCTAGAAAATCTTAGGGTATACATTCGGAACATCGGCAAATCGGCTTTTTCCATTCCACGCCAAAGTGTACCAAATGTAATACAATACGTCAACATGATTGTTACCGAAATGTAAACACACCAAATTGAAGAAAATTTTCTTACAAATATGGAATCCACTGAATAAACAACGTCACGAAAGTTATACATACGATCCTAAAATCACAATGTGTTTTTTATTTGTGGAGTTTCATTCGTGCAAATCGAAGCTACACCAGCCGTACCAGGACCAGGTGGAAGTGAAATCGAACGGAACTCAGAAGCATTTTTACACACTGGAATCGGGCTGAAATGCTTTGTATTATTAAAAATGAAGGTAGATGTCCCCCAGTTACAAAACTAACTGACAGCCTCCCATTTAAATTTAAACTGTCATCGACGAAGATATTGACGGAAAAACGGCTTTTGGATCATGCGGTTTATATCGGCCTTGATTATAGTTTATACTTGGATAAATACGTATTATTTTAAACAGGAACAGCAAATATCACGCATAGACATGAATATTTCTTTAAAAAATATGAAGGACATGGCTAAAAAGTGAAAAGGATTTAGTGACAAGAAAACCAAGTTGGTCATTAAAATGCGATGATTGATTGAGACAAATCTGTTTGACAGTGCCTTTATATGACTTGTTACTTTATATAATGTTACACCATCATAAACCAAAAGACCCATTCATTGCCTTAGAGATCACTCTAGACATTATGCATTTTTTTATTGTTTATTTACAAATATGACAGAATAAACACCTTACCTAAACTTTGTGTTCATATTTGAAATTGCTTCAGTTACTGAAATTTCTTCCATTGAACCATGTAGCTTACACACTTCCTATAGTAAAACTTTCGGCATATCCTTTTTAATTTCCCATTTGACAAAATTAGTGTTCCAGATGTGATTTGATTTCAAATTCATGGTAGGGTATGTTGTCCAATTTGAATTTTTTTTCATGCTACTTTCATCTAATTCATGACCTTCAGTTATTAGGAGGAACCTGAGTACCTAGAGAAAACCCCAAACCTTCTGCTGCCTTGTGAATTAAGGTTGTCGTCAACCACGTAATCAATAGTAGATGTACCTTCAAGAGTCAACCCCTGTTTTACTTTGCTAAAAAGTAAAAAGGAGGAAACATTTAATTTTAATTTGATGGAGTCAAGTTTTCATATTTCTTGTTAACATATGTACACAAAATGAATTATAGGCCAAAAAGACCAATCCAGAATGACTACCTTAAGCAGGCACAGGTGGAAGGATTCTTAATTCTCCTTTAAGGTAAACTAAAGTTGTAATATTCACGTGCAACACATTTACAACATGTACATTACTAAAATGTGAAATATGGCAAATGAATGTTAAATATATGCCTATACTAGTTTAGTTTCCACAATGGAGGTCAAATGCCCCAGTCTCTGGCTTCAGTGCATCAAGTATTCGTCTACATTAATTTATTTGCAGTACACGAGTAAAATGTGTTTTGTTCCCATTGGGGAACCGATTTTTGGCTCGTTTTTTCGTCCACCCAACCTCAGGTTTACCTTTGCATTGAAGCATTGTTTAGGAAGATGACATCACATCTTTATGATACTTGGCACACAGTTACAACATAATGATATCTCTTCACTGGCCAATTTTTGTAGTGTTGTTCCAAATATTTCTAGCTTGAGTGAACTTAGAGAAGAAAAAGGGGTGTGTTTACCAATATGTTTTAAGCCAGACTTAAATGTCATCGAGACACATTTTCTCATTTTCAAATTGTATTCAGGTGTATGCAATTAAAGCCCTACTTGACAGAAGTAATAACTTTCAATTGGTAATGTAGTATACACAAGTGCAATTCCGCCTACTGGTCTGGAGTATCTTTGTTATGTGCATTTCTTATTTTTAGGGGTCTTGGTCTTCTCTTGATTACAGAGCCCTTTGTGGCTGAGTGATTAACAGTCATTTTACTATTGATAAAGTGCCTGTCAACACTGAGGTTCTGGGTTTGAGTTTCACTGCGGGAGGGTGTGCTCAACTCCAATCTAAATTGACAAGGATTTATAGTTTTCCTGCCTTTATACCAATTATTGTCATGGTTACTTAGGAACTGACCTAATCCAATAACTTTAATGTAGTACTCATCATGAGCTTACACTGGACCAAATTTGATTTACCTAGGTCTTAAGCTTACAAGATATAAAACAAATATAGTGTTTATGTAGTCGCAAGATTCCTATGTTTCAACTCCAGTCCCCACAGGCAAGACAATAAAAACTGGAAACTGATATAATTGAAAATTTGTTGAAACTGACGTTATATCCCAGTTGGTTACATGACTGTTAACACTGGGGTTGCGGGTTCGAGTCTCATTATGGGTGCGCTCAAATCCAATCTCAATTTACAAAGATTAATAGTCTTCCTACAGAAGGTCAGGGTTTTCATCATGGTACTTCAGATTGCTCCACCAAAAAAACTGGATGTGACTATATAACTGAAAAATTGCTGAAAGTGGCATTAAATACCTTTCAAATAAACAAACCTATTTCTACAAGTAAATTTGGTATGGTAGTTGATAATCATAAAGGTACATACAATTGTACATACAACATGTATTTGATGAAAAATGTTTGCTTGGTACCAATAATTGGTATATGGTTTCATACTTTGTTTATTTAATGTTTCTGCTGGACTTTGTCATATCAGTGAAAAAATTTTCTAAATATTAGTAAACAATATACAATCCATACAAGTAATTATATTTTATTATTGATCTGCATCATCATCAAGTAATACTGAAGATTTGTTTTCTTCATCTTGATAGCCAGACTAGTTGTACTCTCATTTATCATCATCAGACTGCATACGACATTAGAATCGGATGAAACATATGTTGCATTCTTTGCAACTGCATTTAGCAAGCATTCCACTTTCATTTTATTCCAAGGTCTTTAGTTCAGATGTACACTGCATTTATAAAATTGTTTGTCAAAAAACTATCATACGACAGTTTTTGTTTTCAGGATATTTTTTAATTTCAAAGTCAGTTGATGCAGATGATAATTTTAATATAAAATAAAAGCAACTGAAGAATTCCAATTTCTTCCTGTCCATTGTACATTGTCCATGCATAAAATATAGGTACATGTATATCACTTTGAAGTGCAACAGATGATAGATTTTTAAAATACCATTCTTTAAGGTACTGTCATCCATCTACAGTGTAAAAGTCATGACACTGACATCTCAATATACTGATATTTTTTTTCCTTTCAACTGTTTAACTCTTTTGTGAGTATCTGTGCATAGTACATGTAGCACTTTTGACCAGAACAGAAAAGCCAGCTATAATCATCTTCTTCCCTGTAATAAGAAAATAAGAACTTACATTTCATATAATAGTCTGTAAAGTAGAAATTCTTTATGTGTATCAATTTTATTCCCTATTATTCAGTCAACTGCATACCTTTAGAGGAAATGGTTCAATAATTTTAATTCAAAGTTACAAATTGATGAGCACCTTTAATCATAGCCAATGAACCAAGTTTACAAGTTGTCCCTATGATGTTATAAATCAAGGTACATGTATTTATCTAAAAATGGTCACATCATAAATGTAAACCATATTGAGTATTGTGAATAAATATTAAAATGCAAAATTTTTTAAACTGCATTTTAATTACTTTCATACAGAATATAAGAATGCATCTATGAGGTGAGGTTACTTATAAATAACTATCCACTTTATGAAGATCTATACAAGTTGAAACTTTTATTCACAAGATACATTTTACTAGTAGATTAAAAAAAAAACAAGATGTAAACATTCCACTTACCAAGTTGGCATCATGTGAAACTCATCTAATTTGAACAGAAACTTGGAACTTTGGAAAATTGCTTCTCCATACAGGGTCACCAACTTGACACGACGATGCACAAATGATATCTATAAATCGGTCTTTGATATTGTGATATGTTCAGCCATCTGAAATGAAATTGTTGGTCATGTTAATTTATACATGTATTAAGTGACTTTAATAACTATATAACTATTTTATTTATAGTATTGATTTTCACACACTCTCGGACAAATAATTTTTAAAAATGTTTGCCAGTATTCAGAAAAAAATATCCACAACTTTTTTTAACAAATGAGATGGCGTTTCATTAGTGGTGATCAATGTACCTTCAATTTTTTCTGACAGTCAACCAACCAAGAATGACGATTAAAACTGGAGCAACAGGATGTACAATGAATAATTAATGTCTACCAGTAGTTTTATTGATAGTTTTTGTCAAATGATTAATATTAATTCCCCCTAACATCTCCTAACCACGTTAGTTACATGTATATACTAGTGCTATTTTACCATGTTGTATGTTTATCATATGTAATTCCCCTCCCCCTTTTTTTCTTGTTCGTGCCTTATTGTGAAAAAAGTTCATATTTCGTATTTAATTTACGTACTGACCTTTCTATGCTGCCTTTAGGTTTTGAACATCTGTTTACTTGATTCCATAACTTGAATCCATAAGCAATATCAAAAGCAGACCAACATAGCGCGATGACGATTTGTTCATCTTTCTCTTCGTTGGAATGTAAATGATACAAAATGAAGTGGAAAGAATTTCCCTAACGCTTTTAGAGGAACGGCAACGCAATCCTTTTCTTTCTCTAAACAATCCAACATCATTCTTTGAGTTCTCGAGTACTAAAATAGTTGTAAAACTTATCAGACCGCAAAATGCATCGGACATCGCCATTTTGACAGTAAAGCCTAGTGTGATATGCAAACCAGTATTTGATTGGTCGAATCACTCAACTTGATTGGACGATCAAAATTAACAATTTTAATTTTTATTGGGGGAGGAACGTGACCTGTAATGGGATGTCGTTAGATCTTACAACGCAGCGACCAATAACAAAAAGGGGGGAGCAAGTGAAAGATTTAATTTTAATTAGATTGCAGATAGTTTTCTCAATTTTTGAATTCAGTGCACAGTGAATGTGTTACGATGATTGTTGGATACACCTGTTAGTGACTAGTAGTATATGATGCCCATATATTTTAATCAACTAACCAACTCACATTCTACAGAAATGGAAGCGGGAGGTTTGGCGGTTTAACCCACAATTTCTTTTGAAATGTCTGTACCAAGTCGGGACCATTTCTTTAGTTGGTGTATTTTTTTTTTGGTTGTTGGTTCTGGAGTTTGCCGGTTACTCGGACTTTGATTTGTGGTTTCTCTTTTTAACAGTTTCATCGGTGTTTGGTATTTTGTTAATAACTTCACCTCTATATTGCTGTATGTGTAAAAGTGTATGTGACTGCGAATGTATTTATGTCGGTATGTGTATGTATATGAATATTTGAACGGTTAATTATGCATCAACATATAGGTATATTTATATTATATATGTTGTGTATTATATCTGAAACCAATAGTATTATTTATTTATACTTGTCCTGATTATTGGCAAACAGTGCTTGGTTTCACCAAACATGGCTGTAAGGCACTTATTTAAATAGCTGGGGTTTTCAGCCGGGAACGTATACATTATATTTATATCACTATATTACTCAACATATTCTGAAACTTTGTAATCATGATACGGTGGAGAACAAAATCAGTTAAAACAACGGTTTTATACCTTTTAAGTGTACTCGACTCCAATCTTAATTGACAAGAATTGCCAGTTTTCCTATCGCAGGTCCGGGGTTTTCTCCGGGTACTCCGGCTTCCTCCCCCAATAAAAACTGGACGCCACGATATAGCTAAAAATTGCTGAAAGTGGCGGTAAACACCATCAAACAAACAAACAAAAACCTTTTAAAATATCATAATATACCGATCGCGAGAGGTGGTCGAACGTAAAGAGCAATGGCTAGCGTCACAAACACAACTTACAATAAATATAAAATAATAAGCAGGTTAAACAATTAAAACGAATACATTTGGTATATTTTTCTACAGTTCATAAAATTACTGCACGTGGAATGTCATTTGATAAACAAAACTTCGAATAAGCAACAACAAATTGGTTTTGTAAACACTGCCTTGTGTTGACTTTGATCTTTAGCGATGGCTAATACTAATGGTGGATTATGCTAAATACACCTTGTCTGACACATTGTGTGACTTTTGCCTTATGTGTGATTTTGTGAGGTTTAGTGGTTATCTGATTATCTTTGTTTTAATTAATTGTATTTTATATTCACAAAGGTTCAGATATATGCTCAAAATTAAAATGTCAATGAATCGTCTGTAAGTTCATTATCAACGTTACTTAGGAGTTTCTTTCGATTTAACACAAAATGCTTGTTTTCTATCTTACTCAGGAATAACTGAAAAAATTCTATGGAATGCAGTGGATGCGTAAGATAACTGCAGATACCTACGCTCAATGTTAACTAAGTAGAAGTCTGTGTATTAAAAGAATACTCGAACCCATAAAAGAAACAAATTTAGTGTATACGTATACTTTTACCGAATTAGATAAACGAACATAAAAATTGATGATGTACAGAGAAGCCAAGAACTTTAAAAATTTCGGGTTGTAATTACTTAAATTCTTTTATGTTGTTACACTGTAGCACTTTATTTGATACTTTGTTAAAGCTTTTCAGTTTTTAGTTCACATTAATCATGTACCGTGTACTGTTATCGCAAATTTTTTGCTGAAAGGTTGCCATTTTAATGCTTTTAGCATTGCTTGTACATAATAATGACAAATATAAGGATGTTGTTGTTATGAATTAAATATGAATTAAATATTATCCACATTTCTGATAACAGAGTAAAAACAATGGTGTCACGGACATTTTTCTGAAATTCTAGAAACTATATGTGCACTGGGACGTCATCTGTAAAATAATGTTTCTTTGAGAAAAATTATTCTGCTGTTAACTAAACTTAAATTAAGTAATCGTCATTGAAATATGTCAAACCTAATTTGGTGATACAAAATACATGACATATTTTATGAGCTGAATTGTCTTATTATAATAGTTGTAAAAATAAAATAAAATATAGATCGTTTATAATTGTGATAAAATAGTATTTGTTTGGTTGACATGCTTTCGTTTGTTCTACTTCTCTGTAAAAGATGAAATTTGTATCAATGTCTTAGTTAATTTGTTATAATTGAATATTAGCAGTATTTTAGCAGTGTGTTTAACTTACTAAATGCGAACCTTTTTATTAAGCTTATCAAGGAATAGTATCATAAAATGCCTACTAAAATGCGAACTGTTCAGATTTTTCGAAGGACAAAACATGTTTTTAAAATTTTTAAAAATATTTTGGTGTATTCATCATGCGGAAATAATCTTAAATGAGATGGAATACTAAATTCTGTACTTGATATCTGTTTTTGTTTTACTTCTAATATTATGACGTTTAATCGATACTGCAATCCATCATACTGATGCTTATATTTTTCCTTATCAGAAAAACTATTCAAACAACTAACAATAGAAAGGAACTCTAATAGCAGCTAGGTTTAAAGGTAGCAGCAATTTGCAATAAGTTGCTCAATAAATATACTCTCTGTTATGCAAAGTGATCCAATTAAGGGACCGACCATTTAATTTGCGGGGGGGGGGGGGTGCTTGGTTTTTTATCCTAAAAAATATTTTGCAAATGATTTAATGATTTTTGATGAAAAAAAATATTTTGGAAGCAGAGAGTAAGAAAAAAAATGTTCTGAAGAAGGACTTCTGCTATATAAAATAATGTTAATAATGAAAACAAATATTCTGTCGCGACGCCTTCAAAAAATAAATAGCGCGGGGAAAAAAATGTCTGACCGAAACAAAAAACCAAGGACCCCCGCCCCTTTCAAGCTAAATGGTCCGTCCCTAAGCAAACTTTTAAAATTGCACAATTCTTTTGAAGTTTATTGACGTGTGAAAAAGTGAATATAATGATATATACCATAATGTCATTATTAGAAAATTAAAACCTTTCACGATAAAAACGATCAAAGACAGCAAAGTATAGCACATATATGTGGCTGTATAATATTTCTTGATATAACCAAACGTGCATATTATCAACTATTATATACTCTTAAGATCATACACGCGATTTAAAAAAATAAGTTAAAAACAATGTTAAGAGAAGGTTTTCGTTTTTTATTTAAAAACTACATTTTGAAAGCCGGAACTAGAAACTTGTTGTTTATTTTATTTGTTTCTGTATTTAGTTCTAACGGTTATTGACCGGTCATCTACATGACTTTCCTTTTTACCCTGCTGCATCACGAGGTTCTTCTACCTGGTGGTTGAAAAGTGTAAAACGTGGTTTGTGTTGCAAATTTCTTAGTTCAAAGCACTTTAAGAATACGTTCTTAAAAACTCCTTAAATTAACTCACTATAAATTCGAATAAATATCTTTTCTGACGCAATTATTATTTCAAATATGGAGGCAATTGTTAAAAATTATTATAAATAAGATTTAAAAAATAAAAAACAAACAGGAATATACAATTTAAGTGATTTAATATTTAAAAAATTGAATAATCTATGATTATTTACTCACATTTTGTTAAAAACGAATATTCCAAGATATCGAGGAGTGTTCCTTAAAGTCATTAAAGTCAAAGTCCAAAGCCGTGGATAAACAAAAAACAGGAAAACAACAAAACAAAAAGACAAACAACACGTAAACAAACTATTAAGTAACACGGTTCCCCGGAAGGTAAAAATAACTCAGAGATAGTGAAAGGCCTTGCAAGAACTAGACTATTCAATAATTATTTTTGAACCAGTTTTAGATTTTCACATACAGTCGTTTTGGTATTTCCTTGTATTTATTATGACCATACGTAACACGACAAGTTTTACGTGCGAAGCACGAAGTAAACGCATCTATGGAAATCTGATACAAAATCTTCTTTTTCTTTTTCTAATTTATTTTGTTTGTTTGATATGTCCGTTGCATGTTGGGTTTTCTGTTTATAAATTTTATTCTTGCCTGTTTGTTTTGTGCAATTTTGTTCGTGACATTTTGAATAAGCAGAAACTCATATTCACCTAGCAGCGTTATATAATACAGAATTAGAGTAACTTGATGAAATTTTCATTTTATGCAATATCAAACTTCAGTACCAAGGTATAAATATAAAATAAGTGATCACCATAATTCATTCTTTCAGTTAATTGTTACTTATTGTTTGTCTTGTTTTTCTGAACAGTGTCCAACAAAGTTAAAAATAAAATATCGAGTACCCATTAATTTGTAAAAAAAACAATCCACAAATCAAAGTCTTAGAAACCGGCGACTCCAGAACCAACAACCAAAAATATAGTAGGTACAGCAACGGTCCTGACATAGTACAGGCTTTTCTAAAGAAATGGTGGGTTAAACTGGTTTTATGGCAGGCCAAACCTCCCTCTTTACTGTAGTATTTATGTTGGTTAGTTGATAAGAATGGATATGTTTCATATACCACTAGTCACTAGCAGTTGTATCCAACAATCAACGTAGCACATTCACTGCACAATGAATTCAAAAATTGGGAAAACTATCTCCCCTTTATTTTCAAACGAGATCATATCCCCAATTTAACAAATTAGGATCAGAGCAATGTTTAGAGAAGGTTTTTCTTTTGTTTAAATCGGGTCTTACCCCATTTGCAGACAATATAAGGGTGTCCTGGACACACTGTCCGACATCGAGTTTAAACAGAGAACACAAGTGTTGACTGTTCGACAAGGAATTGGTATCTATAGTAAAACTTATTAAAGGCGCGGACGGGTGTTTTTTCTTGTTACCTGGCGTTTGAAATACACAGTATACTCGCTGCAAGCTATTGCATACCTGATCAATTGAGAAATATATACACCGTATGCGAAATAAAGGCCACGTTCTGTTATTTTGCAGGTTTATTGTAACATTCAATTTTCGTTTTTCTTGTTATATAATAGTAGAAGGTTTAAAGAAAGTTACATCTATATTTCATATAAACATTAATAGGGAGTCAACTCCTGCTTGGTTTTCATATGTTAATAATTGATTTTACTTCTTGCAGGTATTTGCGTTCTCGCAAATTGGTTTATGCATTTTCTCACCCTGTTCTATGATTACGCAAATTCATTTAATACTTAGATAATAATTATATGTATACACGTTTTTCTAAATAGATGTAATTCTAAATAATAGGTGTTATGGGGTTCCTAAAGCGTCATAAGCAATACTAAAGTTGCCTCCATAAAACGAAAACCGATTGACTTCTGCAACTAGTAAAATACAAGGCCTCACTCGCTAATTTTTAATTTAGAAACAAGCCAGTTTTTTATTTACTTTTGCGACTTAAATAAACATTAGTTACAAAAATGTACAATAAATCTAGTAAACCCAAAGTTTTACAAGTATTCGTTCTGTACTATTTCTTAAAGTTTAATTAAGCCACGACTTACCACTCATGACAAGCATTTCAATCTAATCTTACATATCTTCGAAATTTTTCCCAACCAAAAGGACAAACCAAGTACAAAATATAAAGCCATTAGATTCATCAAATATATTAGAGAACACAATAATTAAACACATATGATGTATTAAACGAAAGAATACACAAGACTAAGCATAAATAATTTTGTTTCAACAAACTTCAAGTAGGACAGACAGGATAAATAGAAATGCGAACTATTTACAAATTGATTGTTTTAATTACTGGGTATTTCTAATGCTGCTTATTTGATACTTTTTTGTTGATACCCTATCCCACATATCTGATAGTTGATTTATATGAAATTGGTTAATATAAATTATCGCTATAAGGTTAACAAAGAATTATTGCACAAAGTTTGCCAATCCTTAATAAAACTACGCCACGTGGCGTTTAGGAGTGCCACGTGATAAATATAAGTAACGGCAGCTTTAGTTCGTACACACTTCTTTGGAATTGATCGCTTACAATGCATAACATTTCGTATCTTACACAAAGTATTCGAAAGATACTTGATAGAAGATTTTATGAAAAGTATAAACATTGTGATGAATCACAACAATTTATTGATGCGGTAGTTGATGGTGATTTTACTCGAGCTAATGAAATTCTTAAGGATGGACATATTAAAGTTAATTTCAGAGATAAAGAAACTAAAGATACACCATTATTAGTTTTGTGTAAAACTATACCGACTCGTAATGAAGATGATTGGCTTGCCGTGCTTCGTGCGTTGTTACACAAAGAACCAGACATTGGTAAAAAGGACACATACGGAAAAACAGCAGTCGATTATTCGAAGGAAAGAGGCCTTGTAAAGATTCATGAAGAACTTAAACTGACAATCGATAAAATTATTCTGGAGAACTTAAACTTGTTATAGTCAGGTAGCTACTTCTGTCAACTTTTACATATTTCTAAAATAAAATTGTTTATTTTCGACTGATGGAGTAACTGATAAACAAAAGCTTATACCCAACTTGACTTGTGACGACAGTGAAATCACCGAAAAACGTCGATTATTCTATTGCGGAGACACTGTTGTGTACATCCGATAAATAATTACAATTAATGTATGTAATAGTACTAGTTAATGGCTCATTGAACATTGAATTTGAGCAAATGAATAAGCATATAGGTAGCTAATGAGCCATGGAATTCGGATTATGATATATATATGTACTTAGTAGTGTAATGTAAATTAATCTTTTGTTCTTATTTTTCTTAATAAGTATTTGTGTGTTATATAAATAGCCTTTTAGCTAAGTATAAACAGTATGCCTACTGTTCGATATGGTTGATACATTTTTATGTTGATAGTATTTGTGTAAGTTTAATTTTGAGCATTGTTTGTACATAAAATGAGTCATAAAATAAAATAATTATTTTGATTTAAATACATCTTTCTCTATTTGGAAAGCAACATGAGTGAAATAGGTACGTGTACCTTTGTTGATGCGCGCTGATTAGATCATCAATAGCTTGGGTAAATTGTATGTTTTAAAATTTTAAGAATAAAATAAATTCACCCGAACGAATTCGCGATTCGGTCACTACTGAATGTTTAAATCATTTTACGAATGAACTTATCTGTTAGCAAAAAATGTAAAAACTAATTAATTAATTTTTAAAATGAAAACCTGTCATTGAAAGCGTGGAATTTTCCTAATGATCTGTACTTAAACTTATATAAATTTTAAACAACTATGGCCATAAACTTTATGTACTAATGACCCCTCAAAAAAATTATATAACTCGGACAACAATTTGATGGAAATAAATGCAAGTTCACATGCATTGTCACGCTTATTCTGAAAGTTTAACACGAAGCTCGTGTAAAAACACACACACTTTTCCAGCGTGAATGATTACAAAATTAATTTAGCTTCTACATTACTACAATATCCTTCGTGATTGCAGGATGATAAATACGATTCTTAATGTAAAAATAACACTGTAAAGGTAATTTGGTCAGATCTTAAGTCCAATGAATTGATTTCCTACTATATTGTTAAAATTATACCAAAACCAATATTAGAGATTGAAAAGACTTCAATGTGCGTGGTGGATAGATTAGTCCTACTCGTTGGGAGTCGTCAGGTTATAATTGGAAAGTCTTGCAGCGGCCCAAAATAGAAAAAATGCCCTGCTCCATGCACGATAAAGAACTCTTTTGTAGATTAACAAAAGTTGGCTCATTGTAGGCGTTATCAAAGGTTACATTCTACATCCAACCAATTACGTCTTACTTTTTCAGTGGCAAAATTTAATTACAAGACAAGAAGTGCTGAATGTTACTGAATTTTGATTAATGTAAAGTGTTTATTGGTTTTATCTTTGAGTATGGCTATGATATATGTTGTCGAACATTCACGCAAATACAGGGAATAGAAATTTGATTATCAAAGTGAGATAACTCTAAACATTTAAACATGGGTGCAATATATCTCTTTTAAACAATGAAACGGAGTAAATGGGATTAAACCTACAGTTCTTTGCAATAAAATGTGATCGAACAAAGGTTGTGGTCCTGTTTTGTCAAATAAAATCATTTATGACATTTTTCATTGATCCAAATGTAATAGAAATCTGATACACATATCTACTTTGTGTACTGCACTCATAATTTTATGGGTTTTTTTTAAATCATTGATCGAAAACAGTTGTTTACATTGAGAAAATTGGACAATTTACGAGAATTTAGCTTCATTTGAAAAATTCTGACACTTTAACGCCTAACAGAACATCAATTTGGCACATATATTTGTTTTTTTCAATGTATTCCTCAACAAAAAATCACTGGTAAAATACCTGTCATCCACCTCGATTTCACACATATGTGTTCTAATGGGAGCTGCCATATTAGAGGCTTTTTATTGGTTAATGAAAGGTAAAGCTAGCAGAAAAATTGTCACACTTGCAGTCTCGAGGTTTTACTACTATAACAAGGATAATACCCAAGTATTATATATATTTCTTTTCTATAAACAAGACACTTTTAAATGACACTTTATTGCATTTCATTTATCATACTTGTGCATAACCTGCAACTTAACCATATCATTATATTAAGAAATTTCACATGGGGACATTCGAAACTAAGCTACAAAACTGCTACCTTTAAGTCCATAAAAGTCATTTCATTTCCTAATTTTTTTTATTTTTCAAATACATCATTCATTTCCTAGCAAAAATATGTTAAATGCAATCCTGTTTTTACTTTTGCTTCAAGGATATTTAATTTTCTGAACATAGCCCTCTTTGTCAATTTAATGGTGAAATTTATAAAAATTGTACCCGACATGAAAAACCCTCAAACTTTTTTTAAAGAAACATATGGGGAAATAAAGTTATTGATTTGTGCGCAAACAATTGAATTATGGTTAAAACCCCAAAAGAGTTGGCAGAAATGACAATAAAAGATAATTTGACATTAGTCGACAACAAAATTACAATAATTTTTAAGTTTTTTTGTGAATTCTAATAGAATAATGATTATTTTTAGACAACTGTGACTGGAAAATTAACATTTTTTTATTTTAATACAAAAACTAATCATTTCTGATAGTGACTTTCATCAGTGCAGTCACAGCAGTAAATCCATCTTGATACTAAATGAAGGTAATGATCTAAGGGAGGTAATTCCCAGCTTCATTAGCCAGTGTTGATGGACATAGTGACACATGGGTTTGCACCTTTCTGTGTGACCTTATTGTTTATTGTAAATTACAAATGATGAAATTTTATATAAAATAGTATATTACACAGCCTTTAATGAAATTCCATGTCACTGCATACAAAAAAGTTGGTCAGTGTCAATAATTATAAATTGCACAAAGTTCAGTCATTTTCATATTTTAACATGCACAAAATGAAAGGATCTAAAAGTTATGAAAGAAACCATGGAAAAAAAGTACATCAATATTTTGCATGTGATAAGAAATCTTACACAGTTACTGATGATTCTACTTCTTCTGTTTCTGGGATTACACGTCCAAAATTACAAGAATATAAAGATGCTGTTAAAGTTCAGTCTGAATCTTTCTCTGGTCACAATACTGAGGTTTGTCCAACTAAGCTGAGACCTGAAAAGGAAAGTGATTTGGATAAATTTACTGATTTACAGTTTATCGAGCAATCTGAAGAAAACATAATTGTAAATTTAGGGAAATTATCAGAATTAGTAAGTGCTTTTAATCCGCATACATGTAATAATGCTAGTCCTGAGGTGTGTATAGTCAAAAGACAAGGATTATGTATTTCAGTTAATATCAAGTGTAAAATCTGTTCATTTCAATCAAACATGGTAAACCTTTTTACTTCACATAAACCACCAAGAGGACCGGATGCAGGAAAAATGAACACCATGATACTCCTACCTGTATTAAAAACAAAAGTAGGAATCTCTGACATTTTCCATGTGTTAAGTTGCCTTAACATTAAGACACTCAATAAACATGGATAACAAAGAAAACTTAATAGACTTTCAGATATGGTGACAGATTTAAATAAGGAATCCACGATCGACAACCAAAACTATGTAAAAAGGGTTCTCGATCTTGCGGGAGAGGAAAGTCTCGTTGATGTTGAGGTAGACTCCTTCTATAACAACCGTCCTCAATCAGGGTGTGAGGTAGCGACACAAAGTTTTTGTCCACTAATTGAACAAACAACCAGTTTGAAATTACCAGTGAATATCGAAATTGCAAATACTCTATGCTCAACCAAAAAATGTGACAATAATAACAAAACATGCAAAAACAACTACAGCAATGACGTGTCTGTTTCATCAAGTGAAAAGAAATTCCTGCGGAGACATATAGAAACAATTAATGAGGGAGGAATATTAAAAATAAGATCTGTAACAAGTGATGCCAGTGCTCATGTGATGAAGGCAGTTGCAGACTACACTAAAGAAACTAACATTCCCACAAGACACTACAAATGTTTTATTCATAAACTGCGGTCATTTCAGAAACATATCGGATCTATAAAACTGTCAACCCCTTTCATTGGCTATGAGAAGGATGTATTTATCAGAAAACTGTCTACCTCCATGCGGGCAAGGATTCGTGTAGAGCTACTAAGAATTCGTAAAGTTTCTCGCACAGAGAAAATTTGTATAGACACTGCTAAAAATGTCATTGATAACATTATCGCATGCTTTAGTAATAATTATAGGATAACTAATTGGGCGGAGTGAATATCCGAAATATGATCACGAGTGCCGCATAACGCATCTGATTAAACGAGTGCGCGGAACTTGTTCCGCGCACGAGTTTAATCTGATGCTTTATGGAGCACGAGTGATCATATTTTGGATATTCACGATGCCCTATTGATTATCCTATTTATTATATAGATCAAAATTGTTTTCGTAAAATTTTAATGCTCAATCATACATTTTATGAACGGCGGATGAATATCTGTATAGTACAAAACCAATTGCAATATTTGGCGGGAAAAAACCCGAGAGTGAAAATAAACGATAAACGGAAAATTCGATATTTCATCTCTATCTATATAATAATCATCTTAACTCTAGTGAAAATTCTTTTGTTTGTTCTGCACATTTGTCATCTTATAACGCACTTCATTTACCTTATTCTAAGCACTTGGAACTAAATCAAAGTGATTTACTTCAGCTAAAATCTATCCTTAACAGCATTTTTCTGCAGCTGAATAGCAAAAGTTTCTCGCTTATCAACTACTAACAAGTGTGAAAGTTTACATCATTAAGTGTTCACATATGCTCCAAAAAATAAAATTTGGACCAGAACTTTGCTGGAATATGCCATTCAGCAGTCCATTCCTCTTCAAAAGGTAATGGAAAATCTTGTATCATGTTGGCAAATGCAATTTGCTTAAAATATAAACAAACTGACCCATTCATTAACCATATGAACAAAATTGACAGAATGAACAAGTATCACTCCTTGCGCAAAAAGACTCGTGTATACAAATTTAGCAGATATATAAGCAAACGAAACAAATGCAACAGAACTTTGCGCGCAAATTCACTCTATAACACAACAAATGAAAATTTAATAAATGAACATGGGTATGCGAGTCGTGTTGAATTTATCTAAGTCTGCTATAAGATACATCTTGCAAAGCCATGGTGACCTGTACATTCACCATTATTTTTACGTACTTGTCGGCTGTTGTTTGTATGTTGTGGCTCTAAAGACAAATGTAAGACCTTGAAACACAGCTTGTTATGACATAAATGTGAAATATGCATGTCCTTAGGTATTATGTTACAATTATAATGTAAAAAAAATTAAGCGGTGAATTTTTATTTTTTGTTTTTTTACTCTAAATCTAATTTCCAAAATGCCATATCCTTGCTTTTGTTGATCTGTCCAAATTTCACATAAATGATCTTTTTTATAATTTTTGCATGTATTTTCACATTTTATTTAACACATGTAAATAATTTTTGTCATTTTTGGGACTGTTTCACTACTAAACTACAATTTGATTCAAAACAAGCTGAAATAGAGTTATCTTTCTTGTTTTACTGTCATATTTTAATAGTCAAATTAAATAGTAATAATTGCTTGTCAGATAACTACAAAAAGCTTGAATAGCTAGCACATGAGTCATAAAATACTATGCAAATCTCAAATTTCTCCTGTGATGATGTTTTCAATGTACCCATTTCTTAAAGGATGCAACCTACAGTTCTTTGCAATAAAATGTGATCGAACAAAGGTTGTGGTCATGTTTTGTCAAATAAAATCATTTATGACATTTTTCATTGATCTAAATGTAATAGAAATCTGATACACATATCTACTTTGTGTACTGCACTCATAATTTTATGTTAACTTTATCAGATTTTTAAAAATCATTGATCGAAAACAGTTGTTTACATTGAGAAAATTGGACAATTTACGAGAATTTAGCTTCATTTTAAAAATTCTGACACTTTAACGCCTAACAGAACATCAATATGGCACATATATTTGTTTATTTCAATATAATTCTATTTATGTTGTAATTTATTTATATTAAGTGCTTTTATTGGATAAAAACACTTAAATGGCGTCTTCTCAGATAACTTATATATCGATATTTCCTCTGAGCGGACTACTTTCAGTATCAAATGTAAACAAGATGGCGTTCTAGCGTATATCGTCATGGAGAGGGATCAACGTTTTCTCTGCCCCAATTATTTCTAATTTAATCGATTGAGATTTCAAATAAAATATAATATATAAATACATTTCATTTTGGTTTTTTTCCTATCAATATTCTACAGAACCGCGATTCCTTTGGTACTATGTTTTGCATATCCCTACGTCTTCCGGCATAGATACGTTTTGAGGTCTAGATGGGTTTCTGTAACTGCTAAAAACTGCTAAAAATCGCAACGGTTATTTCACAGAATTATAAGAATTTAACACTGTGTTTAAGGAAATTATCAATGTGTAAACTCTGGCGACTCCCTCACAAACTTGACATAAAGTCCTTCGGACTTTATTTAGTTTGTGAGTGAGTCGCCGGAGTTTACACATTGCTAATTTCCTAAAACCCAGTGTTTAATCCTATAGTATTCTTCAACAAAAAATCACTGGTAAAATACCTGTCATCCACCTCGATTTCACACAAATGTATTCTAATGGGAGCTGCCATATTGGAGGCTTTTTATTGGTTTATGAAAGGTAAAGCTAGCAGCAAAATTGTCACACTTGCAGTCTCGGGGTTTTACTACTATAACAAGGATGATACCCAAATATTATATATATTTTTTTTCTTTAAACATGACACTTTTAAATGACACTTCAAAAATTTATTGCATTTCATTTATCAAACTTGTGCATAACCTGCAACTTAACCATATCATTATATAAAGAAATTTCACAGGGGGACATTCGAAACTAAGCTACAAAACCGTATACTGCTACCTTGGTAAAATAAGTTAAAATGCTTTTATAACACTGATAAGTGCTTAGCAACTGTTTAAAGTTCAGAAGAAAATATTATTACAACTGTTGGACACTTTGCCTTTGATGGTACATCCAGATTACTACTTTGTCGATGCTATTGCTGTTGGATTCTTGGCCTTTTAGGGTTCAATCAGACAACTATTAATTAGTCGATGCTACTGATGTTTGACCCTTTTTTATTTCCCTGGCAAAACCAGGCTACACCCATCTATTAAATGGTCATGTGGTTTGCCTCTTAGGCTTTAATGGTACAAGAGCATAAAAGTTTACCTTCAAGTACCAAATAGTTTAAACTTTTGCAATTAATCTTGTATACTGATTCCTGTCTACATTATATGCAGGTATATATATTATTTACTTTTTTAAGATTCTACATATTCAATATATGTTAGCTTAACTTAAAAAGTACATGTATTTAACCAGAAATACAAAACATCTAATGTAAAAACTCCGTTCCACTAAATTTATAATTTTGGTACCTTTGATGACATTTTCCTAATATATTAAAATAATGCAACTAAATTTCTATTATTTTTTAATATAATACTTGACAGGCTTTGCAAATATAAATATGATTAAGTCTTATCCGGAACTTGTTTAAAATTTCCGTTATACACCTAGGTTAAAACTACAGTAAAACACGTAAGCCCGAAACTTTCCTTGAATCTATCGTAACCACCTGAGCGAAAAGATTATTTAATATTATATAATTTGTTCATATTAAAGAATTAAGCACGTTGCATTTAAATATCAACACAGAATTTCTAACATGGCTCTGTTATGAATGTTTGATGCATACATTGTCTTCGGAAAAAAGAGTAATATAATTATTAAAATTGTACCTCATAATGTCTAATTCTCTATCGCATCAAACATGACTTGCAACAAAACATTTATTCTAATTAAAAGGTTTTTAAGTTGCATATAATCTTCATAAAGCGAATAATTATATATAATTAAGCTCACAAAATAGCTATACTGACAAATCAATCCAGTAGAATTCAGTTTGATGCATACATTGTCTTCGGAAAAAAGCTCTAGTTTTTAATATGTGTCACCTTGTGCTGTGACGATAAAAACATAATAGAAAACCTTAGCATTTAAACGACTTTTTTATTAATGAGTTAGAAGACGGATCAGTTTCTAAGATAAAGAAATTAACGTTCCCAGCAAACAATCCGTAAATCTGCCCAGAATATTACTAGGCCTGAGAACCGGAGATGCTCTATCATTGTTGGATTGTCACTGATATTCGGTTAAAATATTGGAAGCCTAGTCACAGTTCATGTTGTCTACAGATCTATTCTTTTTCTGCCTGAAAGTAATTATTACGCAATATTAATAACCAAGAATCAAGAATTGAAGAGGCTTTGCTTAGTGGCATGCAGTTTAAAAATTTTGCATTTTAATAACTATCCACATCATTATATATGGGTGTTTTGTCGAATTGTTTCGCTAAGTACTTCATTCATAGTGATGAGAATGGACAGGTAGGACGAAGTAGAGAAATTATCAGTTACACTAATTTTTTAATACGATTATCATTTGCGTCAATTGACTTTGGGATTAAAAATATCCAGGAAACTAAAATACTATCAAGATAGTTTATGATGAACAATTTTATAAATGCTGTGTATTAGTACATCTAAACTAAAGACCTTGGTAGAAAAAGAAAGTCGAACATTCGCTATATAAAGTTGTTAAGCATGCAATATGGTTCATCTTACTATATTGTTGGTATAGAGTCTGAAGATAATACACAAGAGCACAACCAGTTGGACCTTGTCGATAAAGAAGACATTTGTTCAGTAAAGCTTGATGATCAATAATAAAATATATGAATTACTTGTTTGAATTGTATATTGTTTTACTCATATTTAGTTACATAACAAACAAAGTATAGCAAAAACATTCAAATAATAAAAAAATCTTATATATGCTATGAAACCATAGACCTATTATTGATACCAAGCGAAAATATCATTAAATACATGTATATATGTACCTATATGATTATCAGCTACACTTCCTAAGGTGCTGTATAAATCAAATCAGTTTTTTTTGTTTTATATGTGATTTAACATCACTTTCAGCAATTTTTCAGCTATATTGTCACATCTTGTTTTTAATTGTGGAGGAATCAACAGAATCTGGTAAAACTCGCGTCAGTCAAGATTAAAGTCAAGCACCCTAGCAACAGTGAGACACCTGCAACCTTGGTGTTAAAAGACATGTAAGGAACTGGTGTTTAATGTCAGTTGCAAAAAGTTTTCATTCATATCTTGGCGTCGCGTTTTGTTTTGTCTCGCCTGTCAAGACATACATTTTGGTGGCAACTGCGGTGTTAACACTTGACATTTTGCTTTATACTTTTGTAAGCTTAAGCCACCTTTGGTCCAGTTATAGATGTTGTTTATGGTGAGTACTTGTCAGTCAGTCACCTGACCTTGACCTCTATTTCGCGGTATAGTGAGTACGAAGTTATTGAATTATCAGTTCCTTCGTAACTAACCATGCATGGTAGGATAATATTTGGTACTGATAAATGAAAGGAAAATGAAGTCTTTCACCTTACTTTGACCCTAATTTCACAGTCCAGTGACTATGTTTAAGTTATTGCATTGTCCGTTCTCTGTAACCATTTATGGTAGGATAACAATGTTTAATATATATGTTGCTTATGAAATGTACATGACAGTATGGTAGGGTTCACCTGATCTTGGCCTCAATTTCATGGTCTAGTGACTATGTTAAAAGTTTTTAAATTGGATCTTTTATTCTGTAACCATTCTTAACATATTTAATGTACGGCAATATAATGCTATTTACATGTTGCTGATGAAGTAATTGTATTTTCCTTACTGATGCGGAATGCAGGCGAGACATTTTGTGTGTCGACACAAGTTGCTGGTAGGGGGTAGAGGGGAAAGAAAGAGTACAAAGTGAAAGCCTGATCTCTGATAGTAAAACTCTCAATAAAGATTGGAGTTGAACACACCCTGTAAGCAGTGAGACTCACACAAACAACCTAAAAGTAGATGACTAACTACCTTTACCTAGGCCAACACGCCCATTACATTACATTGGTAAACATCCCTCTTTTTCCAAGTAAGCTCAAACAAGAAATATTTGGCATAGCCATACAGAATTCCGCCAATGATGAGCTCTTATTATGTGTTAACTGTGTTCCAATTTTCATGAAGATGCACAGTCATTATCCTAAGGAGTCAATGAAAAGGCAAGCCTGTGGTATGGTAGACAAATTAAAAACATATTAAAAGAAGAGTATTATTTAGGAAACTAACAATAAAGGACGCATCATTTATAAATCTGTTATTCGTCATTAACATCATCTTATGCTAATATGTAAATAATGAATTATCGATGTTAAAACATTATTTAAACAATTAAATAACAAGTTGATTAATAGTGCGCACATTTCAATGAGTAATTTCTTATTATAAAACTTAATAGGATAATCGAGCATAATAATAATAACAAAAGTAATCCTGTTGTGTTTGTTGAATTAATAATTAAAATAACTTTTTAAAAAACTGGAATGCGTTTGGTTGATTCAAAAAATTAAAACATTTAAATTTGTCAAGTCTTTCAATATTGCATTCAAGAAAATACAAACAATCTGAGTCAGACTTATTCTGATTTGATTTTCGTTTAATCATTAATGAGAACCTGTTTTCTGTTATTATACCGGAAATAAATAAACCACGAAAAGATTCCTACAAGTATATCGTAAATCATCAAACGACAAAAAGCGATGGCTCATAATAAATATTTGACGTGTTACCATAGCGAGCTTTAATTATTGACATCGCCAATACACTTATGTCGGACTTTTATCTAGACCTTGTTCTATAAACCATACTACAAACTCGATGACTGCGTCTTTTAATTATCAGATTCTCGATTATCGATAGCGCAATTCCTGCAGTTCCACCGAATGATGTTTTTTCACTTTTACGTTACGCTTGATCATCTGGCAATCGGCGTTCTAATTTTCTAGACCAGTCACTGTTAAGCTACTCAAACAAGGGTTTGTTGTACCAAGGTTAACGATTTTCCTTCAGAAGTTTTATGTCCGTCAGTATGACTAAATTGATTGTTGTGGAAACGTCATCTCCGAAATACGATAGTACATTTTCGTCATAGGTAGTCTCTCCTATTCTTGCATTAGAAATGTCAATGGGTAACTCGACAGATTTTCAATTGGAGGCAGGCAACTGAGAGCACCTGTGATTTTTATTGGTTTTAGGTTATTCAGTTTCTGCTGTTTTTGTTTCGTGTTGCCTCTGCCGGGATTTGCATTCATCGCTTTACTTTCGACTATTGTTGTTCGGTCGGCTTCCTTGTCATTCCACTTAATGTTTAAAAGTTAAACCTTGCTTCATGTACAATCAATTATATACTTAAGCGAATTTTGCAAGAGCACTTACACATTATTCGAATTTTGCAAGAGCACTTACACATTTTAAATGCCTAATTGAAATAAAAATTGTGTTAAGTTGCAACTCTCCATCTAACATTGTTTTATATGTTTGTTATTTCTTGAAATAAACAGAATAAATGGAAAAAAATCTAATAGGACTTTAAACTTTTTGAGACCATAACCGTGGTAAAAAAACGATTTATATGAGCAGCACGCTTCAAGGATGTTGTACCTTGAAGGGCTGTTCCAATTACAAAGCCGTCCCACCCATCGTAAACTATTGCGTATTTAATCTTATAAACAACGACACGCGCTTCACTCATCTGCACTCATATGTTGCCATATATTGTGTGTACGTTTCATTGACTGAACACCCAGTTTGTGGAGAAAATGGTGATGGCTACAGGTCAGTCAAATAAACAATATACTGAGGCTGTGTTTTGTCATTGTTTTACACCGGGGTGGTAATCTATGGCGTTATTTTATATAATGCGACGTAAACATTTATTCCGTTGTTAACCAATGATAAACCATAGCCTCCGTGGATAATAAGCTAGAATGCATGTTGATGTTGATAACATTGGATCATGTCAACCATACTTAATATATATAGGGTATTGTTTTTAAAACGATTAAAATTTATTAATATATGTTGGACCCATTAGAACATATATCATAAATGAACTCCAGAAACAAGTTTTGGACCAAATGGCTCTATATTGCCAAATACCTTGAATCTTATAGACTTTAATTCCGTTCATATTTTCTCATTACGGCACAAATTTATCATTCTTTATCGCAGTAAATCATCTAACTTTACAGCAAATAGTACCGGCAAATGGTTAAAAAATTTAATATTATTGAAACAAAACAGTTTGATAGAAATGAATGTCTATCGGATAAAATCAATTATTTGTTTTTGTAATTAGCTAAATAAAACATACTTTACATCAATACAACACCTGAGTTAACTTTTTATACAAGGAAACTATTTTGATTTATTTATGTTGTTGTCAGACAAGCACACCTGATTTGATTATCGGATTCTAGCGTTAGCTTACCTCTGTGTCCTAAATTTTGACAAATATGGAAAATACACAAATTTAAGGCTTAACAATGATCTAAATTCTAAAATGTTTCTTTTCAAAAGGTGTAAATGTCTTTAGCTGTATTTGGTATAACGTTTTAAACTTAAGATGTAAAAAGTTTCATAACTTCTTAATCATTTAGATTTGGAATATTTTGGGGTTTTTTTAAGTATGTACTTATTTTCCCTCTAAAATTGTTTTATACATGTACTGACTTAATGTTGTGATATATGTTTGTGCAACTATTTATATAATAATTGTGTAGTCAGTACACTATTAATAGAAATCTGAACAGAATGATTTGAAAATTAAATACAAAGGTTCGTTTAATTTCAACATTTCCAATTACGCATGGAATGACAGAAAATGTTATTTTTGACTAATACGAGATAGATTTATTTTCCTTTATTAAAGGTTATATACATAACAATGTAGGTAGGTTACGATTCCTTGTAATTTAGTTAAAATACATACTTTATGTTAGATCGATAGGATTTCACAATATATTGTTATTTAAAGAATGATAGGATTAATTGAATTGTGACAGAAATAAAATTTATGAATTTACTTTTTAAATTAACCTTTACCCTTTATTGATCACCTTGCAATACATCTTAAGTGGAAGATTTTTTAAATTTAAAAAAGTTAAATTTAAAATTTGTTGTCGGAATTTTAAAACATATACTAGTCAAAGAAAGGTAACAAAAATGTGACGTGCGTAACAAGATAAAACAGACAACTTCCTTGAGTAAATAAATAAAGCTTTGCACCTCAGTAGATGCAATTATATATTTTGTATCTTGTGTTGTTCGTTGGACATGAATTAAAAACATCCTCAAAATATTTATTTTAAAAATACTTGCCTTGCGTAAGACGTAATAAATTTAACAAAGTAAATAATTCAAACAAAATTATGAGCATAACTGAAGGAGAGCAATATTAAAACTTAAATCGCTAGGTACGTTTTGAAAATATGTTGATATGAACACTACGATTTTGGCGACGGGCTTTTGGCAACCAATTGCTAATTGCGTTATGAAATACTGAAATTCATATTGAAGACACTAAGGTTAGACATCGGGCCTGATAGAAAAGCAAGCATATTACCAACATTTTAACTACCTTGCAATATTAGCTGTTTACAATAACTTTGCTACTTACAGCATTCATATGCAAAGTACCCGAATATATTCAAGGTTTTTTTAAGGCCAACAGATCTCCCAAATATCAATATGATTTACAACATAACAAATAGGATATATCCTACGGATATGTGATAACGAAAACGAAACCTTTATAAGCAGTTACCATTGAATGCCGAAAATGGGATATTGGGATGTAAATGGCCTATATTTTAAACCATCAGAGTCATTACTTTACGACTTTTGTTTTTCATTGACTGGTTTCCATTTACATCTGGTGAGTAGTGTTATAAATGTTAGTTATTGATAACGTCAAGTTTAAAATAAATAGTTCTCCTTTGTCAGGATATTTTTGAGGACGTTTCTAGCGTAAACAATTTTTTAAATTTGAAATAATGATTACAGTGATGCTTGACAGTACCAACAACCAAATATATAGTAAGTACAGCAAAGGTCCTGTCTTGGTATAGACATTTAAAAAAGAAATGGTGGGTTAAACAATGTCATATGGCATGCCAAACCTAACGTGTGTTTGACATTTAAGATGTGTGTGTGTGACTCCTAACTTAGATACTGTTATCATAGTTTATTTAAAGGTTCCATCGAGAACACAACCTTGCTTCACACAATGTGTCATTACGAAAGGATCAAACTAATCTTATGCCTCATGGATGACTATTTCTATGAATGTGTCTAGACATCTTAATTTATTTTAGAATTTAATAGTCCATCTCGGCCGACGGTGTCAATTGACTTCAACAAATGTACAAACCAGCTCTGAGAGCTCTGTAAGCTGCTATGATATATCTTTTATGAGTTGTGGAAATGATTCTTGGACGGTTGTGACATTGATGAATTTTAGCGCATCATATAAAGAAGCTGTTTAAATATCCACAATCGTTTTAGACATACTCCTAAGCATGGAGTCTTCTGCTCTGTATGATGCATGCCTGTATAAGCACTATTATTAAATTGGAGATCAATTTGTGTTCACATTGTGTGGTTTTTAGTTAGAACATCTTTATTTATTTTTTTAGTTAGCAGACCTTTATTTAATCCTGATTAGCTTCCTACGGCGCTCGATATGATGTTCGACAGACTTACGGCTCTAAATATGACGTTTAACACACCCTTCGGCACTAAACAGGGCGTTCGACACAGCCTACGGAGCTAGACACTACGTTTAAAACAGACCAAAAACAGACACATGAGGGATATAAGAAGAACTAGTTCATGTAACACTGATTTCACAGTTCGTAAGTGTGATTATTTTTTCGGGACTTTCCATAATCATAAACGTATTTTTAACAGTGAATAGGGGTAAACTATCATTTTAACCCCAAATGAAGATAATACCAAAGTACGAATACCAAGAAAACCTTAAATAAAGACAATCCACAAATCAATATCTAAGAAATCAGCACTCAAACAAACAACAAAAAATATAGAAATAATAATAAACAGGAATTTCAAATGAAAAGGTGGGTTAAACGGTTTTTTTTTGCATGCCAAACCTCTCGCCTTTCTCGACAGTCTATGTTATCGATGTTTTTGTGCTTCTGTGTTTTAACGGAAGCCAATAAAAAAATTAAGGGTTTTTAATTAAAAGAAGGTCATTACTATATATCTTAACGTGAAATTAAAAGACATAGCATCTGCAATCGGCAAGGAGTGGGGCACAGTTTTTTTTACCCACTGGAATTCCGATTATCTGCTAAAATCATATTCTGCAAAAGTTTAAAAATCTAGCATATCATAAACATGTATCCTAGCTCGTTTTCTTTAGTAGAAACAGAAGCATATTGTGTTGTGACCTAAAACTAAATATTTTGTAGGCATATGTGGAAGCAAAAGCTTTCTATATGATTTTTAATAGATGTGATTTTAGCTTATCTTTAGGCAAGTTCGTATAAAGGGTTGACAACTCAAAGGTTGCAAAAAATAAAATTTCAGTCACGATGTTGATTTTAAATGGCCCAAACTTTCTTTAGAATTATTAAGAATCCGCCTATGATTGATATTACTTCGTGAATAAACAACTTCACTTTATCTTTGCTCTCCTTCCTTCAAGTCATCTTTAGTAAATCATGTAGATCAGCTAGCTATATACCAGACCTTCTAATGATGTTTAATGTAATTAAGGAAATCAATACAAGTATGGTTAGTATTCATACTTTTGCAAGAAGTCATGAATGACGTTTGGTAAGCCTTGATTTCATCTTTGTCAAATGTGGTCCGTTTGTATGTGGAATTATCAAAGTTATCCTTGCTGAAGTATTCATAGTAATTTGACTTAAATAAAAACACAATTGTGTTAGAAGCCTTGTTTGCCAAAGCAACAACATATGTCATAGACGTAAGTGAACCACGTATAGCATTCTCTTAATGGATAAAGGATCTAGGTCGATCATTAATGCAATGTCTACGATTCAAATTGCATGTTCTTACCCAGGTAGACAGTGTATCTTGTTACGGGTCTTGTTCCTAATATCTCTGAATCCACTTTCTGGGATATTTTTCAGTGTGCTGGTAAAGGTTTTCTTAATTGAGAACGAATAGAAATAATGTTTTGAGATGAAGCTACAAAATCACAAAATCTCTGCTGTGACGTGACTTGGGATTTTTGTTTATTACGTTAGGAATCGGTCACAGTTTAAAAATTGATATGTGTATCTACTGCCATGCAACGATTGTGGCTAAAAAGCCTGACGTAAAACAGGTTGTCAAAACAGTGTCATATTTACACGTATTTCCATTAAAATAGATATGAAGTCTAAGAAGAACTCTTAAAATAAAAGTAGCTATCACCCGTAACCAGATCCAATTACTAATCGCTACATCAATTATATTGGCCACTATTAACATATCAGAATGCATAGTTTTAATTTTAATAACTTTTTAAAAAATACTACAGGCATTTATGTAAACTGGTAGATACAACATCATAAATACATTGCGTTTAGTCATACAACGAACAACTTAAACCAAACTTCTATTTCCATCCTGTTACAGATCCTCTGCAGTGAGGGACACGATTGAAAACAAATGGATCGATCTGAGAGTTCCATCGGTAGAGGGGCAACATCAGTATAGTTTGATATGAAAATACACGTGTTTTTACTAAGTATCAAATAATTGTTTGTTTGTCCAGAGTTCAACGCAGAGTTCAGCAATTTTAGTTATATCATGGTGTCCAGGTCTTACTGCTGAAGAAAGATGGCCCACTTGCTGAAAGGCGTTCACATTCGGTAGGAAAAATAATTCATTGAATGAGGAAGTTGTCACGTGAATATCATGGCAAGTGTGAGCACAAATGTCAAAACTAGTATTTTTAACAGCAATTTTTCCATGAAAAACGCAAGTTTGACTACTTTTACTTTTGAATTTGAAGTTCAGGATTTGAAGTAAATATAAAAAAGTGTGTACAAAATTTCCAAAAACACATACAAAATAAATTGTATATGTTTATGATATTATCAATTTATGAGGATTGTTTTTCAAAAACATATATTTCAAATATCAGTTTTTTGTTAACACCCATACAAGTAATTTATATTGTCCATTATAGACAGACAGCGCAAGTTTTTATAGCTGTAAAGATATTTATGTCAACATTTAAATAAATCTACAATGATTTGTCTTTTCCCTTGCAGGCAACCAATGTCTTAGTTTGAACCAACCTGCAATTATCATGTAGTATAATACTAATTTATACATTTAGGTTAATCTACAACATTTATGTTGTTGTGCTACCCAACTAGCAATTCTAATTGATGTAAAAGTACTTATTTTAAAACTTAATAACAGCGATGGGTCTAGTGAGATGTCTAAAGACGTTGGTTTCATATCAAGTGTTGTGGTTTGTCTTAATGAATAGAAGTTAAGAATATTTTGTTTCTGGAGTGCCATTGATAGACAAACATTTAATTATAGATCAAAACTTAGGTTAAACACTTAGGTACATTTATGCTATTTATGTTGTCCATTATATCAGAAACCTTGAGTTATACTAGTTTATCCAAAATTGTCCTTTTTTTCTTGGCTGTAAAAACATTAATTTCAATAGTTAGTCTGTAGCCCGTAGTTCGTCCGGCATTATTTTGGAAACAAATATAAATTATAATTATGCTATTGTTATATCATTCAACATATTCTCTTAATTTAAGAATGATAAAGTAGAACAAAAATACTTAAAACAATGATTTGAAACGATACCTTATTGAAATGTATTAAGATACCGAGACATAGTAGTTTAAGGTAAATAAAGTAAAACCATTGGCTAGCAGAAACTTCACAAACACAATAAATATGAAAACAAACAAGTTAAAAGCAATCAGGTATACTTCTTTAATAAATTATTGCTTTTTTATATATAATAACAGTTCTAATTAGTTATTTTAAGTTATCTCATAATTTATCAAAAATCATAGCATCGTTACGGTTTCCTTGCACCTTGACAATCTGTAATTTAGTCTAATTACTTCATGTAGAATGTCATGTAATAAATAAAGCTCCGAATTTATGGACAACTACTTGGTTTTGTAAACACTGCATTACGTGGATTTTGTAGCCATGGCTAAACAATAATGTGGGATTGTGCTAGACAACTTTTCTGACACATTATGAGACCCCTGAGTAACTGTTAATTTATCTTCGTTAAATTTGTTTTAGCGTTTTAAAACAAGTATGCAAAAACGTTCTGAAAATTTAGCATAGGCAAACATATACTCCAAAATAAATTGTCAATAAAAAACAATTTATAACAAAACCCGCTAAAAAACGGGCGTGAGTCCCGGTGCTCCGAAAGGGAAAAACACTTCTCCTTCACACGTCATATCACTCAGCAATAGAGAAAGAACAAGCAAAAATCAGAATATTTATTTATTATTTGTCTACCACCTTTGCATTTTTGCATGCAGCTATTTGGTCTTTCCATATTTCTAACATCTAACATAATCAAACGTAACACGACATGTGACGCAACCAAAGCTGGATGTAAGCATCTCGATAGAAATCTGATATCACATGTTCGTTTTTGGGGGGTTTTTAATTTATATTTATGTTTGATATGTCCTTTGCATGTTGTGTTTCTACGTTTTCTGTTCATAAATGATATATTTAATTTAAGCCTGTTGTTATGCTCATCTTCGGATCATTTAATTTATTATTTAAGTTTTCTAGCAATTCCATAAAAATTTAGCTGTCAGATTTACTTTGCAGTCTAATATAGTACAGGATTAGGTTAACTCAGTCATAATGTCGAAACTAGTATTTTTAACAGTATTTTTTCCATGAAAAACGCAAGTTTGACTACTTTTACTTTTGAATTTGAAGTTCAGGATTTGAAGTAAATATAAAAAAGTGTGTACAAAATTTCCAAAAACACATACAAAATAAATTGTATATGTTTATGATATTATCAATTTATGAGGATTGTTTTTCAAAAACATATATTTTAATTATCCGTTTTTTGTTAACACCCATACAAGTAATTTATATTGTCCATTATAGACAGACAGCGCAAGTTTTTATAGCTGTAAAGATATTTATGTCAACATTTAAATAAATCTACAATGATTTGTCTTTTCCCTTGCAGGCAACCAATGTCTTAGTTTGAACCAACCTGCAATTATCATGTAGTATAATACTAATTTATACATTAAGGTTAATCTACAACATTTATGTTGTTGTGCTACCCAACTAGCAATTCTAATTGATGTAAAAATACTTATTTTAAAACTTAATAACAGCGATGGGTCTAGTGAGATGTCTAAAGACGTTGGCTTCATATCAAGTGTTGTGGTTTGTCTTAATGAATAGAAGTTAAGAATATTTTGTTTCTGGAGTGCCATTGATAGACAAACATTTAATTATAGATCAAAACTTAGGTACAACACTTAGGTACATTTATGCTATTTATGTTGTCCATTATATCAGAAACCTTGAGTTATACTAGTTTATCCAAAATTGTCCTTTTTTCTTGACTGTAAAAAGATTAATTTCAATAGTTAGTCTGTAGCCCGTAGTTCGTTCGGCATTATTTTGAAAACAAATATAAATTATAATTATGCTATTGTTATATCATTCAACATATTCTCTTACTTTAAGAATGATAAAGTAGAACAAAAATACTTAAAACAATGATTTGAAACGATACCTTATTGAAATGTATTAAGATACCGAGACATAGTAGTTTAAGGTAAATAAAGTAAAACCATTGGCTAGCAGAAACTTCACAAACACAATAAATATGAAAACAAACAAGTTAAAAGCAATCAGGTATGCTTCTTTTATAAATTATTGCTTTTTTATATATAATAACAGTTCTAATTAGTTATTTTAAGTTATGTCATAATTTATCAAAAATCATAGCATCGTTACGGTTTCCTTGCACCTTGACAATCTGTAATTTAGTCTAATTACTTCATGTAGAATGTCATGTAATAAATAAAGCTCCGAATTTATGGACAACTACTTGGTTTTGTTAACACTGCATTACGTGGATTTTGTAGCCATGGCTAAACAATAATGTGGGATTGTGCTAGACAACTTTTCTGACACATATGAGACCCCTGAGTAACTGTTAATTTATCTTCGTTAAATTTGTTTTAGCGTTTTAAAACAAGTATGCAAAAACGTACTGAAAATTTAGCATAGGCAAACATATACTCCAAAATAAATTGTCAATAAAAAACAATTTATAACAAAACCCGCTAAAAAACGGGCGTGAGTCCCGGTGCTCCGAAAGGAAAAAACACTTCTCCTTCACACGTCATATCACTCAGCAATAGAGAAAGAACAAGCAAAAATCAGAATATTTATTAATTATTTGTCTACCACCTTTGCATTTTTGCATGCAGCTATTTGGTCTTTCCATAATTCTAACATCTAACATAATCAAACGTAACACGACATGTGACGCAACCAAAGCTGGATGTAAGCATCTCGATAGAAATCTGATATCACATGTTCGTTTTTGGGGGGTTTTTAATTTATATTTATGTTTGATATGTCCTTTGCATGTTGTGTGTCTACGTTTTTTGTTGATAAATGATATATTTAATTTAAGCCTGTTGTTATGCTCATCTTCGGATCATTTAATTTATTATTTAAGTTTTCTAGCAATTCCATAAAAATTTAGCTGTCAGATTTACTTTGCAGTCTAATATAGTACAGGATTAGGTTAACTCAGTCATAATGTCGAAACTAGTATTTTTAACTGTATTTTTTCCATGAAAAACGCAAGTTTGACTACTTTTACTTTTAAATTTGAAGTTCAGGATTTGAAGTTAATATAAAAAAGTGTGTACAAAATTTCCAAAAACACATACAAAATAAATTGTATATGTTTATGATATTATCAATTTATGAGGATTGTTTTTCAAAAACATATATTTTAATTATCCGTTATTTGTTAACACCCATACAAGTAATTTATATTGTCCATTATAGACAGACAGCGCAAGTTTTTATAGCTGTAAAGATATTTATGTCAACCTTTAAATAAATCTACAATGATTTGTCTTTTCCCTTGCAGGCAACCAATGTCTTAGTTTGAACCAACCTGCAATTATCATGTAGTATAATACTAACTTATACATTTAGGTTAATCTACAACATTTATGTTGTTGTGCTACCCAACTAGCAATTCTAATTGATGTAAAAGTACTTATTTTAAAACTTAATAACAGCGATGGGTCTAGTGAGATGTCTAAAGACGTTGGTTTCATATCAAGTGTTGAGGTTTGTCTTAATGAATGGAGGTTAAGAATATTTTGTTTCTGGAGTGCCATTGATAGACAAACATTTAATTATAGATCAAAACTTAGGTAAAACACTTAGGTACATTTATGCTATTTATGTTGTCCATTATATCAGAAACCTTGAGTTATACTAGTTTATCCAAAATTGTCCTTTTTTCTTGACTGTAAAAAGATTAATTTCAATAGTTAGTCTGTAGCCCGTAGTTCGTTCGGCATTATTTTGAAAACAAATATAAATTATAATTATGCTATTGTTATATCATTCAACATATTCTCTTACTTTAAGAATGATAAAGTAGAACAAAAATACTTAAAACAATGATTTGAAACGATACCTTATTGAAATGTATTAAGATACCGAGACATAGTAGTTTAAGGTAAATAAAGTAAAACCATTGGCTAGCAGAAACTTCACAAACACAATAAATATGAAAACAAACAAGTTAAAAGCAATCAGGTATGCTTCTTTTATAAATTATTGCTTTTTTATATATAATAACAGTTCTAATTAGTTATTTTAAGTTATGTCATAATTTATCAAAAATCATAGCATCGTTACGGTTTCCTTGCACCTTGACAATCTGTAATTTAGTCTAATTACTTCATGTAGAATGTCATGTAATAAATAAAGCTCCGAATTTATGGACAACTACTTGGTTTTGTTAACACTGCATTACGTGGATTTTGTAGCCATGGCTAAACAATAATGTGGGATTGTGCTAGACAACTTTTCTGACACATATGAGACCCCTGAGTAACTGTTAATTTATCTTCGTTAAATTTGTTTTAGCGTTTTAAAACAAGTATGCAAAAACGTACTGAAAATTTAGCATAGGCAAACATATACTCCAAAATAAATTGTCAATAAAAAACAATTTATAACAAAACCCGCTAAAAAACGGGCGTGAGTCCCGGTGCTCCGAAAGGGAAAAACACTTCTCCTTCACACGTCATATCACTCAGCAATAGAGAAAGAACAAGCAAAAATCAGAATATTTATTAATTATTTGTCTACCACCTTTGCATTTTTGCATGCAGCTATTTGGTCTTTCCATATTTCTAACATCTAACATAATCAAACGTAACATGACATGTGACGCAACCAAAGCTGGATGTAAGCATCTCGATAGAAATCTGATATCACATGTTCGTTTTTGGGGGGGTTTTAATCTATATTTATGTTTGATATGTCCTTTGCATGTTGTGTTTCTACGTTTTCTGTTCATAAATGATATATTTAATTTAAGCCTGTTGTTATGCTCATCTTCGGATCATTTAATTTATTATTTAAGTTTTCTAGCAATTCCATAAAAATTTAGCTGTCAGATTTACTTTGCAGTCTAATATAGTACAGGATTAGGTTAACTCAGTCATAATGTCGAAACTAGTATTTTTAACAGTATTTTTTCCATGAAAAACGCAAGTTTGACTACTTTTACTTTTGAATTTGAAGTTCAGGATTTGAAGTAAATATAAAAAAGTGTGTACAAAATTTCCAAAAACACATATAAAATAAATTGTATATGTTTATGATATTATCAATTTATGAGGATTGTTTTTCAAAAACATATATTTTAATTATCCGTTATTTGTTAACACCCATACAAGTAATTTATATTGTCCATTATAGACAGACAGCGCAAGTTTTTATAGCTGTAAAGATATTTATGTCAACATTTAAATAAATCTACAATGATTTGTCTTTTCCCTTGCAGGCAACCAATGTCTTAGTTTGAACCAACCTGCAATTATCATGTAGTATAATACTAATTTATACATTTAGGTTAATCTACAACACTTATGTTGTTGTGCTACCCAACTAGCAATTCTAATTGATGTAAAAGTACTTATTTTAAAACTCAATAACAGCGATGGGTCTAGTGAGATGTCTAAAGACGTTGGTTTCATATCAAGTGATGTGGTTTGTCTTAATGAATGGAGGTTAAGAATATTTTTGTTTCTGGAATGCCATTGATAGACAAACATTTAATTATAGATCAAAACTTAGGTAAAACACTTAGGTACATTTATTCCATTTTATGTTGTCCATTATATCAGAAACCTTGAGTTATACTAGTTTATCCAAAATTGTCCTTTTTTCTTGACTGTAAAAAGATTAATTTCAATAGTTAGTCTGTAGCCCGTAGTTCGTCCGGCATTATTTTGAAAACAAATATAAATTATAATTATGCTATTGTTATATCATTCAACATATTCTCTTACTTTAAGAATTATAAAGTAGAACAAAAATACTTAAAACAATGATTTGAAACGATACCTTATTGAAATGTATTAAGATACCGAGACATAGTAGTTTAAGGTAAATAAAGTAAAACCATTGGCTAGCAGAAACTTCACAAACACAATAAATATGAAAACAAACAAGTTAAAAGCAATCAGGTATGCTTCTTTAATAAATTATTGCTTTTTTATATATAATAACAGTTCTAATTAGTTATTTTAAGTTATCTCATAATTTATCAAAAATCATAGCATCGTTACGGTTTCCTTGCACCTTGACAATCTGTAATTTAGTCTAATTACTTCATGTAGAATGTCATGTAATAAATAAAGCTCCGAATTTATGGACAACTACTTGGTTTTGTAAACACTGCATTACGTGGATTTTGTAGCCATGGCTAAACAATAATGTGGGATTGTGCTAGACAACTTTTCTGACACATTATGAGACCCCTGAGTAACTGTTAATTTATCTTCGTTCAATTTGTTTTAGCGTTTTAAAACAAGTATGCAAAAACGTTCTGAAAATTTAGCATAGGCAAACATATACTCCAAAATAAATTGTCAATAAAAAACAATTTATAACAAAACCCGCTACAAAACGGGCGTGAGTCCCGATGCTCCGAAAGGGAAAAACACTTCTCCATCACACGTCATATCACTCAGCAATAGAGAAAGAACAAGCAAAAATCAGAATATTTATTAATTATTTGTCTACCACCTTTGCATTTTTGCATGCAGCTGTTTGGTCTTTCCATAATTCTAACATCTAACATAATCAAACGTAACACGACATGTGACGCAACCAAAGCTGGATGTAAGCATCTCGATAGAAATCTGATATCACATGTTCGTTTTTGGGGGGTTTTTAATTTATATTTATGTTTGATATGTCCTTTGCATGTTGTGTGTCTACGTTTTTTGTTCATAAATGATATATTTAATTTAAGCCTGTTGTTATGCTCATCTTCGGATCATTTAATTTATTATTTAAGTTTTCTAGCAATTCCATAAAAATTTAGCTGTCAGATTTACTTTGCAGTCTAATATAGTACAGGATTAGGTTAACTCAGTCATAATGTCGAAACTAGTATTTTTAACTGTATTTTTTCCATGAAAAACGCAAGTTTGACTACTTTTACTTTTAAATTTGAAGTTCAGGATTTGAAGTTAATATAAAAAAGTGTGTACAAAATTTCCAAAACCACATACAAAATAAATTGTATATGTTTATGATATTATCAATTTATGAGGATTGTTTTTCAAAAACATATATTTTAATTATCCGTTATTTGTTAACACCCATACAAGTAATTTATATTGTCCATTATAGACAGACAGCGCAAGTTTTTATAGCTGTAAAGATATTTATGTCAACCTTTAAATAAATCTACAATGATTTGTCTTTTCCCTTGCAGGCAACCAATGTCTTAGTTTGAACCAACCTGCAATTATCATGTAGTATAATACTAATTTATACATTTAGGTTAATCTACAACATTTATGTTGTTGTGCTACCCAACTAGCAATTCTAATTGATGTAAAAGTACTTATTTTAAAACTTAATAACAGCGATGGGTCTAGTGAGATGTCTAAAGACGTTGGTTTCATATCAAGTGTTGAGGTTTGTCTTAATGAATGGAGGTTAAGAATATTTTGTTTCTGGAGTGCCATTGATAGACAAACATTTAATTATAGATCAAAACTTAGGTAAAACACTTAGGTACATTTATGCTATTTATGTTGTCCATTATATCAGAAACCTTGAGTTATACTAGTTTATCCAAAATTGTCCTTTTTTCTTGACTGTAAAAACATTAATTTCAATAGTTAGTCTGTAGCCCGTAGTTCGTCCGGCATTATTTTGAAAACAAATATAATTTACAATTATGCTATTGTTATATCATTCAACATATTCTCTTACTTTAAGAATGATAAAGTAGAACAAAAATACGTTAAACAATGATTTGAAACGATACCTTATTGAAATGTATTGAGATACCGAGACATAGTAGTTTAAGGTAAATAAAGTAAAACCATTGGCTAGCAGAAACTTCACAAACACAATAAATATGAAAACAAACAAGTTAAAAGCAATCAGTTATATTTCTTTAATAAATTATTGCTTTTTATATATAATAACAGTTCTAATTAGTTATTTTAAGTTATCTCATAATTTATCAAAAATCATAGCATCGTTACGGTTTCCTTGCACCTTGACAATCTGTAATTTAGTCTAATTACTTCATGTAGAATGTCATGTAATAAATAAAGCTCCGAATTTATGGACAACTACTTGGTTTTGTAAACACTGCATTACGTGGGCGTTGATTTTGTAGCCATGGCTAAACAATAATGTGGGATTGTGCTAGACAACTTTTCTGACACATTATGAGACCCCTGAGTAACTGTTAATTTATCTTCGTTAAATTTGTTTTAGTGTTTTAACACAAGTATGCAAAAACGTTCTGAAAATTTAGCAAAGGCAAACATATATACTACAAAATAAATTGTCAATAAAAAAAACAATTTATAACAAAACCCACTAAAAAACGGGTGTGAGTCCCGGTGCTCCCTCACGCATGGCACACGTCATATCACTCAGCAATAGAGAAAGAACAAGCAAAATCATAATATTTATTAATTATTTGTCTACCACCTTTGCATTTTTGCATGCAGCTGTTTGGTCTTTCCATATTTCTAACATCAAACATAATCAAACGTAACACGAAATGTGCCGAAACCAAAGCTGGATGAAAGCATCTCGATAGAAATCTAATATCACATGTTCGTTTTGGGTTTTTAATTTATTTTGATGTTTGATATGTCCTTTGCATGTTGTGTTTCTACGTTTTCTGTTCATAAATGATATATTTCTTTGTGATTTCTTAATTTATTATTTAAGTTTTCTAGCAGTTACATAAAAATTTAGCTGTCAAATTTACTTTGCAGTCTAATATAGTACAGGATTAGGTTAACTCAGTCATAAGGCATGAATATGAAATAGGTGATCACCATAATTTATGCTTTTCGGTTTGTTGATATAGACTTTTTAAAAAAGGTGTTTAAAGCCACTTTCAGTAACTTTGCGTGTTTATCGTATCATCCAGTTTTTTCTTTTTGTATTATAAAAACGTAAATTTTTTTAATTTGCACTTTTTAAAATATATACGAAGAAAATATCTCCAGCTTGTGTTGACTCTAATTGTTGTTGGCTTCAATTTGTTGATTCGGTGGTCTCGGTGACCTAGTGGTTAAGGTAGTTCGTCTACTATTGATCAACTGGTCTGTCAACTCTGAGGTTGCTAGTTCGAATCTCACTTCGAGCACAGTGCGCTCGACTCAATTCTTAATTGACAAGGATTTCCAGTTTTCCTACATGAGCAATAAACCAAGATTTTTTAAAATGGATGAGCTATTTTTAGATTGGGGTTTTACCCGTAAGCTGGTTTTCTCTTGTGTGTACGACATTTTGAGAGACTATGGCCCCGGCGTGTAAGAATCTTGATATATATGGTGTTGGTCAAGCTAAACTTAAGGTGAACGAAACACATTCACAAATGAACAAAATTAGTAGCAAATCTTAAAGAAATGTGTTTTCTGCCCTTATTGCTAGGAAACATAGTTTCACGACAAAGTGTACAAGAGAATAATGTACCTCTTGTTATATTTTTATGGAAACTTGTAAGTAACCGACCGGCTACAGCTTGGCATCGAAACAAAGTATGTATATCAATGACGCTACGAATTATTTCTTTGTTAAATGGAGTTTGATTTAAAACAGTATCTCTTTTTTTCATCTTTACCAACATAAATGTTAATAATATGTCAATGCTGACATAGACGTGATCTAGCATTCTGCTCATGTATTTGTTTATAATTTTATGTGATTTCCATATCAGGAAAAACTTTAATATGATTTATTAAAATTACTCCCATTAAACGTTTTGAAAACTATTTATTTTTCTATAGATAAAGCTGGAAGATGGCTCCAAATTAAAAGTACGATCGAATTCAGAAGTGTCACAAAACGTCTCTTTCCACCTTATAAGAGTTTGTTATACAGCATGGTGTCGGGACCAATAAAGATTCCCTCAAAAACTGTGTTTAATTTTATAATATTTAACCACTATCCATACTTTTGTGCTGATGTTTTGCCCTTTATGCACATCGTGACCATGTCTTTGCTTATATTCTTTAATAAAGCATATTATTGCACTAAATTTCATAACAAACAATTACGTATACAAAGTTGTAATTCCCGTCTTTCTGTCGTTTGGGATTGTTTTATTTTAGTTCGAGTTTCTAATTTTTAGTGTGTATTTTTTGTTTCTTCTTTATGTCGTATGCCTTTGTTTTAATCTATATATTTTGTCACTGTCCTAAGAATTTCAATACTCATTGACCTTTCTATTTAATGACAGTTTAAATTGTCATTGTAATATGGTTGGTAATACTCGTTGACGTTCTACTTTATGAATAGTTGTCACTTTAATATGACTTTCGATCTACGTTTACCGTTCGGTTTAATAACAGTTTAATCACTATTGTCAATGTAATATGGTTTGGCATATTTGTTGGCCGTTCGGGTTATACTTTACCTTTACTTAATACAAATAGATAAACGAAATGTTTAACAAATATAACCAATCATAAACCTGATAAAATCACGTGAATGTTACTGACAATATTTGTAATCATCATTCTTTTGATTCTTTGCCATACCTTGCGTTGATATTGATTCTTCAACATGCAAAAAGTTTCAGATTTTAAAGAAAGAATCCAAAAGCTATTTGGGAGAGGCGTGCGTGCTCACTACACGCAATATAAAGATTCACAGCAATTTATTGATGCGATTGTTGATGGCGATCTAACTAGAGCTAAAGGCCTCATGAGTAGACATATTAAAGCACATTACAGGGATAAGGAAACGAAAGATACACCAATATTAGCTATTTGTAAAACTATATCAAATCGCAATGAAGATGAATGGATAGTCCTTCTTCAACAGTTACTGGACCAAACACCCAATGTTCGTCAAAGGGACATATATGGAAAAATGGCATTCGATTATGCAGAGGAAAAAGGTCTGAAAAAAATTTTTGAAATGCTAGAAATTGCTGATCGCGCATTTTTGGTGAGCAAAGGTATTATATGGATTATCTGAATGCACCAGTATGTGACTTTGACATATTGGCGATATTTGAACTATATATGACTTAAATTCGGGGTATTTTAGTTGTTTATCTCAAGAGAAAATAATTGTTTATGAAATAAATGTCGTTTAGTGAGATATAGTAGATGTTTGGAAACAAAATTATGAAAGTGTTCTTTTCACAAAATTGACAATTAGCTGAATTTTATTACTATACGGTAAGAACATTTGTGACTTATCAGCCATACGGGTAATGATTTTTGCTTTGCTATCACTTGATATGTAAATGCTTGTTTCCAGCAAAAATATTTTGAAAAATAACTGAAAAAGTCATATGTTTGTGCATTTTATAGTTTTTCATCTATATATATAGAAAGAGAGAGTTTGCTCCAAATATAGATGTACAAGTTGGTACGAAAGTTCCATGAACAACCATATCTTTGGTTGTTTTATCACTTTAATATCAACAAACTTCAATCTAACTATTACTGAAGCTGTGGTCGAATAAAATAAGATAATAAGAACAACTATTTTAATCATGCAGCTAGAACATAACAATTTTGCTTGCTCAATTAAGTCACTGTGCCACTGCCACTGTCAATATGTTTAAAAATACTACACACAACAATAAAACAATTTCAAATTGTTAGTGAAAATCACGACAAGATCCTTACAAATATATCGTACATAATCAAACATTTTAAAAGACAAAAATGAATCTTATACAAAATATTTGACGTATTGCCCTATCGATAATGACATTAATGACAGCACCAAAACACTACACTTAGGTCGGCCTTTATTTAGATTTTGTTCTAGAAATAGACTCAGAAAACTAAAACCCAGACTCTACGACAAACTTGATGTCAATTTTTTATTTTCATTGATTACAATATTCATTAATAGCTTAGTAGTAAACGCATGTCCCTCACTATCACTTAATTGATTTTTATGGAAAATCCACCTCCAAAATACAATATGACATATTCGTCATAGTCTCCCCTATTCTTGCTTTGTACATGTCAGTGAATAACTCGATTGATGTCAAATTAGAGTCAGACACTGCTTACTCGTCCAAAGCAATTGAGTGCACCCTTGGTGCGGGGTAACTCATTTTCTGTTTGTGAGTTTTTTTGTTTCGTGTTGTACATGATTTGTAATCGTCGCTTTATTTTCTGTTGTTGTTAGTCGGTAGATTACCTTCCTATTTTTCTACATTCCACTTCAATAAAAGCTTAACCTTTATTCATGTACAACCCATTACTTACGTATTGCATTTTAAACAAAGCAATAACACCCCTTAAATGTCAAACAGTGACAAAATTAGGATGAGATTTTAAAAAATACCTGGTGCAATGCAAATATACAATAAACAGAGCACACACTTCTTGACTCTTTGTAATTATTGTGTCATCAGATAACAAATATATATTCATCCATAGAGCACAACCCAAAATATTAGTAGATTAAAAATACAGATATTGAACGGCTTTTATCATTAGTATGAAATAGTAGTTCTTAAAAGGAGAATTGAATAGCTTTTATCAAGAAAATATATTATTATGACATAGTAATAAATTGATATAGACTTTTTTTAAAGAAATCAGAAAACTAACAAATGACTGCGATGTTCCATATATGCTGCCATTCAAAAATAAAACATACTTTTTATTCAAAATTGTTATTTTTCTTCATTTTGTTATGTTTGCAATGCATCTACAACAGGTGGAAAATTTCATATTGCATATTTACAATAAACAAATTGCTTTATTAAATATATTGTTTATTATTACATGAATAATTATATACATACACCAAAAACAATAGCGTTAAAGCTATTACACCTTCAATTAAATACCAATACATGAAGATGTGTCAAAATCTGTCTGAAAGTCATTTTAAGTGAAATATCTCTTCAATCCTAATTTGAAAAAAAAGATGAACAGCCTCTTTGTTTTACATGAACTTGTTTCAGCACGTGATAATATGTGGCATTTTTATATAAGTCAATTTAAATGTCTGGTCTTCAAATAGGATGGATACGGTAGGATAAAGAATTGTCTGTAAGTGGGGGTGTTAACTTCAATAGAACTTTTTCTTTAAAAACTGTCATCTGCTAATATTATTTCACTAAATTCACTTTTTATATTTGAAAAAAAATAGTATCCGCTAACTATTTACAACTTATACAGCTGATAAAAGATTGGACGCTTTTTTTACCATTAAGCTATTCAGACATGAATTTGTTCAACTAATGTACATGTGATTTTCTTCAGACATTTAATTAACTTTGCCACGGCTTAAAGGGCGTAGAAAATTAATCTCCCTCGTTCGATGTGACATTTGTCTGGGTCATAGAAAGGCTTTTCTCGATAAAATTGACTTTTTTACAACCATTAACTTGAGTCCTTGGACTGGTGTCTAATTAGAGACAGGCACTAATTAATATGTCCGAAGCACCTAAGTTTACAGTACTTAAATTGTGTTTGTGTAACTTATTTTTTCCTAGCTGTCTGTTTGTTCTGCGTTAAGACGCAGTAAACTATCCAACCTTACGTCAAACTGTACCGGCAACTAGTACAAAGGGGAAGAAATTATGAAACAAAACAGGCGTGATAGAAATGAATGTTTGTCATATAAAGTCTATTTGTTTGTGTAACGAGCTAAATAAAACAGACATTACGTCAATACAACACCTGGGTTTGCTGAGCTTACAAAGAAACCATTTTGATTTATTTCACTTTATTTTTGTACTTATACCGAGCATATAACATTAGTCTGCATGCCTATGCAGACTAATTCGATTATCGGATGCTAACGTCAGCTTTAGTCCTTGTCCTCAATTATGACAGACATGGAAATTAAAAAAAATATGTCTCGAAAATAGTTTACATTCTAATGTGTTTCTATATTTCTATTTCTACGTCAAAGAATTTTAATGATAAAAAAGATATACAACTTCTGAATCATCGGGATTTAAAATATTTTTGGGTTGATGGCCACTGTTTAGTCTTGATAAGACGAAACGAGCATGTGGCGTAGTAAGTGTTGCATAATCTTGCTATCTTTGATTTCTGACCAAACAAAAAATCAAGCCCCCCCCCCCCCTTCACGTAAAAGGGTCTGTCCCTAACAAGTATCATACATTATATGTTAAATATATCAATGAAAAAATGTTGTGTACGTATTTGCCTAGTAAACGATATCAAGACTGATGTTTTGTCAGCAGCGAATCTACACCAAAATATTTTGCATTTATTTTTGTACTTATACCCAGCATATAACATTAATCTAGTGCAAACATGTGTTGTGCGTATTTATAAACATCCAAGATATCTCTATTAATTAGCGCATTTTTGACATTAAATATGCAAACAGGAAATCAACAAAATACAAATAAAGTAATGAAAAAGTTGAAAACAACAATCACAAATAAAGAAGACAAATTACAAAAAGAACGAATACATAAATAATACTATCTTAGATCAATTGCGTAAAAAATTATGTTGTCTGGATGAACCGGATTAAGGTATATAAAAACTTGCTATTTATTGTAACATCCTAAAAATACAGAGATGCAAAAACATATCACAGAAACAAAAAGGCACTGCTTACTCGTCTCGATCAGATGAGTGAACTCATGCTTGGTGGGTTTAAGCTGCTGACTTTCCTGGGTTTTTTTCAGGGGGAAGGGGGCTTTTTACTTTTTGTTTTGTGTTGTATATGTTTGTCTGAATCTACATGTTACCCTCTGACATATGTGATCCAAAGAGGGAGTGTTATTGACGATATAAAGTGTAGTGAGTGGCCTATTCTTAAAAGACTGTTCGATGTGTCAGCTGGTAAAAGGTACAGTAATTCTTTGTTTCCACATGCCCAGATATCAAGTGTAATGCAATGTACTCTTCATGGGCCCCTTTACAATACTACAAACGTGGTAGGATTTTCTATAGAACGTTGCCCACAGTATTTGTTTTCAGACATTCCTATTTAACATATACCAGTCGAAGAAAGACAACTTGGTAATGTACAGTGTATAACAAGATAAAACGATTAATATCAAAAGGATGTGTAAATAAATAATGCTGTGTACAGGAATAGATGTTATTACATGTATATGTTACTTCTTCTAGTGTGTTCGTTGGACATGGAGTTAAAACACTGCGGCAATATTTATTAAACTACATGCTTTCGTAAGACGTTATAAGGAAAAGAATATAAATCGTGCAATCTAAATTAACCATAACTGAAGGAGAGTAAAGTGTAATGTAAAACTTACATAGAGACGACAGTATTTTATATGCACAATACGATCTGATGAACAGTCACTTGGCAACCAATTATAAATGGCGTTATTAAAACCTGTAATTCTTAAAAAAAACTAAGGTCGACATGTATACTAGTTTGAGTTCCGTTCTTAAGTACATCAACAAATCAAACAATCGTTTTATAAGTATATTTGTCCTGAAATATTACCTGTTAACACTGATTTTCCTTGGTGTTCAGTATTTTGTTATTAACTTCATTGCTACATACATCTTTCATTAGCCATGTATCCCGTAATATATGGAAGGTTTTGATCGGCAAACATATATGTGTAGATATGATTTATATATTCCTTATATCCTACGATTATGTGGTTAATGTGATTAGCAATTGGATCCTTTCTTAGCCGTTACCGCTAAATGTGGGGAAATTGATCTTAGAGGTCTCCATTTTAATCCATCTTAGTCATTGTCAATGAAATCACACGTATCAATAACGTTTAACTTTAATTATATGTTGATAACATCAAGTTGTAAATATATAGTTTTCCTGTTTCTGTTTGAAGATTCTGTTAAGAAATGAATGAAAGTTTAAAATAATAATAACAATGATACATACTGTAAACGTATTAATTTTCGCGGTGTACTAATTTTCGCTATTTTCGCGGTACCAAGAAAAGCGCGAAAATAGATACCCTCGAAAAACTTTGGTATACTAAACAGACACACGGGCAAGGTGAACACCAGAGATCAATTATTGATCGAGTAAGTACTGTTATAAATTGTACGAATTTATCTGACAAAAAACATAATGTTTATATTTTCGTCAATCAAATATTGAAATCAAATGTTTGATATTATTTACCTTAAATTGGCGTGAATAAACATACAAAGAATATTTTGAAAATTATTGACAAAATACATCTCTATTTACAAAAACGGCCTGATTACTAGTAACCTGTCATTGTACGGATCACTGATAACAATAAACAATTGTACAACAAAGTCATAATTTATTAATTAACGAGTGTTTTTATAACGGGAAGTTAATCTCTACATTTCTCAACGGTTTCTTTGATCCCCGACTTAAACCAACCTCGAAAGGTTGAAATGATGTTTCAGGTCTAATTTGTTGAAATGCATTAACCATCCAAGCTGCATTTTTTGGTTTAAGATAAGAAAGTTTTAAATCGATTTTGACATCTTGGACGGATTACCCCTTGTTTAGTTCCTTGTTTATATCACCTCTGTACCAGTTCACAAATGATTCACGGACTTTGGTTTTAAATTCGTCATTCCTTAATAAATCGAGGGGTTTTAACATTTTGAAAGTAATTTTTGAACTGAGTAAAAATAAATTCACTTTTGATTTTATACCAGAAGTGAGTATGAAATCAACACTTAAGGGCGAAATTGCTTCAGAGGAAGTTGATATTTCTGTACACAAAGTCACACGTCATTAACGTATGTGCTTTTTTTTCAAAGGATTAAAGTAGGTTTGGAAAGAAATTAAACAGGGGTTTATATATAGTCATATTTAATTATTTTATCTTCGATGAATTCCGCGAAAATCAGTACCCGCAAAAATGTTAAACTTGACAAAAACGCGAAAATTAGAATCCGCAAAAATTAATACGTTTACAGTATGATATTAATATGTTAGAAATAAGGACTCGATGAACAATTCTGGAGTATTTTATTTACTAGCTTTAAGATCTGTTTCTGTGTAAACATGCTGAAAGTATTGAAGTTTTATTTATTTCCCGTCCGCTTTCTTACCACGTACGAGTTAATTCAAACAAGTCGTAAAGAGCAGAGATATAATCCAATTTCTATGATGAAGTATGAATTACATGTTTGTTGTTGTATTAAAAATAACTGGATACATAGATATTATTTCGTTGCCAGTTTGATTAAGTGTTGTTTAGTTTTCGCAGTTTAAATGATATAAAACAATACAATAACAACAAAATTTATTTGTAACAATTTATCTATTGAAAAACCTGTTAGTGTATAAACCACATTTAAAAACCAATATTTGTAGTCATGAAATAGTCATAGTTGTTACCCGTTTTTAAAAGATTTTGCTTCAAAAAGCCAATTCGATCAAAACAATTTTATTTATCTTATATCAAAGTTAATTTTAAATATAGAAGTGTTGATGATCATCAACAAAATGATAATATAGTCACAGTGTGGGTTTTTAGTTCTTTTTCGTGAAGGCTTTATAGAAGTTGTCATATGATGTGGTGAAGCGGTATATTTAAAGCTGCAAATAACAAGTAAGTGTTTGGCACCTAACATGGATACCAGAATCATGGTTTATGATCCCTGCTGACTGTGTCGTATGACTTGGTCAAATAATAATAATAATAATAATAATAATAATAATAATAATAATAATAATAATAATAATACTTTATTTTATGAGGGTAAACTCAGTTAGCGACACTAATCTTCCCTGAGGCCCTCATATTAAACTAAAGAAGATAATGTAGTACAGCATAAATTGATCAAATTGTGAGACAATTATAAACATTGCATATACAGAAAATATACAAGTATACAGAAAGTAACATACAAATTGGTGAAAAGTTATACATTGCATATACAGAAAATATACAAGTATACAGAAAGTAACATACAAATTGGTGAAAATTATACATTGTCCTGATGGTCTGAAGAATATAATAAGTAGTTTTTAATATTTGTCCTGAATACATTGGTGCTAATAGAATCACGCACTGAAGGTGGTAAGTTATTCCATAGCAAAGGGGCTGAATATAGAAAATATTTTTTGAATTGTTCAGTTTTTGGTTTAGGGACATTGAGATTTCCTTTTAAGGCATTTCTTAGAGCATATGGGTTCGTTTTAGAAATATATGAAAATATTTTATTGAGGTAATCTGGGGCCTCATTTTTTAAGCATTTGAAAATAAGTAGACATTTATGATATTTAATTCTTTCTTCAATTTTCATCCAGCCAAGATATTTAAATAAAGGTTCTGAAGGTGTTAATGGATCAGCATCCATAATAAGTCGTGCTGCTCTTTTTGCAGTTTTAAAATTCTGTTTAGTCCTTCATTATTACAGCTGCCCCATATTATACAACAGTTATCTATTAGGGGTAGAATATATCCATAGTAAAATAATTTTCTTAATTAAAGATTTAAATATTGCTTGATTTTTGAAGGAAGATAAATTCTAGATGAAATTGTGGAACAGACTACGTCTACCTGACTGGACCAATTTAGTTGTTGGTCTACTTTGATTCCTAATAATTTTTCACATGTCGAATTTTGTAGTTTATTGGAAGAAATTGTAAGGCAAAGTTCATTCTCTTGTAAGGAAAGTTTTTGTCTAGTTCCAATTATCATACATTTTGTTTTATTTGAATTTATGAACATGTTATTTTCATGACACCATTGTTCTACACAATTTAAATCTTGTTGTATTTTAACCTGAAGCTCTTTGATATTTGAACCTGATGTGTGTTATTTGAACCTTATATGAATAGTGGAATCATCAGCGTACATGTCAGTTTGACAATTTTTAATATATAAAGGGAGATCATTTATATATATTATGAATAAAAGAGGGCCTAGTATGGAACCCTGAGGTACACCAAAATTTATTGGAAGTTGATCTGATTTGGTATTTCTAATTTGGACTTGCTGTGTTCTGCCATGAAGATATGATTTGAAAAGTGCAATACTATTTTTTATCAAACCCATATATTTTCAAAGACCATATCACTTAAAAGAATCAATGGTATTATTGTCAGCACCGAAGTGGGACTAACGGGCTAGTAATACTATCGGCGAGTAACAGTCCAGCAGCAGACCAACGTCCCAGTGGTTACAAAATAAAAAGTCATCAAAGACACCAAGGTTATTTTGTTGAACGAATAGAGTCATGCATCTCTTCTGCTCTGAATGATGCATGATGGTAAAGGCAGTTCAATTGAATTGGTCAAAGATTATTCAAATTGTGTTGACAAAAAATCAACATGTTCAGCCCACCTCTGTCATTTGCTATGACATAATACGCTGTAGAAATGAATTTTAGAAAGTTGTGGCTCAGATTGCTTTTAAGTGCATAATATGAGCGCCTTTTTCGCAGTTGTCCATATATCCGCGAACTTGTTCAGCCTTACTTTTACGAATAGAGTCATACATCTCTTCTGCTCTGAATGATGCATGATGTTAAAGGCAGTTCAATTGAATTGGTCAAAGAGTGTTCAAATTGTGTGGTTCTTGGTAAGCACATCTTTATATTTTCCTGATTCTCGTCAACTAATTTTGGTGTGAATATGGATATTCATTTTGATCCCAGAAGTCCTTAGGTCTGTCTAAAGTTCTCAACATCCATTATGCCTGTATTTCTCCTTTAGGATGGTAAGGGCATTTAGGTTCCAATGTCTTGAGCTTTGGTGCACCTTTCTGTTTTCGTGCTAGTATGTAGGCAGGAGACGGTATAGTTTGATTCAGTTTTTTGTGGTATATTTGTCTAGCATGAGCGAAAGAGATCAATTTTTCTTTTTTGTTAATGACCGCATTTTCTGCAGAAGAAATTCCAAAACGTTATACTAAAATCCCACTAAGGCAATCTAAATCTTGCAATCGAAAAACCTTGAAATTTAAATCAGTTTCGAAATTTCAAAGCAGTCAATTAAGACAAAGACCATATCACTTAAAAGAATCAATGGTATTATTGTCAGCACCGAAGTGGGACTAACGGGCTAGTAATACTATCGGCGAGTAACAGTCCAGCAACAGACCAACATCCCAGTGGTTACAAAATAAAAAGTCATCAAAGACACCAAGGTTATATTATTTATCACACCGGATAAGCACAAAACCAATTTGTAGTCAGATCCAAATGTCAGGTCCTTAGCAGTTCTTTCTGGTGACGCCTGGCGTTCTTTAGTCTGATCCAAAGGTTAAAGCAACTCTTTCCGGTTGGGCCTGCAGTACTCTACTGCTGCTTTGGTTAGAGAGCAACCCTAGAGCATAAGCCAATGCTAGTGTTTTTACACCTGACGAGTCAGGACAACTCGAGATTATATTGAATACAGGAGTTGCGGAAGTTGTTTCAAGTCGGAGAACGTAAGATTCCTACGAGACTTAACTGCGATATTTCTTTCACGGTTCTTTTCATGGTTGCGTGAACTATTTATTATTTGTACTTACCCAATAGTGTAAGTGAGGTATTTGCCCTATAACTGGTCTATACACTCTTATAAGCTTGAAATGTCGCATGTCTAGGGTCAGATCTGGTCCACGTTTGTTGGAATTCAGCAATTACCCGCACAATGATCATTAATTACTGTGTGTTGCCTGATATGCACAGCACACGGCTTTTCTACCTAGATGTTATATACTAGCACTTTGCTTCTTGTGATCATAGGTTAGCCATCATTGCTGAAACCGGTGGATACCAGGCACACAACTTAGAGGTCTAAATAGACCAACAGACATACATATTTATTTGTTAGCAAGGAACATCGTATAAATGATATAAATATAAATCATGTAAGGTAAGAACAAACGAATTCACGAGTTATTGTTGCAGCAGGAGTTCTTTTTTCCTGTTCTTGTACTCTGTCTTCTAGCTGTATTTTCTGCAAAAGCCTAGGTACATTCCATCATTTGGTGCGCTGCATCATCTGTATGGCCAAATGGTTGTACAGTATATGACCTTCCACTGAGGTCTTAGAATATATTCTTTCAGTTTTATAGGTAATTCGTGTGCACTGATGTGCTGCAATTTATCAAGAGATACAGTATGCGACTGAATTGTCTATTAAATTTCTGCCGAAAAAACTCCATCCAAGGGGAAACAATTTAAGATTAAGAAAGTGTTGCTTTTAGTTTAATTTAGGTTTAACTAGCTATAGTTCTTAGTATGATTTCAAGATATGTCTCATTACCAAAACAATTGAAGCTGTTGAAACGATGACTGTCGCAATCTCTCACTCTCTTTTGTGCATCTTTTTTTTCACTCTCTTTTGTACTATGAAGAATGAGGTTTTAAGGTAAGTAAGTATACATAACAACATTTATCTATTAACAATTTTGTTCATGTTCTTTGTCAGAATGGTCCCCCAGGTCACAATACACATTTCTGTTGTTAAAATTACAAACTAGCAAACAAAACAAAGTATTCAAGTTGCATTGAAAATATGTTTCTTCTTTAAACATATTCATTACAAAGTAAAAATGCTTCGTTAAGAGATGTGATTTTTTTTCAAACTAAACTTCACAATTTAGTCCGAAAAGAACTTTTGCCAATATGCGCCAAACTTGGAATAAAATTGAATTTGTGTTGTTCATTATGTTCATTATTATACTATTAAGATTGCTGCCAGGACAATAAACATAACCTATTGGCAAATACATGCAAACAGCTTACTTTTAGAAACTAATATAACCACCAAATCATGGTCACGTGATACGAGTTTTATTCTCTTTTAATTCTTTTAATTCGAATTTTATCATTGCTGAGCAGGTTTTTGCTTTCTGCTCAGCAGGGATAGATTCGTGCTGATTTGATGAACCAAATTTATAAGTAAAGATTTTTATATTGGTGACATTAACTCAAAGTTATTTTTTATTGATATGTTAACAACAGACAGATTGTTTATAATTATCTCATAACTAATTCCTCCATCATTTTTGAAATCCCTTCTTCCTCTTCGCGTATATCATACAACGAGCGTTGGGAATTCTTTTGTTCTTCCACCGCAACATCGTCACCTAAAGAACAAAAATAGTGCCAAACTCGATTAAATCCATATTTTACTGTGACAAACAAATAAGTGTCTCATTTGTAAAAGTATTACTATCACTCTTAGTTGATTCTATAACTGATGTTAATCAAAATAAGTGTACAGAATTAGCTGCTAAAATTTTCTATGATGTACTAAATGATGGACAGAACATCAAAGGATGTCTCAGGGTGATATATAGAACCTCAAATGAAAAGTTTTTCAACTTTATTTCACACTTGCTAGCATTTAACGAAATCTCTAAAAACAATTCTAAAAATAATATCCTTATAAATTTGCACATTACATATTAGCTTCATTTGTGAACTAATGATTTGATTTAAACATTTTATTCGTGGAAGATCTGAATTGAATTGGATAGCAGGGCTCATTCTTCCGTAAATGGCCGATTTCTGGTACAGATGACCCAGTACAGATGAGCTCACGCGCACACATCTGTACTTGCTGCGATATCCAATCAAAAACGACAGAAACAAGAACGTTGTTATGGAAGCATAACAATGTTCTTGTTTTACGTGATTGTTTCCGGCGTTCTGATTGGATGTCAGAGACAATGGAGTCTAAAACAATCGAGAGTCTATAGGATATAGCGATGTGAAAGTTGTTAGTTTACGGAAGAAATATGAATTTTCATGCGCTTTTGGGAAAGCACGTGTGACTTTCACTCGTGATAGAAATTTTTATGTCTTTTGCCTCGTTTCGCTGCGCTACACTCGCAAAAAGACATAAAATTTCTATCACTCGTTAAAGATCAACCGGTCTGTCCCAAAAACATATGTAAGAACCTATTAGCCTATATATATATATATATATATATATACAAACGTCTAAGTATTGTGACAACCATATAATATATCTTTCCAGCGGATTTCTGAGACATCAGAAATACAGGGTTAATATCAAATATTTAAATATACGTCTACAAATTAAGCCCAACACTGTTTGAATTAGATTTTTAACACTGTCAAATTTTTGCATTCCCTCAGCGGGATTCGAACTCACACCGTTGTGACACTGTGGCACCAATTCGCCTGCACTATGTCCAGCGGTCTAGACCCCTCGGCCAAATCCGCTATATAAAAATATAGCTTCATTAACCGGGGTGAATCTTAGACATAGACATAGTACATGTGTACTAGCGTGTGACGATGGAATTTTCGTAACCAATACGTATTAATCTGACATGTCTATGTCTAAGATTCACCCCGGTTAATGAAGCTATATTTTTATATAGCGGATTTGGCCGAGGGGTCTAGACCGCTGGACATAGTGCAGGCGAATTGGTGCCACAGTGTCACAACGGTGTGAGTTCGAATCCCGCTGAGGGAATGCAAAAATTTGACAGTGTTAAAAATCTAATTCAAACAGTGTTGGGCTTAATTTGTAGACGTATATATATATATATATAAATATATATATATATATATATATATATATATATATATATCTTCTCCGTGGTTTCATCAATAGCACAGACATACATTATTAAATCCAAGAAAGGTGACTCAAATTCTATTGTTAGCCAAGAATCTCAGTTAGTGTAATGGTTCTCAGTAGTTAATAAGTAATGATAAATGATAAATTATCTGATGATTAATAAATCATTACCGAAATACAAAAAATGTTGATAGAGTTCAAGTCCCAAAAATGGCATGTGAGATCTGTGGCTTTACACGATTATGAAATATTAGGGAACTGATGACAGGAGCTCGTAGCAAATTCAGAATAGGACTTTCACGATAAGCTATAAAAAAGGTCTAATATGTATTTTCAGCGTCTAAATACTGAAGACTGTATATAAGGATGGCTTCTGTGACAACCGTTATTTACTAATTGATCACCTTACTACGACAGGGTGTGCTGGATTCCAGCCTTAATTGACACGGTTTGAGGGGTTTTTGGTACTCCGGCTTTCCCACTCCAGAAGCCTGGACGCCATGATATAGCTGGAAAAATGCTGAAAGTGAATAAACTTTTAAACAATGTAATAGTGTAGTCGTTACTGTTGATAATGTAACATGAGCTTGTGCCCAGTCACAATTTGCGCTAATATTATATACATAAACTATGTTTCATTTGACAACTTAAACAAAGCGTACCTTCGTTTTCAAAATAGCATATACTTTTTTTTCTTTCAAGTCTTTCTAACAACATGGCGATTGAGTCATATCCTCGTTCAGTGGCATACAAAAGGGCTGTCCAGCCATTTATATCCGATCTATTAATGTCACATCCACTAGCGACCAGAAACCGGACAAAGTTTTCACGTTCAGTATCATTCTTAGAACTTCTGGTACCACGGCAAGTTTCAATTAATGGTGTAGCTCCATAATAGTTAATACAATTGATTGTCACTCCCGCCGTTATCAATTTTCTTGCTCGTTTAAAATTATTGTTATTTATAGCTTTGAACAATGAACAAATTTTCTCGTTTTCATTCAAATGCCATGTGTCACTTACTTTTGTTGGTGCAGATCCCATGTAAAAAAACTGCTTAGGTTTGTGTTCAAATTATAATCCTTTTTTATTCACCTCTATATCAAACACATATCGTTGTTCATTCTTAACTATTTTCGCTATTGATTATGAACGGAATGAATGTCCATCAAATGTGTGAAAGACTTAAAAGGTGTAAATACAAAATAAAGTGAACTGATTGGTGTAGATTACCTCTGCGGAGTGATTATTGACCGAATTATTATAGAAATAAACGCTGATGGGGGAATTCATCGTTGTATGGACGAAACCAACTTACTCATTAAATAAATGAGACCCAAAGGGCTTCATGTGAAGTTTGTGGGTGTTTTTATACACCAAATTCAGTTTTGATTCATAATGGAGCTATTTGAGTATAATTTTAAGTGTTCTTTTTTTTAAATTTTATTTAAATGAATGCACTCTTTTGTTGCAATATTTACTACCGGTAATACACTAGTTCTATTCTACGAAAAATGGATACTAACGGTCGACCAATAAAGAACGATGATATTATTCTAAAATGTAAGCAGAAAGTTATTAACCATGCATCGACGGTTCTATCTGATTACTTCCACTAGATATACACCAGATCGCTAATTAGAATCGTGTGTGGAAATTTAAAGTCTGCAATAGAATATTTAACAAAATCAATTAAAGACGGCGACAAACTGATTACAGTCGTTCGTCTAGGGGCCGCGGTGGCCGAGTGGTTAAGGTACTTCTTCTACTATTGATCACGTGGTCCGTCAACACAGAGATTGCGGGTTTGAGTCCAATCTTAACTGACAAGGATTGCCAGTTTTCATACCGAAAGTTAGGGGAGTTTTCAAAGAGAGCAACTTACTTATATTTTTGGTTTACCTTGCGAATGACTTAATGCCACTAAATAATATTTTATAAAAATTAATATAGCTAGTGAAAAGAATACATTTATCAGATCATACATAATTGAATCTTTTAATTAACAACAATTATAACTATTTGCAATAAAATTAATACGGAAAGCCGGTTCGCGGACATTAGTGGGTGACGTGTTCATAGAGTGCCACACTTCTTTCAAGATAAAAACCCCTTTTATTGATTTCCAAAATGAGTAAGCATATCGTAGCGGCTACAAAACGCTAATTTTTTTCGTCTATACCTTAACTTCCATATTCTTACAGGGGCAGCCAAAATTTTGTTCAATTGGTCCATTCTTTTTTAACGTCTGTCAACTTGTTCTTGACCTAATAATAGGTAAACTATTGCTTGACAGACGTTAAGCAACATTAAATCAGTCAATACAGACTAAAACAATAATTTGAAACAATACAGTGTCAACCATTTTGAAATTGATATTTTAAAAACCCACGAAACAATTCAAACAAAATAACAATAATAAAACTATGTCATATGTTATCATTTTATTTTCACATCTTTAAATAAAATCACCATTATCTTTTACCTTGTCAAAGTCTATATTTTCAAAATTTGAACATATGGGGATTAATTTTGTTCTTTTGTTTTCAGCCTGATACATGTACCCCTCACAGCCTGATATATGTACCCTCTTAGCCTGATACATTTATCCCTTCCAGCCTGATATATGTACCCCTTCTAGCCTGATATGCACCCCTTCCAGCCTAGCTATAATAAAGGTTTCATCTGCTACAAGTCTTTCTAGATAAAAGTGGCTACCGATTGCAATACGAGAATCTGTATACTGTTCAAACAAGTAAGAATAACTTTAACATAGTCACATCTCATGTTAAAAAGGTCGTGAATTAATCAACCAAGAAGTACTTCATTACTTTTTAAAAATTTCTGACGATAATGATTCTGAGGAGTTACCACACTTGTGTTGAATTCCAAAATTACATAATACATGTAATCCTTACAAGGAAAACCCGACTAATCTACGTGCTCTACTTAAGAGTTGTCGACAATACGGTTGACAAAAATATGGTAGGCAGTGAAGAACAAAACATCAAAAATATTGTTAAACTGTTTTATTCGTGAAGTAATATTAATCATATGTGGATTCTAAGTAACTTCTGTGTCAATTTAAAATAAAGGTAGCGATCTAAAATTTCCTCAGTTAGAACCTTTGATTTTCAACTTATTATACCTTGCCTCACGATAAAATCTCGTTTAAAGAAATTAAACATTATAGCCTGTAGTTTTAGCTAACATCAATACGTATTTTGCTACCAAAGAAGAAACAGGCAGGTTATATTACAATGAGAAACATGTTTATAGTACGCTAGATTTTCTCATCTATATGTCTCGATGGAAGCCTTTTTCTACAATTCAAAAGGGTACAAACTGTGCAATACTTTTACTTTGATTGTGGATTGTCTTGTTTTACAGTTTCCTTGGTGCTGGTATTTTGTTATTACAATCATGCATAAATCATTTCAATATAAATTTCTAGTAAATTCAGTTCATATCATTCCATTGTTGTTTATTTCTGTTTACTTTTTTCAGATCTTAGAGTAAAGTTCACACTAAACACCATTTTGTGCCCCTGATCTGTTGTACAGATATCCCACAAAGACCATGCAGTATATCCGGTAAGTTGCATGCTATGTCGAATATGATTCTATCTGTATGGCAGCAAATATCTGCCATATTTGTTATATAATTCAGTTTAGATGAAATGTTTAATTGTTTAATAAGTCGACAGCTCGGTTAATTAAATATAAAGGGGGAGAAAGGAAAATTTATTTATTTAAATAAGAAAGTATTATAATTAGAGGTAAAGATATGTATAAATCCATGGCTGTTTGCTCTATTATGAATATTGGGGCCTCAATGCAGCTACTCCGGGATAAAAAATAGAAGTGACCGTATTTTAGCTAATGTTAACAAGGTTTAAAGCATCAATACTGATCCATACTATATAATATCGTGGTATTCGCCATGCCATGCAATGGGCATTTGATCAATTACAGCTTACACAAGGGAACAGTAAATTTTAAAGGCTAGATTTCAACTGGCTCCAAATGTCAACTTATCTCCAGATTATGAAGATTACGAAATGGCTTCAAACTTGTATCTATGTCTGTGATATATGTTACAGATGATTTCCAGCACACAAAGCAAATGTTTAACTAGAAATAACTAATGACAATAAATTTATTTACCTGGAAAATTAAGAAAGTCTTCTTAATTACTTGTACAACATAGTAATACTACATGCTAATATGACGGGAAATTTTAATGTTTTTCTTTAAATCAAAGCACCATGGACATGTAGTAACCTTTAGCCTTTTCAATATCAAACATTTTTACAATTCGAACATTCGGGGGATTACTTGTTTTCTTTTTCCAGTCTGATATCAGCTGGCCCCTAGTATGTACCCCTCCCAATTCCACAGTGGCCCAAACATCTTCAGACTCTGTTATAATTGTGCTGTCAACAGCTATGGCCATCGCCAACAAGTCACAAGATGCATAGTCTTGTCGTTTGATGATGTTTCTGTTTCTTTCGGCTGTCATTCGCGAGAACTCCCTGTGAAATCGGCCTTTCCTTGTGTTAACTGCAGCCCATTGGTCAAACCAATCCTGAAGAGATAAACAATAATTCACACGTTTTGCATTAACATCACACACTTGGAAACCAAGCAACTCATACAAAAGTTAACTTTGATTATCTGGTATTTAGCACAGCCTTCAATATTCATCTTAGTGACTGTCTTGTTTGTCTGTACTATTTTACAACAATTAACATTTTATTCTGTACTAAATCTGGTAGTTAAGTTTGCACCAGTTTTTAATATCTACTTTATATATATATAAATTTAGGTATAAATACGTCTAAAATTAAGCCCAACACTGTTAGAATTAGATTTTTAACACTGTCAAATTTTAGTTTTCCCTCAGCGGGATTCGAACTCACACCGTTGTGACACTGTGGCACCAATTCGCCTGCACTTTGTCCAGCGGTCTAGATCCCTCGGCCAAATCCGCTATATAAAAATATAGCTTCATTAACCGGGGTAAATCGTAGACAAAGACATAGTACATGTGTACTAGCGTGTGACGATGGAATTTTCGTAACCAATACGTATTAATTTGACAGTAATCTAATTCAGCATTTTTGTATTTGGCTTATTTTGTAGACGTATATATAAAATTTGATATTAACCCTGTATTTCTGATGCTTCAGAAATCCGCTATATAGATATATTATATGGTTGTCACAATACTTAGACGTTTGTATATAATTTACTTACTGTGACTGTATGACAAGTAACTTTGTCATCCTCTATAATAATTTTTTATGCATTCTTCTACCTATGTCTTATGGATTACATTGCATTGTTAATTCATGTGCTTCTATCCAATAAACTGATATTGATATTGATAATATATACAAAATGCTGAATTAGATTACTGTCAATTTAATAAGTATTGGTTACGAAAATTCCATCGTCACGGTTTCATAACAACGTTCTCGTTTAACGTTCTTGGTTCAGGTGTTGTGATTGGAAGTCGGAGACAGTGGAGTTTAAAGCAATGAAGCAGCTTATATGATATCGGATATGAATGTTACTGGTTTACAGAAGAAATAGGTACTTTAATGAGCTTTTGGGTAAGCAAGATACCCTTAATTTTTCGAGATATTATTGTTGCTGAACATATAACCTACCCAAGTTACACCTAAAGATTTTGTAGTTTCCCAGGATACTATTGTTGTTGGACATTTCAACTCTTCTAACGTAATATATGCTGCCTCTGGATCCGCATGGAAGTTAAATTCGGCAGCTAAGCAATCACCACCTTTACCTACATTTAGCAAATACAAGATTTTAACCTTAGCTGTTTAACGTCTAGTAAGTAGCAGGAATGGTGCTCAAATCAAGCTTATAACAATTACACAATACAGTTAATACAAGAATGTTAACGTAAGCTGCTTAACATCTAGTGAGTAGCCGGAATTGTACTCAAAGCAAGCTTATGACAATTACACAATATTGTAAATACAAGTAAAATGAACACGTCATGTGATGCTCAAGAGCGGTGTTTTGGCTGCTGTATACAGATCCACTGAAGACATTGTAGAGCAGCGAGCTATGAAGAAAATCTATATACTGAGATTTTTTTTTCGGTGCGTGAACACTAAGATCCTGAGATTTTTTTCAGTGTGTGAACACTAAAGTAAGTTGAACTCAACTGTCACAGAATTTACCAATTAGTTCAAGGAATAGTTGCTATAATATGTAAGCAATAAGATACGGAAACAAATTAGGCCAAAAAATCATTATACATCAAACCTACTTTTTTAGATATACGTGACTGATTTTGCAAATCAGTTTTGTAGGGGCAAGTATTATCTGTCAAAAGCCATTAAGGGACATAATAAATTCCCAGCTTGCTTTTTAACGACCGGCAACGTTCTTAATATTGTGGCCAAAGCCTTCCACGGACCTTTATCTATGCTAATTTTTATCTTGTTTTATTTTCAAAGAAGTGACGTAGGTTTTTCTTACGTTTGATATACATTTCTATCTGTAGATGTGCATTTTTCTTGCCCTGAAGATGGTAGGTTAAAACTAGTAAATCCTTGAATATGCAAGCATAAATAATAATTGGTTTTTAATCATTTATTCTAGCTTGATGTAATTCATATGTATTTTGCTTAATAACATCGACAATGTGTCATGCAAATAGTGAATACTATTAAAAGTATGTATCTCCTATAACAGAAATTAAAAAGCTGGTAATTTCTTAAGCTGTGTGCTGAAAAAATAAGATAAATGACACTGAAATACATGTTGGTCTTGTCATGAACTCTTTCTTGTCAGTAGGTATGCAGAAAAGCATTATTGATATTAAATATTTACCTTCTATATTTCCACCCATGATGTATACTTCCTTCAATTTTCTACCAAATTTTGGATCTAACCGCAATGCCAAAGCTATGTTTGTTAATGGAGCAAGTGCGACTAGTGTTATCTCCCCTGAAAGAAAAGCAAAATATACACATGCATAACGGTTCTGTATTACTAGCAATACAAAGAGTCCTCAGCATATCATGTTTCCTTACCAAATCTAAGATGAAATGATGTGATGTTCAAACTTTTATCCTCTTGTAACCCAATAAGCTATCATTTCTGATTGGAGATCTGTTCTGCTATATACTAGGAACATCATCTATATGTCCTCACGAGCATCGCAGATGCGAGCTATACGGTTAAATGCATGTGTGTAAATAAGGTCACGTGATCCATATGAACAAACCTTTTTCGGATGGTAGCTGAGCTGTCAGAAGAAAATATTGTGGTCCAGCACAAAAAACTAAATTTAAAAGTAGACAGAAATAAATTTTACATTGATAAAATTAAAGTGTTTATTATTGAAATAACAACAAAAATGTCCGACAATTTTTGCAATCTCAAACGCTTTATTTATTTTAAAGATTTTTTTGTGACGTCACCAACACATTAAAGACGTCACGTCACAAAAGGAATTCAGGGGCACTCTTATGGTGCTCTGAAGTAACGTCATGAACCATAAAATATGCGATGCTCGCATTTAGGCTGTGCCTATATTCATATTAGTTGGTTCAACTAACTTTTATATTGCAATTAAGTGCATCGCTCTTTAATAAGGAAGGTAGAAATTCTTTGATATATGTTGGAAAGTCGATCATTGGTGAAACCAACAGTATTTAAAAACAGTATTTTACATGCGGCGTTGACAGGAATATGCTTATTCTTTAATTTACAATGTTCATAAGGTAAAGATACCCTTAGCCGGATTTGGTGTAAAGTTATGGAATTTTTGGGCTCTACAACAACTTGATCATTTTTGTTTTCAATTTTGCTTAGGTGTAAGCGCCACTGATGAGTCTTAATTAGACCAAACGCACCTCTGGCTTAGTAAATTATATTAACCTTGTTATCTTTAATGACATTTTATTTCTAAACAATCATGTCCAAGGATTTATCTATGAGATGTAACTATAACATTGATATATCTATAAACAGTTATTTCAGATGTATCTATAACGGTCGTGGTAGATATATCTATAAACAGTCATTTCAAATGTATCTATAAACAGTCATTTCAAATGTATCTATGAACAATCATTTCAAATGTATCTATGAACAACCATTTCAAATGTATCTATAAATAGTCATTTCAGATGTATCTATACCGGTCATGGTAGATATATCTATAAACAGTCATTTCAGATGTATTTATACCGGTCGTGGTAGATATATCTATAAATAGTCATTTCAGATGTATCTATACCGGTCGTGGTAGATATATCTATAAACAGTCATTTCAGATGTATTTATACCGGTCATGGTAGATATATCTGTAAACAGTCATTTCAGATGTATCTATACCGGTCGTGGTAGATATATCTATAAATAGTGATTTCAGAGTGTATCTATTACGGTCGTGGTAGATATATCTATAAATAATGATTTCAGATGTGTCTATACCGGTCATGGTAGATATATCTATAGACATTGATTTCAAAAGTATCCATTACGGTCGTGGTAGATATATCTATAAACAGTGATTTCAGATGTATCTATACCGGTCATGGTAGATATATCTATAGACATTGATTTCAGATGTATCTATACCGGTCATGGTAGATATATCTATAGACATTGATTTCAGATGTATCTATTACGGTCGTGGTAAATATATCGATAAATAGCGATTTCAGATGTATCTATTCCGGTCATGGTAGATATATCTATAGACATTGATTTCAGATGTATCTATTACGGTCGTGGTAAATATATCGATAAATAGCGATTTCAGATGTATCTATTCCGGTCATGGTAGATATATCTATAGACATTGATTTCAGATGTATCTATTACGGTCGTGGTAGATATATCTATAAACAGTTATTTCAGATGTATCTATATCGGTCATGGTAGATATATCTATAAATAGTGATTTCAGATGTATCTATACCGGTCATGGTAGATATATCTATAAACAGTCATTTCAGATGTATCTATACCGGTCGTGGTAGATATATCTATAAATAGTGATTTCAGATGTATCTATACCGGTCATGGTAGATATATCTATAAATAGTGATTTCAGATGTATCTATACCGGTCGTGGTAGATATATCTATAAACAGTCATTTCAGATGTATCTATACCGGTCGTGGTAGATATATCTATAAAGAGTGATTTTAGATGTGTCTATATCGGTCATTGTAGATATATCTATAAATAGTCATTTAAAATGTATCTATAAACAGTTATTTCAGATGTATCTATTACGGTCGTGGTAGATATATCTATAAATAGTCATTTCAAATATATCTATAAATAGTCATTTCAGATGTGTCTATAACGGTCGTAGTAGATATATCTATAAATAGTCATTTCAGATGTATCTGTACCGGTCATGGTAGATATATCTATAAATAGTCATTTCAAATGTATCTATAAACAGTTATTACAGATGTATCTATAACGGTCGTGGTAGATATATCTATAAATAGTCATTTCAAATATATCTATAAATAGTCATTTCAGATGTGTCTATAACGGTCGTAGTAGATATATCTATAAATAGTCATTTCAAATATATCTATAAATAGTCATTTCAGATGTGTCTATAACGGTCGTAGTAGATATATCTATAAATAGTCATTTCAGATGTATCTGTACCGGTCATGGTAGATATATCTATAAATAGTCATTTCAAATGTATCTATAAACAGTTATTACAGATGTATCTATAACGGTCGTGGTAGATATATCTATAAATAGTCATTTCAAATATATCTATAAATAGTCATTTCAGATGTGTCTATAACGGTCGTAGTAGATATATCTATAAATAGTCATTTCAGATGTGTCTATATCGGTCATGGTAGATATATCTATAAATAGTCATTTCAGATGTATCTGTACCGGTCATGGTAGATATATCTATAAATAGTCATTTCAAATGTATCTATAAACAGTTATTACAGATGTATCTATTACGGTCGTGGTAGATATATCTATAAAAAGTTATTTCAGATGTATCTATTACGGTTGTGGTAGATATATCTATAAACAGTGAATTCAGATGTATCTATAACGGTCATGGTAGATATATCAATAAACAGTAATTTCAGATGTATCAATAACGGTCATGGAAGATATTTCTATTAACAGTTATTTTACATGTATCTATATCGGTCATGGTAGATATATCTATAAATAGTGATTTCAGATGTATCTGTACCGGTCATGGTAGATATATCTATAAATAGTCATTTCAAATGTATCTATAAACAGTTATTACAGATGTATCTATTACGGTCGTGGTAGATATATCTATAAAAAGTTATTTCAGATGTATCTATTACGGTCGTGGTAGATATATCTATAAACAGTGAATTCAGATGTATCTATAACGGTCATGGTAGATATATCAATAAACAGTAATTTCAGATGTATCAATAACGGTCATGGAAGATATATCTATTAACAGTTATTTTACATGTATCTATATCGGTCATGGTAGATATATCTATAAATAGTGATTTCAGATGTATCTATACCGGTCATGGTAGATATATCTATAAACAGTCATTTCAGATGTATCTATTACGGTCGTGGTAGATATATCTATAAACAGTTATTTCAGATGTACCTATACCGGTCAGGGTAGATATATCTATAAATAGTGATTTTAGATGTATCCATTACGGTCGTGGTAGATATATCTATAAACAGTCATTTCGGCTGTGTCTATAACGGTCGTAGTAGATATATCTATAAATAGTAATTTCAGATGTATCTATAAACAGTAATTTCAGATGTATCTATTACGGTCGTGGTAGATATATTTATAAAAAGTGATTTCAGATGTGTCTATAGCGGTCATGGTAGATATATCTATAAATAGACATTTCAAATATATCTATAAACAGTTATTTCAGATGTATCTATTACGGTCGTGGTAAATATATTTATAAAAGTGATTTCAGATGTGTCTATAGCGGTCATGGTAGATATATCTATAAATAGTGATTTCAGATGTATCTATAACGGTCGTGGTAGATATATCTATAAACAGTGATATGTATGTAAATATTACCTGTTTATATTTTTATATGTTTTAATAGACGCACCGTTACTTCTACACTGGTAACAGGTGCCAACGATGTAAAGAGGTAGTTTCTAAATAAATAAATATATATATAAGTGTCTAATGAATTGCTACTGCGCCTAGCATGTAAAGACAGAGGTAACTCAGGTCGCACAAAAACATTGTGTATGTAAATGACATGTTCAACCAAAAGTAACACTAGGCCAGTGAAACTCCGTTTTTTAGAGGACGGATCTGGTCTAGAGGTTACACCTCTGTCTTTACATGCTAGGCGCAGTAACCATAGATGTTATAAACTGACACGAGTTCGATTCCCGATGTGGACGGCTCAAAAATCAAATCTGTGTGTACAGATGATATTCAGAGTGGAAATTACAACGACATTGTTTGGTTAATTCATTAGACACTTATAAATATCATTTATCTTAACTATGTATCTTTAGTGCATTTCTAAAGATCCAATGTTGAAATACAATCAGATGTTGGGCATATATAAATAGACAATTATAAATATAAATTCAAAACAACTATATGCACGCATCTGTATAATTGCTTACAGATCCATTCTGATTGTATGAAAATCGTTGTAATTAAAGCTCAGGTCGCACAAAAACATTGTGTATGTAAATGACATGTTCAACCAAAAGTAACACTAGGCCAGTGAAACTCCGTTTTTTAGCGACGGATCTGGTCTAGAGGTTACACCTCTGTCTTTACATGCCAGGCGCAGTAGCCATAGATGTTATAAACTGACACGAGTTCGATTCCCGAGGTGGGACGGCTCAAAAATCAAATCTGTGTGTACAGATGATTTTTTTTCACTTGCTCCCCCCTTTTTGTTATTGGTCGCTGCGTTGTAAGCGACCATAGCAAAAAGGGGGGAGCAAGTGACAGATTTAATTTTAATTAGATTGAGTAGCTGCATATAAAGTCATAGTTCGAAACGAAAACATTTTGTGTCGTACCCCTTGTAGCGCCACGTCCGATACGCAATTTTTCATGCACTCCATAAGTTTCTGGATCCGGTTGTAACTGAATGTATAAGGCATTCATCCCATTAATTATATTCTTAGAATAGCAATTTCATCTTAGCTACGCGAAGCAACCGAGCGGAAGCCATACAGTATTTTTGTAGCTGAATGGAGAAGGGACACATGGAGATAGAATACAAGTCACCTGTTGACAACATTAAAGTCACGTGTCGATGGGATTAAAGCCACGCTGGAACAAAAAAATTCAGGGTGTTACCAAATATTGATTTATCAGATGCGGAATACATAACTGTAAAAGGCACACTGTAGTCAATCCATAAATAGTAATCATGATTGTAAATATTAAATGGGTTATACCTGGACTATCACTAACCAGACGTAGAAGAGCTTGAACTGCATGTTCCTGTTGTACGAGACTGACATCCACTGCTTCAGGATTCGGAACATCTCCCAGTCCATCATTGCCATGGTAATGTGGGGCACTTTTACCCTGGCCAAGGATAGATTTGACGGCACCTTTGTAAACTGGAATCTAAAATGTTTTATAAATCAGTTTGTGAAAAACATCTACTCAAATGTCTTATGGTTATGATCGTTATGGAGTTTGTGTTTACAGGTTGTAGGTTCATCTCAGGCCCCTTTATCTCTTTTTATTCAAATTTGGTTCATCGTTGCAAACAAATCCATGGTTGTTCAACAAGGATCAATCATAACGTATACGCGTTTTTTAAAAAATACAGAAAAATTTTTTTTTGAAGAACAGTTTTATTTAAGCAAAACATTAAAAAATTCGGTGGCGATAACGATTGATATTAAAACTTACGTCAAGCCTCTCACAAGTTTGGAGAACTCTCAGTGTATTTCTGCAAACGTTATCAATACCAACATTGCCATTTACACAGGTAATCCCTACAACATCAACATCCGGTTTGGACAGTGCCAGCATAATGGCTTCCGCATCATCAACTCCTGTATCCACATCTATAATGAATTTCTTTCCCATTTCTGAAATAAACCAGCACGTGACTGTAAATTCGTGATGTGGAATAACTACAGGGATTTTTTCATGTATAGAAACGAATCAGTTTGATTTATCAAGTTAAATGTTTAAAGCTACATATGTATGTGAGAAATAAAAGAAGAAAATTACATTGTTTCACTCCAGAGATTAATGCAAGATTTAGTGAACCGTCCTTGTAAGCACTATACAAATAGACACACACACACAAATACAAACATACATGTTTTGTTCTCTTCTCATGATCAAATTTTATGCCAGCATTTAAAGCACTGTTTCATATGAACTTTCATTACATCTAAATTGTTCAAACAAAAAGCAACGCCAAAGTACTTCAGTATTTCAAATGCACTTTTGTTGATTTTCTAATTTCTTAAACAGTCATAAAATGGCAAAATAATTTAATTAAACAATTTGCACATTTCATGAACGTTAAATAAATCGATGTCTGTTCAAGTATTTATAATACTGTAATTAAAAATAATATGTCTCAAAAAATATTTTATTAACGGCTTCACATGCCTAAATAACACTAAACTATCAGTGGCCGTTCATGTCACAATTGTGATGTTTCTATCGGCTTGAATTTTTCTGTGGCGATACTCGTTAAAAGTAAAAAGTATCGAGATACTTGTCGAAAGTATCGCGATACTTATTAAAAGCATCGCTTTGGAAATAAACTTTTGCATGGTGTAAAAAGTATCGGCTTACTTTTAAAAAGCATCGGCTTGCTTTTTTCATCTACCTGACCAATCGTATGACAATTGTGATGTTTCCATCGGCTTGCTTTTTTCTATCGCGATACTTGTTAAAAGCATTGCGTTTCTTGTTAAATGCATCGCAATACTTAATACAATAAAAGCATAGGGTTAATACTCGTAAAAAGCACCGGGTTACTTGTAAAAATCATCGCGTTAGTTGTTAAAAGCAAGCATTGCGCTGCTTTTAACAAGTATCGCGATAGAAAAATGCAAGCCGATAAAAACAACATCACAATTGTGACATGAACGGCCACTGATACTAAACTACGTTTGCAGTGCGATTCTAACTTTCAAACTTTTAATCTGATAAACATTAATATTTCAATTCTAATTCTTTGTTTTACATTATTTCTTCATAAAAGTTGCAGTAAACAGAAATTCTTTGGTTTTAATATCCATGATTATACGCTACGCGGATTATACAATGTGCAAAACGGAAATTTTGTTATCCCTCGATGGAGAAAATATTTTTTGCAGTTAATCCTTAAATACTAATAATCCAAATAATGTAATCTTAAAAAATAGTTCTTCATCGTAGTGATGATGCAAGATGGGAACACCATGCATTACTTAATATAACAAAATCTAAAAATACTTTATTACTATCAAATCATCTCAAGTTAAAAGAAAAGTTCGCAAAATAATTAAAATTTAATGTGTTATTATTCAGATAAAAAGAAAAAATATTGGACTTTAGATGTTTTATTATATCCTCAACCGTTACGCTTCTAGAGTGTATTAAAGGTGGTTAAATTTTGTATAGTGGGATGCCATATTGACAGTATTTAGCACGATATTGCAGGTTATGACGCAACAACCTGCTTTATCCAGTAAATATGTTTGTTTGTTTGTTTATTTGAGTGGTGTTTAACGCCACATTCAGCAATTTTTCAGCTATATCATGACGCCCAGTTTTTAGCTGCAATAATCGGAACTTGTAGGCCAAATAAGGCAATAGTGCCAGGCTTGATATTTGCACAATGTGGAGGAAGCCGGAGTACCCTGAGAAAACCCCAGACCTGCGGAAGGAAAACTGGTAATCTTTGTCAATAAAGATTGGAGTCTAGTACACCCTGCCTGCAGTGAGAATCGAACAAGCAATCTCAGTGTTGACAGACCACGTGATCAATAGTAGACGAACTACCTTAAAAATCAGTTTAAAAATGTTTTTCTGCCTTTGTTCTTTGAAGAATATAAAAACTAGGGACATGACTCCTTACAATCTGAAAGCATAAGATTACCAAGTACGTCTTAATGTACTTAATAAAGGTACTTTTAGAAATTTTTTAAACCTATCTTTATTTATTAACTTATATTAAAATTACCCTAAAACACTTAATTGTAAATAAACAAACAGGATGTTGACATTTTCAAAGCTAACCATATGTAATTCGAAATTAGAACGGCACGCGCCTCTACTGCCAAGGACAGGTATGATTTGAATACACCAAAGTGTCAGAGCATAGGATGTATATAAGAAATAACTTTGCATAATATGATTACACATACAAGTTGTAAATATAAAACGAATAATTTTCGATTTAATTCATATGTATGGACCAATGTCAAACTAATATCCGAGGAAACATTAAAATTGAGGTCACTTAAATGAAGATCTCTCTTCTCTATGCAACTTTCTGACAAATATTATTCGCATACGAAAATCTATATACATTCTATTAGATTAGAGATTGGAGACTGCATAAAAATACGAAGCTTACCCTATAAATTGTGAAATAATCCAAAAAATAAAATTAAAAATTATCCATGAGTTAAATCATCTACATTTTTATGTAAAGATACGAATGCATAAAAAATATGAAGTGTGCCCTATAAATCGTGAAATAATACAAGAAAAAAAAATATGATAAAATTGAACCGAATAAATCTTTCTAGCATATACATTATGTAATATAACATAACAAAATCTAAAAATGCCCCTTTTATTCATCCTACCAAGTCACAGGTTTGAAGTCCATCATTTTAGTGATGGTGGAGTGAATGGTACACCGAACCCTTGACATGGGAGGATGCTTTTATTATCAAATTATTTAACCTTTAAATCATGAAATAATTCAAAAAAAAAATTTTAATTGATCAAATACATTCGGTAATATAACATAACAAAATGCCCCCTTTTATTATCAAATTATCTGACTAATTAATAAAAGCAACACAAATATAGACATTTTATTGGATGCATTTTAAAAAGATACGAAGCTTAATATACAAATTGTGAAATAATCCATGAGATAAAATGGAAATGATCGATTCTTAGATTAAGCGAATTTGAGACTGGTTAAGGGCTTGGTACATTACTGGGCCTGGAATGGTCCGAGTGGAAATAAAATTTCGTTAAACAAATAACGATATTTCGAATTTGGTACATGCTATGTAAAAACAAGTTATACAGAAATAATCTTCAATGTTTTATCCGAGTTGTTAAGCGCGCATTAATTGTCATTAATATACAATTTTGTACATCTTTACTACGTATTAAATCAGGACAAACATGTATTTAAAACTTTAAGGATTAAACAAATATGAAAAACTGTAAATGAAATATTTTTCTTTAATATTTAATTATATAATCATCCTTTATATCAGTTACAACATGAAGTATATATCATATGTATAGTATGGTTTTTTGACCTGATGGTAGACTCCATCGAACCTGAAAACAATTAAATATCAGTAAGAGATCAGAAGAGAGCCGTCCGACCAAGGGCATTTGATTGTTTGTAGAATGTTAAAAACCTCAAGTCAGTCAATAAGAAGAGATCGAACACATGAAAATACTCATTTTACCTTTGTTTACATGTAGTCACGTGTCGTTTCGGTCGTTCTAAAAATTACCAACATGGGAGACCCTAATCTGCGGAAGGGTGGAAAAACCGGAAGGGTTTTTTGGTATGTTTTTACCTATAACTTTCGAACGAATGAACATATCGATGTAATTTAAACGGATTCTGAAAGATGATAACAATTTCTACATAATAAATTTTTTTTTAAAATTATCTTGATTTACATTATTTGAAACTTGACCGGAAGGGTTTTTTCTCTACCAAAATTGAATGCGATTTTTCAACTTTGGACTCAATTTGTAAAAACATGCAAAACTCCGGTCAAAATTGATTAATATATTCCTCTAGTAAATTTTATAGCAAATCCATTGATATATAACTCAATTTTATTCATGAAAGGGAAAGTTGTCACAAGTTGACCGGAAGGGTGGTCAGTTGGAGTATTGCGTACAGTGAAATTTCAACTTTGGCCCTAATTTGTAAAAACATGCAATAATCCTGTCAAAAATGGTTAATAGAATCCTTAAGAAAATTTTATAGAAAATCCATTGATATAAAACTCAATTTTATTCTTGAAAGGAAAAGTTGTCAAAAGTTGACCGGAAGGGTGGTTCGTTGGAGTATTGCCTACTGAAATCTTAACTTTGGACTCAATTTGTAAAAACATTCAATACTCCGGTCAAAATTGGTTAATATATTCCTCTAGTTAAATTTTATAGCAAATCCATTGATATATAACTCAGTTTTATTCATGAAAATAAAATTGCGTTTTATGTTATATGAATGTTGTTGAAGATGAGTACCATTTTTTTTAGTATGTCCAACTAACACATCTTTAAGAAACTTTATTTGCCAATATACTTTTGTTCGTGGCCAAATCGTCAGAAACTGTATAAATTGTTAAAATATTCTGACCGAAAACTCACAGCTTAAGTATGTATGTTTATAAATTCGGCATGGAAACTTAGGTCTCAATGTATATTAACTAGTTAGTTTGTATTTGTTCTCTGTAATCCGTTGTTTGTCACTATGTATTTATTACCGTTTGCTATAGTATGTATGTGTTTTTTTGCAATAAATCATTTATTCATTCAATAATGCCTTATTTTGATGATTATAAATTTTGATTGATTAGCTCAATATTGGGCACCATGATTGGTTTAATAAAATTGTCTTGTCTTGTCTCAGGTAGATGGCTTAGTGAAAAATATCCGGGAATGTATGGTCCTTATTTGCGAATAACTAATAATCTTTCAGAAAGTATGAATGCTGTTTTAAAAAGAGAAAACGATTGGAAAGAACTTCCTGTAGATCTTTTAGCCTCAGGATTTTATTACATACAAAACTTGGCCGGTCTGGAGTTGGTAACTAATTGAAAAAAGAGCTTAACAGGGTTTTTATAGAATAAAAAAAAAAAACAAAACAAAACAAAAATAACAAAACAAAAAAAAACGAATTATTTTGTCACTATGTAATTTTAATCATAAATTTGATATTTGATTTTTGTTGCATTATTGAATAAAACAATAACTGTCTTTTGATTCGGTAAATGTGTGCATGGAGTTATTGACTTTTGAAAAAATTCCACACATTTACCTCATCAAAAGACAGTAATTGTATAATATAAAAAGTGAGAAGCCTGAGTCATCAAAAGGAGAACTATTAATTAATTATGACGAAATTAACGAAACAATATAAGTCAACAGGTAATAAACAAACTGCCAGAGGACACGGTATTTGACGAGGCTAATCAACACTCTAATCAACCTGTAATTCAATTTCCTGCTTTTGATGTTAATTGGTAAGAAGAGTTTAGCTCATTTTATTATTGACAATAATTTAATAACTTAAGTTCCTCATTAAGGGGCATTTATTGTCTACGATAGAAAGGGAGAATAATGTGTTATACCATTTCCAAAAATAACATGTCAGTGCGAATCCAAGTCAAATCGCCCCACGGTAAAATCGCCCGTCAAAAACGCCCCCACTTTTTGCAAAATCGCCCCCACTGTAAAATCGCCCCTGTAAAAACGCCCCCACCTGAACCAAAATTGCCCCACTTTACAAAATCGCCCCCTTCATAAACGCCCCCAATTTTTGCAAAATCGTCCCACTGTAAAATCTCCCGGTGTAAAAACGCCCCACTTACAAAAATCGCTTATTAGGTCATAATTTCATTTTTCTGTAATTATATGTTATGATTTTAGCTAAGATAAATGATAACTATGTGCCGCTTCTTCGGTCTTGTTTGTTTGTTATGTATGTTTACAGCATCCTCCCAAGTCAGAGGTTCTGAGTCCGCGTTCGCTCCATCATCATGATGGAGCGAACGCGGATTCAGAACCCCTGACTTGGGAGGATGGGTGGCAGAAAAAAATAAAAAATATAAAACAGTTCAATAACAGATATTTGTAAAGCCCAGGGTGTTGAATCACAACCAGCTGCTTCATTCAGGGTAATGGGACCTCTTAGCAGATCATAAATTGTCACATGAGCTACATATTTGTATCCAAGAATAATTTATAAGTACTGGTACATGTATGCTTATTACCAGACCACAATTAAAGGTTGATGATCTGCTTATTAAAGTTCTAGAGGACCCAATTAACAAAAGCGTGGACTTTAAAGTGTCCTATTTGGGGGAAGTGAAAGTTAAATATGATTGCAAGTCTAACTTAACTTAATTGAAAAATACATTTAGTTTAGGGCTCCAAATTGGGGTTTAAAAAAATATATTGGTAATCTTGATTTTGCATATTGAATCTGTTGATACAAGATATATGTCCTATCAATATAGTGTAGTTTTGTGAACATGTATATGGTCATGTTTTGGAATTAAACATGAACTAGTACACATAAATCTTATTATTTACTTCAATACTTCTTACTTAAAAAGAATAAATGCAAAATGAATGAATGATTTTATTGCAGAAAGCACATACATGCTATAGCAAACAATAATAAATACACAGTGACTAACAACGGATTATAGAGAACAAGTATAAACTAACTAGTTAATATACGTTGAGACCTAAGTTTCCATGCCGAATTTATAAACATACATACTTTAGTTGTGAGTTTTCTGTCCGAACATTTTAACAAATTATATAGTTTCTGGCGATTTGGCCACGAACAATAGTATATTGGTAAATAAAGTTTCCTTAGAGATCTGTAAGTTGGACATACTAAAACAAAATGGTACTCATCTTCAACAACATTCATATTACATGAAAAACAAATTCTATTTTCTCTTTCTAAATTCTGGTATCTGCCTGTTTCTACAGAGAGCTTTAGAGTTCCACTTCTTATTTTGGTTAACAATTGTACATTAATATGAAAATCTAGATAACTTTCCATACAAAATTCAATTTTAAAATGTTTATATATATTAAGTTTGGTACATTCGTCTAGACCAGAGACCCATGATTGCAAAAACTGATCTTTAATGCGTTGCTTTAAGATATCAATGGAAAATGAGCCAGGATTCTGCAAAATCCACAATTCATTAAAACCCAAATTACATAACAGATTTTTAACATTTGACACCCAATTCGTTTTACCATTATTTGTATCATCTAACAGCATTTTATAAATATCATATACTAGTTGAGGTCTTAAAGTTAATATGCGAAACCAATATTTCAAAATCCTCATATGTCTATATACATACATTGGGTAATGACCTAGTTCACCATATAAAAAGGGCAGAGGAGCAGTTTTGCCTAACTTTAAAATATATCTACAGAAACGGTTATGCAAAAGGTCAATGTCTCTGGCACTATGAAAACCCCAAACCTCTGATGCATATCCAATCACTGATCCGACCATACTGTCAAACAAGTTCATTTGTTGTTCCTTCGTTACGTACATTTGTTTTAAAGAGTTAATTAGCGACGACATAGCTCTATCACCTTGATGTGCGAGACGTTTTTGGGTTTGTAAAAATTTTCCGTTAGAGCTGAGTAAAATTCCAAGATAAACATAAGAATTAGAATTTTCCAACAGCGTTCCATCGAAATAGAAATTCTCACTGACAGGTTTCCATCCATTTCGAAACACGACAACTTTTGTTTTATCGGAGTTGACTTCAATATTCCATTTTTTACAGTAATAAGAGAGTTTATTGAGTAATTGTTGTAAGACATCGGACGACTTTCCAAAAAGTACTGTATCGTCTGCAAATAAAATGAGGTAAATTAAAAGTCCATTTAAGGATACTATATTATTGTCTATGTCCATTGAAATATCATGAGCAATGTCATTTATAAAGAACAGAAATAGAAGGGGAGAAAGAGGTTCCCCTTGTTTAACACCGAGGTAATTGTCAAAGGCACTAGATAGCTTTCCACCAGATCGGATTCGCAACTTTACTGATTCATAAACTGATTTCAACATAGATAAGAATTTGCTGCTTATCCCAGATTTCACTAGTTTATACATCAAAACTTTCCTATCGACTTTGTCGAATGCCTTCCGAAAGTCCACAAAGGCACAATAAAGTTTTTCTTTCTTTTCTAGTTGATGCGAAATAATTCCATGTAGTATAAATATTGCATCCAAAGTTGATTTATTTGGTCGGAAACCGAATTGATTGTCTATTAATTTCGCTTCGTCTTCAGACCAAGAAAGTAGACGGTTGGTTAAGATGCTTGTAAAAAGTTTAGAAAGCATACTTACAAGAACAATCGGACGATAATTGTTTGGATCTGACAAGTCGCCGTTCTTTGGAACTGGGATAACAATACATTCGGACCAATTATCCGGATAAATGCAATATGAAAATAATGCATTAAACAGTTTTTTGAAAATAGGGACGAACATCTGTGGACACGTCGTTATCATTTCGCCTATAATGTTGTCTTTACCTCCACTTTTACAGGACTTTAAGTTCTTGATTGCGGCTATAATTTCATCTTCTGTTATTTCAGAGTCAAGAAAATTTATATGAATATTGGTGCAGTCAGTGTCGTTTAAAAGATTTTTAACATCATCACATAGTTCAGGTGGATTCAATCCTAAAATACATTCGAAATGATTTAACATAATGTCGCTGTCAATTAGGCACTTTGTCCTAGACTTAGACTTTATTGACGACCAAAATTTTCTCGGTTCTGTCTTTGCAATTCTACAAAGTTCTATGCCTTTCCTTTTTTTGTGACGGAATTTTGCTTGTCTTTTTATTCTATTAAACGTATTTCTAGCAGCTACGTAATTATGTCGATTAACATCATTCGGATGACGTGTGTAAAAGTTTCTAGCGGGCTTTCGCACATTTACTGTCAAACCATTCGTTTCGTGTAAGTTCGGACGTGCTATCTCCACGTATAAGGACAGATTTCCCGTAAATTTGAAAAGCGCTGTCATATATGATATTGGTTATTTCACATACCGAATTATTTATGTCCGTTTCACAATTCAGATCATTAACCAAATCCAAAAGTCTGTTTTGGTGTGTTAGTAGAATTTGAAAATATTGTTCGTTTTTGCTAGCATCCCACTTTATAAATCTGTGTATTTCAGGTAGTGTTTTGCGTGTTTGGAAGTGTGAAAAGTTGAACTCGAAAAAAACAGGCATATGATCGGAGAATTCATTCATCTGCAGGACACTAAAATTACGTAACATTTCAAAATGATTTGGTGGTAATAAAAGATAGTAGTTCACACTTTGCCCATTACTCGTACAAAAGGTAAAATTGCCATGTTTATCATTATAAAGTCTTCCATTAGCTACAATCATGCCAGTATTAAAACAAAGTTGCAGTAATTTGCGACCAAAAAGATTAACAGTTTTATCCATTGAGTGACGAGCGGGGATAATGGGTGTATTCATGTGTTCAACACTCTCAATATATTTGTCTAAATTATCCGTCGGCAGAACATCGCTCAATTCACCTATGCGGCTATTTAAGTCACCGCAAACTAATACAATGCATTTGTTTTTATAACACATAACAATATCTTCAATTTGTTCATGAAAATCAAAGTCAGATATATTATAAAAGTTAGACTTCTCATGTGGAATATATGAAAAACATATATAACAGCTTCCACGTAATGTACTATTATTAAACAGAATATATAGCCAAAAATCTTAACAAATAGCAAATCCTTAAGGATATATTTATTGAAACGATATATATAAATAAATATTGAAAGGATATATTAATCGAAATTGTTATAACACATTGAAGACAAATGTCCTATAGGTTTTCAAACTTCAGCAAAAAATTGTTATTTTTATGATTCTTCACAGAATTCTGTTAAAATTCTCCAATCATCGAGTTTTACTTTGAATATAAGTCTTATCAGAATTCTGTTAAAAATTCTCCAATCGAGTTTTACTTTGAATATATGTCTTATCAGAATTCTGTTAAAAATTCTCCAATCGAGTTTTACTTTGAATATATGTCTTATCAGAATTCTGATAAAAATTCTCCAATCGAGTTTTAGTTTGAATATATGTCTTATCAGAATTCTGTTAAAAATAATCCAATAGAGTTTTACTTTGAATATAAATAAGTCTTATCAGAACTCTGACAACATATTTCAGAATGCGTTATCTGAATTCTGATAAGACTGATATGCAAAGTAAAACTTTTTTGGCGAATTTTTTATCAGATCTAATGTAATATGCACCTGGAAACAAGTTAAGCACCCGCTAGTTTTTTCAAGTCATATATATTCGAACACCTTTTGACTAATATTGGACTGCCATTCGTTTTTCATTTGTATAGCAAACAAAAATATGCATTGCTGGGTACAATGAAACATTATTTTAACAAAAAACTCATTATTTTATTTACATATCATTTCATCAAAAAATGGACGGTCTTGCTCTTTCATGTAGTCTTTAAAAAGAATTGTCACCGAAAGCTCCAAAATGTTATTTAATTGTTCAATTACACTTGAAAACGTCATTTATAAACACCAAATTGATACTTAGCCGTCGAAGGGTCAACATCGGGTAAATCCACCATTAGCATGAATGACAGCTGCAACCCTACGTCGCATACTGCCAGTAAGGCGTCTAATTAGTTGAAGCGTTATCGGTCGCCATTCCCGGTGTAATTGAGCTTCTAAATGTTGCAAGTTCTGTGGAGGAGGTTCAGGAGCATGTAATTGCCTACCCAATTGATCCCACAGATGCTCTATTGGGTGGATTGTGGACTTCTTGCAGACCGCAGAAGAGTGTTCGCAGATTCGTTCTTCGGACATGCCCTTACTCCCCTGAATCGATGAGGTCTAGCGTTGTCATCCATGAAAACAGGTCTTGACTCTAACGGGTGGTTTTCAAAATGAGGCACAACTACAGGTGAAAGCACTTCCCGGTTGTACTTTTCGCCATTAAGGTTGCCATTGATTGTTACGGGATCCAATCATTTGAGATACAGCCCCACACCATAACTGAGCCCCACCGAAAGGCACTGTTGGAAGAACGTTTCTTGGTGTGTAAGCTGTGTTTTGATGCCTCCGAAAACGGATTCGCCCATCAGTTACATGGAGTAAGAATCGGCTCTTATCTGACCAGTGTATTCGCCACCAGGTTCTAAGGTTCCATTTTGTCTTGCTCTATACCAGGCCAACATGTCCCTGCGATGGCGATTATCAAGCATTGGGCGTTTAATGACTCTCCATGACCTCAATCCTGCAGCTTTAATAAGATTTCGTACTTATCCGGCTGACTGATTACGACCAGGTAACCATTGTTGCTTGAGACAGGTGCTTGCTGCAAACGGATTTCGCCTTACCAATCTACCAAGGCTCCTATCCACGTTGGGTTGTCACAGATGGTCGACCAAATCGGGAACGGTCTTTAACATATTGCGTGGCAGCGTGTTTTCTGACAAAACGACTAATGACTGTATACAGATAGCCAAGCTGATGTCCTATTGCCTTGTAAGACATACCAGTGAAATGCATGTCGATGATTTGCCATCTCTGTGCTTCTGTTATCCGCCTCCTTGCCATGCTTCCTTTAAATAACTAGGCATTTAGAAATTCGGGATTTAAATACCGATATGTTGCACGAAAAAATAGCTAGTGCACTTTGGACGTGATGAAGGGAGCAACTCACGTCCTTTTAATTATACATTAAAGAATTAATACTGACCAAAATAACCAAAATTATATTGTATTTACAATAAACTAAAAAAACTTAAATATTTAGGGTCTGCTTAACTTTTTTTCCAGGTGTACACTTAAAAGCAATTCGAACGGAATGCATTATTGAATACTATTCCAGTGCCCCGTGATGTTAAGCATTTGATTACTGCACAATAAGCGAGATTTAAGAGTGAATATTTATATATGCTTCAAATATTACAAATAGTATCAAGTAACAATTAAAAAGTGCACTTTTCACATTTGTATTTTTATTTTACGCTCAACTACGACACATCTGATCACAACATATATAATATAGAGGAATATTTCATGATGTCTGTATCAATATATCTCATTATAAGTTTTAGTGTTTAATGCGCCTGGGAACATTCCGGGTCCACATATCTTTAAATCTGTTGCTGAAGTCTTGTATTCTGATAGCTTTTGAAATTGTTGTTCTTCATCTGTCTGCAAAAAGGATTATCCATAAATAAATACAGCTTTACAGATTATCCATAAATAAATACAGCTTTACATGTTGTTTGGCTTGTTTATATTGGATTTGATGGAACAGAGCATACGATGTTTTAATTCCTGTCAATTACCCTGCAATACATAGTTTGTAATAATAAAATGTAAGAAAACTGAACAGCCAACAAAAATAGTAAACCAAAGGACAGTGACAAAATCTATTTTTTGAGATATTAATGAAAAACGTGAGTTGACACCCATGTTCTGTTTTTAGTAACAGCGGCTATCTTTGAATGTTGATCAACACCCTGGGTATAAATTTGAAACTAGGAACACTAAGGATGATTGTGGCAAATTTAAAAAAAAAATGGCCCAGTGGTTTCAGGGAAGATTTTTGAAAAAGTTTACGACGGACGCCAAGTGATGGCAAAAGCTCACATGGACCTTCTAGTATAGCTCTATCAGCAATTTATTTGTATTAATTAAAGCAATCTTGGGTCGTTCATAGGATAGCAGATTTAATTACCAAATGGTTAAGTGTATACAAAAGTCTCATAAAAATATTACATTGTATTTACAATCACTAACTATATATATAAATCTTCATTTTGTGAAAAAAAAAAACAAATCTAATCAAAACAAAAAAAACTTGTAAAGTTAAAAGGGTAAAAGAAATTTTTATCTGCACAAGAGATAAACCTTTATGTTTATATCATAGGCCGAAAGAATAAAATATTTTATTTGAACTTGGTATATGCAGTATATTCACCTTAATCTGATAACTCATCATGTTGATAAAGACCTACATCTGCACAGTTATATATTGTAAACACTCTGAGTATGTTAGTCAAAAACCAAATACATATAGAGCAATTTATAAGTCCGAATTAAGTAGCAGACTGCTATTTACTTTACGTAGTATTCAAATAAAATTTCGTTATTTTATACCAAAAAAAAATGTGCATGTGAAAATTATTTACTTTTTTATTGTTTGTTTTGATAAACAAAATCGCAATACCTTTTATAATCGTCCGAAGCTGTCTGCCGTCCAAAATAACCCAGACATTTGAAAGGATTTTATTCCGATTCCAGTCACTAACAACCTCCTTTTAGTCTTAATTTTCTCGTATTTGTTTTCTTCTGGAAAAAATAAAACATCGTTACAATAACACCCTAAATGAGATTTCTTGAAATAAAAATTCATAGAACAATACATGTCTACTAAAAAAAAACCTTAATTTTCTGTTGTTTTTTTTAACCTTTTAATGTTATTTCAATGATCTTTCCGATATATTTATGAATTTTTAACAATTTATATGAATTGGTTTTTTTTGATTCTGTAAAATGCATATCATTAGCTATAAATTTGTAGCAATTTGTAACAATCCGATGAAAATTGTGAGTACATTTTAATTTATTATTAATTTAGTTTTAATAATAATTTTCAAAAACATTAAAAATTAAGACTGAAGCTGACTAATTTTCTTGTTCCTCAATATTCAGTTAAAAAGTTGTCGTTATTTGAATTGTCCTTTATATTTATTTAATTAAAGCACAGTTATACCCCGTGCGGGGTTGAAGGCATACATAAACAAAAAATAACAGATCATATAGTAGAATCATGCAATCTTCAAGTCCACTTTCCTCAGTATTGAAGACTTTTTAATAAATGGAACAACAAACTGCAAATGACTCCAAGAAGAAAGTATATTTATATATTTATTTATATCATTTTCATAAGTATTTTTAATGTTATTTTCTAAATTTTTTTCTTATGTTCGAGTATTTCGGACAATGGAAGAAGTAGTGAATTTCATCTTCTAATACATTGTTAGTACATATTGTACATAGTCTATCTGGCCTTTTCACACTTTTGTATCTTCCTCTTTCAATTTCAAGGAAATGATCACTTGTTCTCATTTTACATATATTTCTTCTGTTATCAAAGTTTGTTTTTAATAAATATTCAAAAATATTCAAATATGTTATATTCAGTTTTAATTTTACTATATAAATATATTTTATTTTCTGATGTAAGTTTTTTTATTATTTGAAAAAAAGCATTTTACATAGTTATCTTTAAAATTTTTGTTTAATGTCTTTGTAAAAAAAGTCAAGTTTTTATGATAGTTAATATTTTTAGTTCTTCTATTTCCATATTATTTGAACTGCATATATTATGTACATAAGAAAACCAGGAGTATGTAGCATTATTATGCAGGGACTGTGATAATAAGAACGCATCATCTACCAAAGGAGGGGCCTTTGATCAATCGGTGGTTAATTGTTTACAGTCGGATACTGGTTAATTGTATACAGTCAGATACTAGTTATAGGGGCCTCGGTGGCCGAGTGGTCAAGGTAGTTCGTCTACTATTGATCACGTGGTTTGTCAACACTGAGATTGCGGGTTCGATTCTCACTGCAGGCTGGGTGTACTCGACTACAATCTTAATTGACAAGGATTGCCAGTTTTCCTACCGCAGGTCGGGGGTTTTCTCCGGGTACTCCGGCTTCCTCCCCCAATAAAAACTGGACGCCATGATATAGCTGAAAAATTGCTGAAAGTGGCGTTAAACACCATCAAACAAACAAACAAATCTACCAAAGGATTACTATGGTGTAGAAGTCTTATTAGGTATTTGATTGACTGTATTTTAATAATGTATCTACAGGATATTGAGCTAATTCAGCTTTAGCTGCTATGTTTACAGACTGTAATAAGGAAACTAAATGATTTAAAATATTAAAGAAAGTATTTACGCGCTATAATAAACGATAACAGCGTGTCGACGGTATATCATGGCTTAATTTCGCAATGTGTAACCCTCGGAATTAGTTAATATTTTTTGTTGTACAAAAGATCTCTGAAAAACTCCATATATATATGGATGAGTCAAATTTCCTGTAGCATATTAAAAACAAGACAGTCGTGAATAATTATACATAACGGTCCACATTGTATACTTAGTCTATCACCAACAAGCCACTACATAAAACCTTTTGACCTTTCTTTAATTATTTGCATTGCACGCAAAACCTCGTATCACCTAACATCTACTTTTCTTTAACTTTCTCACGAAATCAAAGGTCACTACTGAACATAAATTGACCATTACGTCCTTAGTGATGATAGATAAATATGTGTTTATCCTATGGAGAAGCAAATTATTACCGATCGTTCCTATTGCCCTTGCTTTGATCAAGCTGTGTCCCATAAAATTCCAATGGGCGGAATAGCGCATTTCATTACGTTATTTATACTGTTTCCTTAGTATCTAAAATAAAACATTTTAATTTGGGTATTGACAACTTTATGGCTTTTCTTTTGTTTTGTGAGTATGTTGTTATGATCACAATCCAAACAAATTTCGAAGTGATTTCCCTAAAATCTTAGTTCCATATTACAACATAATCACATGGGCAGCAAATTTTTATGTAAGCAAAAAATCAATTGGGATTTCAACAGTATTCATATAAATTTTTTCAATCAAATTGAAAGTGATTTGCCAAATTCAATATCTATTTAAAAAGGACTCAAAGTATTGTTAATCGACCATACTTTTACGAGATAGCAGCACATCTTTTTGGTCATCGATTTAATTTAATACAAATTGCAGATATATATGACACGCCCGTGCATTTCTAAAAAAGTCGAAAAAAAAACGACATTGACATTACCATTATTGCATAGGTGACAAGTCACGTGATGACAGATATAGTTGGACATGTAGCTTCTAGAACGTAAAATTTAGGTAAAGGTAAGGTAACTGACTGACAAGTACTAATAATAAGCTGCTACTGGACCAAAATTAATTACCGGACTCCCAAATAGATGTCTTGACATCATCGAAGTTTGCTTGTTTGTTAGACGGGTATTAAACGCAACTAATGGAAATTTTCAGCTAAATCACGGCGTCCAGTTTTTATTGGGAGAGGAAGTCGGAAACCCGGAGAAAACCCCCGGCCTTCCGTTAACAAACTGGCAATTAAGATTGTAGTCGAGCACACCCGCCCTCAGTGAGACTCGAACCCGCAACCTCAGGGTTGACAGTCACGTGATCAATAGTAGATTACCACTCGGTCACTGAGGCCCTCGATATTCGTTGCAGTTGACATAAAAAGCAGATCAAGGACGGCGCAGATCGGGGTCAAACAGTAAACCCGAGTAGTGTAACATGCCTAACTGTGGAAAAGTGTGATAATGAATAAAATAAAGACCATTTTCACGTATGACGCAAACGTCACGAACCATGCAATGTTGATTGTGCAAACAATAATAATTGTTCAATTTAATTGATAAAGTCATACTTTATAAAAAATATTCGCATGTAAACTTTGGTACATTTTTTATACACTTCTTGGTATGAATAGAAGTAATTTTTTAGACAATGAAAATATCATCCAATCAAAAATTTACGCCAACTTTGGGGCTTAACGATAACAAGTTCAATATAGAAACGAATCCAGACACACAAATGCCATTAAACGTCTGGATGATCGAGACCACCAGTTACTTTGTTTTGTTGTCTGTTTTTAAAATACAAAGGGAGTTTGTAGTTTATTTCTGTATTTGCAAAGGAAATAAAGGTCACGTTGCAAACGTCAAATGTAGTTTTTACATTGTGTTTCAAAGGAATGCTACTTTCAATCCATCGTGAAATAACTAATTTTTGTCCTGTGTAAATGCGTAAAACTTATTCAGTAATGTTGTCATTTCAAAATAATTGTGCATCTTAAAAATGTTCGTTACAGTTAGAACAAATCACGAAGAAACGATAAAGAGGTATATTTCAAGGATGTATCGATACAGTAAAATGCACCCGGTGAAATCTAGGGGCTCGCGAAGGGGCATACCCAACTATTTCGGTCATAATTAGGTTAGATAACTCTGTTTACACTCAATAACTGGTTCCCGAATTTTACCTTTGACTGGTACCAAATAATTACAGGGAGATAGCAAAATAGTAGAGGGCGACACTGACATTTCTATTTCCTTAGCATGTAAAAGAAAACATTTTAATAGACAACTTTATGGCTTTTCTTTCGTTTTGTGATCATGTAGTTATGATCACAATTATTGTAAATACAAACAAAAAATGTTGATTGCAAGGATGTCCCTGTCAAAACAATTACAAAGTAAAGTAGAAATTTGGCTTTTCAAAATTATTTCTGTAAGAGAAAGGTTGTGAATAATTTTAAGAAAATAATTGTTTTGTCAAGAAAGAATAATTAAGAAAACCTACTTAGAAGAGAAGAAATTCATTTGTAATTTAATTTTTGTTGTTGTTTAATTTTGAGTTTGATTCTTACTATATTATTTCTATTATTATGTAAATTATATTCATATTTATTTTCATATCTTTATTTGTTATTTCTAACTTGCACATAGAGTGCAATTGATCTGATCAAAAGGCATATGTGGACAAAGTAAATATACTTCATATAACTATTACTTATACATTGAATTTCGTCAATATTATCTCAAATCAGAGTTGAAAAAATAATAGTGATTAATTTACAAGATACACATACATGTATCTATGCACAATATGATGTCTACTATAGATTAAAAAATGTATTGTCTCAGTTTCTGATTCAGCCTGTTTCCTTCAGATGAATGGTACTGCAATTACCTTTATTACCCTTGTACTGGCCTCAAAGGTATCTACCTGTTAACACCTGGCTTTCATACCCCTGCTGATACAGGATGTTATTTGTATTATTATATACAAAATAACAGGAACATGACAAATCACTATTTTTATGATGCAAAAGTATTATATAAGAAAACCCGTATATTTATATATTTTGAATTTTACCGCCAAAACCACATCCGGTATCGCCATTTTTCTCGAAGTCATGTACAACTGCAAAAAATTGGTCATTTTTAAATAAATTTGGAAGTGACTTCCCGAATTCAATATCTCATTTGGTTGATAAAATTTTATAGTTCCATATTTCAAAATAATCAGATGGGCAGCACATTTTTATGTAAGCAAAAAATTATTATGTTATTCTTGGACAAAGTGGGGTAGGTTGCATAAATTTGACATTTTTCAACAGTATCCATATAAAATTTTTCGGTAAAAATATCATTTTTTCAAATCAAAATGGAAGGGGTGTGCTCAATTCAATATCTATTTAAAATGGACTCAAAATATTCGTAATTGATCATACTTTTACGAGATAGCAGCACATTTTTTTGTTATCGATTAACTTTAATACAAATTGCAGAAATATATGACACGCCCGTGCATTTCTATATAAATCGACATCGCCATATTACGATCATAGCACAGGTGACCAAAGTCACGTGATGACCGATATAGTTGGACATGTCTGGACATGTTGTTTTTTCTGCTGATTTCGGGGTTTATTAACATTTATAAACATCGGATATATTTGGTTGGGGTAAAATTCACATTCTAAATAGATTGGCAACATTTACAAAAAGGTAGGATTTACGGTTTTTCTGAAAATTACGATTTTCGCACAAAAAATCCGTGTTCAACTTTAATGACCGGGAACTTTTTGCTCATGCTAAGAATATACGATTGAAATGTCCAAATGACCACCTATGGTCCTCATTATTGTTTTATTATCTGCTAAAACATTAGTGGGGTAAACGGACACAGACAGATACATTTACAATGTATGGCACTCTGTATGTGAAATAAACACCTCCGTTACATAATGAACCGTATATTATGCTCTACCGGAGCTCTTTGAAGTTTCACGTTGAAAGGAGCGTTAAACCCAATTGAAAAAGTACAGTTTATATATTACTATTTCAAAAAGTACCAACTCTCGACACGATTGTTCGACTTATGGGAATAGAGAAAAAAAAATGTGTTTCAATACGATTTTCAATTTTAGGAATACGGTCACACCCACTTGTGAACTGACTCTATGAAAGTTTCATGTGGTTTGCATATAAACGCTTGAAATGAGCACTAAATCATTAAAAGTTCCAGCTGTGAAAAGTTTTAAGATAACAAATGCATACTAAAGTATTGCATTAATTTCCAGGGAACAATTTGTCTGTGGTGTTAAATTTATTAACACAAATGATCGGCGATTAGACTAATTGAAGAAATAAAACATTTTATTATAGACATAAATACTCGTATTCAAAATATTGTCTTCTGAAAATGAAGACAAATAGATAATAAGATTAAATATTAAAGTAATTTACTCCTCATTAGATTAACAAATGCATACTAAGAGTTCATTTATTACTTAGTGATCTAACGGCAAAAGTAAACCCTCATTTTGAAATGCCGTAAAGTTGTGGAGATTTCTGCAATATAAAACTGATGTAGTGGCTACAGAATAATAGTGACTTATTTGTCCCTAAAATAAATTGCAGATCTATTGTTTTGTGTGTCTCTAGTTTTAATCAAAGTGTTTTGAAAACACAAAAGTCGTATTTTTTCAATTCAATTCAAATAATTTTATTGAAAATGCGTCAATAGATATATAATCAAAGGAATTGCACAGCATACACAGTCTAGATAGGTGTTCTCCCATAAAGTCGACATCAACGTTAATACAATATATAGACAGTATAATGTAATATAAACAGTATAAAGTACTATAAATTCAGTATTATGTACAACCCTTTTTTTTAGTGAGTTTTACAAATTGTAATTTAAAATTCTTAATTACATATAAGGAATAATCTAATCTAATTTAATAAAAGAAAAAAGACAAATACTATTAAATCAGGCATTAATCAAATCAATATATGTCATATTTGCAAAACTCGTTTGTTTGATGGTATTTAACGCCACTTTCAGCAATTTTTCAGCTATATCATGGCGTCCAGTTTTTATTGGGAGTGGAAGACGAAGTACCCGGAGAAAACCCCCGACCTGCGGTAGGAAAACTGCCAATCCTTGTCAATTAAGATTGGAGTCGAGTACACCCTGCCTGCAGTGAGAATCGAACCCACAATCTCAGTGTTGACAGACCACTTGATCAATAGTAGACGAACTACCTTAACCACTCGGCCACCGAGGCCCCTTGGCCGGAAAACTCGTGAAAAGAAATCTGCATGTGCCAGTGTGCAATGGAGCGTCAATTATAACAAAACCGTTTATTCGGGTTGTTTACGTTAAAGAAATTTAACAGTTTAGTTTCAATCCTGTAATACTATGTACATGTAAACTGAGGGTATGTAAACATATTTGCTGAAAATAAAGCGACGAATCGACTTTACTTGAAGGGTTTTACGGCGACAACTAAATGCCCTATGTCGGACGAAATCAGGCGACTAATCTTGGTTCGAGTACCACATACAAGAAAATTTCGCACTGGTGATATCGCCTGTTGGAAAAATATTTAATAAGAAATCCGGAAAATATTTCATTTCAAAGAGAATCGTACTGAACTGACTAAAAATAAAAATAAAGTGTGTCTGAACATAGAAATTTAAAAAAATCCAATTATATATAGGAGAATATTCTATTTTGGTTTTTGTTTGTTTGTTTAAATGGGGTTTAAAGTAATTTTATCATCTATATCATGGCGTCCAAGTTTCATAGTGGGATTAAAAATGAGAACCCGAAGAAAAAACACCCGAAGTCGGCAAGGAAAGTGATAATCTTTATTTAGTCCTTATCCTTTTGGCTTAACACTGATATGGATAAACTTACATCACGATTAGATAATAAATGACCTTTTGTTGAATTAATCTTTCTATCCAATTGACTGGGACCATACTGGGAGGGTTCCCAGTGCTAGACCCACAGAGCAGCCCAGCGCGTCCCGGGTGGCGGATAGGGGAGACCCTCTCGTTGGGGGGGGGGTATGTCAGGTGATAATACGGAAAGCCTGACCGCGGACCGTAGTGGGTAACGTGTTTGGAGAGTGCCACGCTCCTTGCACGATAAAGACCCCTTTTGTAGATTTCGAAAAAGAGTAGGCTCATTGTAGTCGCTACAAAAGGCTAAATTTTCCGCCCCTACCCAAAACGACATACTTTTCCAGTGTCAGTCAAAATTGTATTCCCTGTGTCAAGTCCCACCCCGATTTTCCGTTGATTTATTGTTTGTTAACTTGTTCCTGTCCTGAATATAGCTGAAATACTGCTCGCTGGACGTTAAGCAGACATCCAATCAATCAATCAATCAATCGATCCAATTGTCTAAAACCAATATGGACTTATTTTTATTCGTCAATTGCATGCAATTATATTCGTGTTGCGTTTGTATTTCGTTATCGGTATTGAGTATAGAATTTTTTGTATTGTATGATTTTAATCGATATCGTCCACTCTTGACACTAAGTTTGGTCACGTGGTGCAAGATCTATAAGCGCGTAGTTTCTGCTGCGCAACATATTGTACTCAAAAGTACATTGCACAAGTTTGTGTATGCAATATATTTTTTTAATTAAAATTATATAAGGCAAGTATCTGTTAAGTGTGCAAAAGTCATTGTAAATGGTGAAAATGTGTATTTATATCGCAACTAATTCTGTTGATATCAGTTTACAGCCGATGTTTATTTATCTTTGGCATACGTGTAAACAAGGTGTGCTTTTTAGTATACATACATGTATATATCCACATTAAAAAAGAAATGGTACATCTGGTCAGATGCATTTTTCTTATATAAATGACGATAGCAATGCATGACTGATCGAGTTGTTATAATATAATATTAGTCAGATAAATTTTTAAAAGTGTATATTATATTGATGAGTATAAATTGTGTAATTGCATGAAAAGTACATTAATTAGAATCCATCGCGCCATCTTAAACATTTTATAGTATACTCTGTACAATGGATCTTAAAAACACATGCGCAAAGAAAATGAGTATGTAGTAAAAATCGTGTATCATAAGTTATAAGTTCAACAAAAAATTATAATAAAAATTGTTTATTCAATAATATATAAAACATTTTTTATAAAAATAATGTGACTGAAAAATTTGAATAAAAAAGGATATTCACTAAAAATAAAATGGTTATTCACCGCGGGAAAATGCATGCGATTTATTCAATAATGCAACATTTTCCCGCGGTGAATAACCATTTTATTTTTAGTGAATATCCTTTTTTATTCAAATTTTTCAGTAAAAATCATAAATTTGATATTTGATTTTTGTTGCATTATTGAATAAAACAATAACTGTCTTTTGATTCGGTAAATGTGTGGAGTTATTGACTTTTGAAAAAACTCTTTGTTATTCACCTCGCCCGCTGGGCTCGGTGAATAACAGTTTTTTCAAAAGTCAATAACTCCACACATTTACCTCATCAAAAGACAGTAATTGTATAATATTTTGTTATATCTTTTGTAAATTTGATTTTAATTGCAGAAACTTACCCCGAGAAATCCGTGGCTGACCTATTTTCGATAAAACACTGTTTCCTTGGTGAAAATCAAATATTACATTTCCATCAAAATCCATGACCTGAAATTTTTTTTGAAATTTTGCATCCAATGAGAAGGAAAATAAAAGGCGGAAAATAGAAATATGAAGATACTTGTTCCGCCAAAATATTAAGGGACTGCATTATAAGTTGTCAATGTAATAAAAGGAAACACCTTTTTTATATAGGATGTTTGGTTTGTTAACAGTCTAAAAAAGTATTTAATTTGATGAAATACAGTTCAAAAAAGACGAAGGAACACTTAATGTTAAATAGTTCTATCTAAAGCATATTTGTCGAGGAGACTTAAAGTGACAATTAGAATCAGCTTCAAAATGGTAAGTTTTATTTGTTTTTGACAAAATACGTCATACAGATATCACCTTGTGATACTTTTTCATTAAGCAAAGAGTTTGTCTGCATTTTTTGTTGTACTTTAATATTTGCAGCACAGAATTAAAAAGTACTAAAAATATAAGCGACAGTTACTTTGTCGATAAATTAAATAATAACCCGCCAAAGAAGAAGATGTTATATGAATATAATACTATACATTGTCTATGCAATAGTTTCCCAGCGATACAAAAAACTACAATTTCTGTTAAAAGTGGACAACGTTTGCGGAACACCCTTTTTTCACTTATTTTTTAAATGTTAAGTAAAACACCAAAAATCTAATTGCATTTATGAACAATCTACACAAACTATGTTATTTTAATTTTTATTTATTTTAAAAAGTCACATTGTGCTTTAACTGGTTTAATCTAATGTGAAAAAACGGTAAAATGACCTAATATGAATTCCATTTTGTTATATATATTTACTTTTTTTATTGCACATTAAAGTATGAAAAACATACGAAAACTGTTCATACATGAAAATCCTTATTATTTTAAATTAAGTAAACTTGTCCTTACCTCTAAACTAATTTCTTTTAAAAATGAATGTTGTATCATGGATTGCATGCAGTTAAACATCCGTATCAGCGGGTGACCAACAACAAATATCACGCTCGTCTATTTATATCGTTTTAATCCTGTTTCTGTAGCTCTGGGGCTCCCTACAGTCTAGCACAAATCGCATTAATCAACTGCACATATATCGTCAGTAGTACATAAATAAGTGAATCTGTGTTTTACAAATGGTAAACAAATTATATAAAATCAATATAATGACCACTGAGTTTTTCCTTCTGAGGTTTTGGGGGATAATATTTTCTTTCTTTTAGTTTCATCTGAAAAATAATTACATTCAATTCCATCTAATGCTTTGTTATCCAATGTATTTCATCACATATTTTACATATAATAACAAATAAATTTTATTTATTTATTTATTTATTTATTTATTTATTTATTTATTTATTTATTTATTATACCCCCCGCAAACTAGTTTGGGGGGTATATAGGAATCACCCTGTCTGTCTGTCCGTCTGTCTGTCTGTCTGTCCGTCTGTCCACATCCCTTGTAAGCGCTTCTCCTCCTAAACCGCTTGACAGATTTTGATGAAACTTTACATGAAGGAAGTACATTATGTAGATGTGCATGAAGAATTTTCGTCGCTGTCGGATATTATTCAGGGGAGATAATTGGACTTGAAGCGAAGCGGGGGGGGGGGGGGTATCCCTATGTGAGCTTGCTTACAGTCCACACTTGTTTATTTATTTATTTATTTATTTATTTACTTATCCCTGTGTTCTTCATCTCGTTATTGTTTCATTGTTGGGTTTAAACTCATACGCACATTTTTATGTTTCGTCACGGTATTGCAGCCCGATACCATACAGTTTTCCTTTCAAACAAAATGCATTTGACAAGATATTTGCTAGATCGTTATAGTAACAAAATCTTTTTGTGCACCATGTCCAAAGCTTTATACATGTCAGAATCTATTCTTTATATTGTACATGTAGCAAGTTGTTTTTCATTAAAAGGCATTTCAGATTTAAAATTTCGGTTTTAAGTTCCTCGTTGTCCAATCTAAAGTTGCATATCATAAATTTGATTTTTTGTCTAATTTCAAACGCATGGTCGTCGGCATCGTTTGCTACTTTGCTTACTGACGTTTTTATATTGTTTATGTATTTCAGATTATTCTCTTGGTTCGTTTTACGCTCGTACATAATATTACTAAGACCTTTTCAGATTAGCTGTTCTTTCACTCCTTTTCTTTGACTATGAATATTTCTGATGCGAGACTCTTAAATTTGTCTTATAATTTATCGGTGGCGCTCTCCATGTTTCCGACTTTCATTGTTTTTTTATTCATAACCTGTCACAAGATTGGTAAAGGTATTGTCTAGCTTGTCTATTTTGGACATTCCTCTTTCTATCTTAACCAATCTACTATTCATACCAGTTAACAATTGGTATAAAATGTTTATTGTAACTGGTTCATTTTGTTCTCCGTAAAGAACCTCGCTTCCTTTATTAGGATTTCCGACGTAGCGGTTTCCATTTTCCTCTTCTAGAGCCTCAATTCAAATGTGTTTTTTTGTTTGTTTGATGGTGTTTAACGCCAATTTCTGCATTTTTTCAGCTATATATCATGGCGTCCAGTTTTTATTGGAGGATGAAGCCCAAGTACCCGAAGAAAACCCCGACCTGTGGTAGGAAAACTGGCAAACCTTGTCAATTAAGATTGGAGTCAAGTACACCCGGCCCGCAGTGAGAATCGAACCCGCAATCGCAGTGTTGACAGACCACGTTATCAAAAGTAGACGAACTACTTAACCACTCGGCCACCGAGGCCCCCCAATTCAAATATGACAATTGTTCGAATTTAATAGATCTCTCTATAAAGTGTATGTCGCGCACTGCATATATTAATGGTCGATGTGGTATATTAGGCGGCTAGATATAATATTTAGAGTGTTACATAGACTGCCTGTTGAACACTTCATATGCTGCAATTAGATATGTCAAATTATGGTCCTCGTATGTAGTCTCTTCTGTATATACACGTATTGTATGTATAGTATGTAGAACGTATCATATATTGCATTTAGTATGCTACACATATTATGCAAAGCGCTTAATATACTGTATAATGGGATGGAGTCTAAATATACTGTAGGAATAAGACCACATAGATGTAATGTACAAAGAGCGCTCCATATAATAGTACTTAGTTTAGACCTTACCACTTACTGTCTGTAGAGCGCACAGTATACTGAGTGTTTTAGCACTCCATATGCCGTATGTAGTGTGCTCTACATTTTATACAGAGCGCTTTAAAAAATGTATGTAGATTGCACGTATACTGCATGTATAATACTCTATATTATACTGAATGTAAAGCTCTCGACATACTGAACGTTAAGCTCCATATGTTGCATGCAGAGCGCTCCATATAACTTTCATAGAAAGCTTTACTCATTGTATATGCACCACATTTTATATAGAGGTCTACATATACCTCGTACATATACATTATGTAAAGCTTCATGTATTGTATATAGGGCGTTCCATAAAATGTATAGAGTCCATATAGTTGAGGCAGAGTGTTCCTTGTATTGGGTATATAGCGCATAATCCACTTTATTAATTAACTGATATAATATTCACTTAAATAACAGTTAAACTGCCGATATGATATATTTTACTAAACTAGTCCAATACTGAATTAACTAGTCCAATGTCGGTATTGCCCTGATACGACCTGTATTGGCCTGATTCCATCCTGTATTGAAATCCTAATTGATTTGGACGAGTTAATTAATAAAGATATCATTACGTGATGATTTCTGGATTGGACTAGTTATTGGTCCTGGCCAGATGTATTGTCCTTTGGCTTTGCCTCAGGCCAATACAGCAAGCATTGGACCAATAACTAGACCAATACAGAAATCATCACGTAATAATATCGTAGTATGTAGAGCGCTTTAAATAATGTGTACCACGCTCTATACAATGTACGTACAGCATTCATATACTGAAGATATAGCGACCATAATATACAAATATTACATTATACATATAGTACACGTCCTGAATATTTAGCTGTAATACTGCTTGTTGGACATTAAACATCAATCAATTAATCAGTTATAAACATTGTTCCTGTATCTCTTCAAGACCTTCGTTTATTGTATCTCTGCGTGTTTGTGCTGCACAATAAATTCTTCACACATATTTCAATACAGTAAAAAGGCCATGACGTAATATATCCTAGCATTTATTAATCTTCATAATATGGGTTTAAAAATAATGAAGTTACTAATTTTAACATAAAACATAATCTATTTTCTTTGAAGTTTAGAATGTACAGTAAATCGTTAGTACTTGATATGCAGTTCCTTGTCTGTGTAAGAAGTTAAGACATCACACAAATATCAAATGTTTGTTTAACTTCGGTCATCAGGTGATGTCCTGACATTTATTACACATATATTATCCCACAAGATCAATAAAACGATAACATTTAAAATAGGATTATTTGTACTGTCAGACTGTGAGCACTCTACGTCTTATAATACTGTGCATAACGGTAAAAATTCTATACTTACATTTTATTGGAATTAAAAAAAAAACTTTCTGCACTGTGCTCCCCGGTGTGTTTTTTGACGAATGCGACGTTCGTTACAATATAGTTGCTCTGGGATTTAGCTGTGTAGACCCACCCCACATCCTTTTCACCACCTCTCCTAAAGATCTTTGTATCTTGGAATATATGTTTTATTTGAGGAAACTGCATTCATGTACATGTATCTATTTGGAACCCAAGATATTGTAAACGAATCATATTCATGTTCGATAATTATCTATACAAAATTATGTAAGTCAAGAAAGTATTTATTTACGGACGAGTAGAACGCGGGAAAAATAACGTAGGACATGCAAAGATCAAACATAAGTATGTGACCGACAGAGTGTATTATCCCCGGCTGGTAACAAATGCGGACTTTTGATTAGTTGGTTACCCGTCGGTACAAATCCCATGCTCCCGGCTGCGTTGCTAACGTCACGCATGGTGTATTGTTTGCGCGTTGCTAATGTATTTTCTAGAGTACCAGTGTATGCTATTCTACAAAGGAATATTTCTGTCTTTTTATATTTGTATTTGTACTTCCTTTCAAACACTGCAGATGCCCTACTACGGAGCCGTAAAGGGACATGAAAATTATCTCGATAAAACAAAATTGTTATAAAAAAGATCTCGATTAAACAGCCTAGTTATCTCGAGAAAACGATACTGTTATATCGTGAACTCAATATAAAGATATCGTTATCTCGAGAAAAAGAAATTGTTAAATCGAGATCTCGATAAAACAATGTATCGTTATCTCGAAAAAACGATATTGTTAAACCGTGATCTCGATATAAAGATATTGTTATATCGTGATCTCGATAAAACAAGTGTATCGTTATCTCGAGAAAACGATATTGTTATATCGTGATCTCGATACAAAGAGATCGTTATCTCGAGAAAGGATACTGTTATCGAGAAAACGATATTGTTATACCGTGATCTCGATATAAAGATATTGTTATATCGTGATCTCGATAAAACAAGTGTATCGTTATCTCGAGAAAACGATATTGTTATATCGTGATCTCGATATAAAGATATTGTTATCGCGAGAAAACGAAATAACAGTTTCGTTTTCTCGAGATAACAATATCGTTTTCTCGATATAACAGTATCGTTTTCTTGAGATAATGATACAATTGGTTTATCGAGGTCACGATATAACAATATCATTTTCTCGAGATAACGATATCTTAATATAAAATACATATTTTTGATGTGTGTAAAAGTAAAATAAATTTGCAAAGGTATATGTGTTTTAAAATCATTAACTAACTAATCGATACATTAATGGTCCACTGATTTTTAAAACTCTCTCTCCTACAGTAACCATTACAAATACGCGAAATTTTCGTTGTGCCATGTAGAAATGCATGAATAACCATATGTTAACCTTTACTTACGGCTACAAAAATCCTATCTAAAGTTTTCAAGGTTTACTCTATACAAATGTGATAATGCCAAAGCTTTCAGACACTAAGCGACAGGAGGTTTTTGGCATGATCCAAGGAAGGATGTCTCGACGTAAAATCTCTATACTAAGTGTTGACGTATTGTGAACGGGTTTTTTGTGTGAAAAATGAAAACTGCTTACGACGTATGGTTCCGCTAATGCTCCTTTTGTAGATCAAGAAATCTACTTTTTGAAATCAATAATTATTTCCTCGAGATATTCAGCGTTTTGAAATATGGCAGTTTTTAAATTTTGAAAGGGCGATTTTCTTTACTAAAATTTGACATTAATTTGAACGGAAGTGTACTTTAGGAACAATCGATTGTTGTATACTCGAAATCCTTCGGGTGATGTCGTCTGCAGTTAAGGCGGGAAAAGTCTCGTGGTTTGTCCGAATACCATTGAACGTCACGAAAGCAGACGGATATTTGTAAACATCGTAAGGTCCCTTTAGAAACGAAAATGGCTGACTTATTATGTAAAATTCCCGTAGCAAAAGTCGAGGACGATTTGTAACAACTTAACAACAGAGGCATATTATAAAACATGGACAGGTTATCCTATCTACATTTTTTTTACTGAATTTTCTTAATAAAGAGGTAAAATATAGAATAATGAAAAAATCCAAGCAAACAAATTTTTCCAAAGGGGGTTGGCATTTTGTATAGTCGGATGCATTGTTCACCGTCGACAATTACTCGCTTGGCCCAACGACATCAGCCGAGGGGTTCAGTAAGCGACAGGCCACGCCCAGGAAGACAACGATCCTCAGCAATACCGTTACATGCGCCTTCAGCATTTACGAGATCGATTCCGAACCGCTGTACAGACGTCACGTGAGGCGATTGGAACGCACAGAAGGCCAATTGGATCTAATACAGGTAGATGTCGACTACGCCAAAATGGACTCGGAGCAAGACGACCTCTCCAAAGAAACATGCTCACCCCTTTAGAGGCGTCGAAACCGACTTGAATGGACACGAGTGCTTCAACGATGGGCACATAGACAATGGGCATCTGTGTTGTGGTCCGATGAATCCCGTTATCACTTGAGACACAGTGACGGACGAACACGTGTTTGGAGGCGTCGAGGTGAACGATACGCTGAAAAATGTGTTCAATAAAGAGAGGCTTTAAATCATTCGATAGAAAGGCAATGTGCCCCAGAAAGATCCGCCGATCTTGAACAAGTAACAAACACACTATATCGCATAAAACTTTAAAAGTACAAAGTTAACATTTATTTGGCTAGTAAACTGAAAACCATTTTATCTCTCCAGAGCAGCAGTTAAGTATAATATACATTATATTGAAATATTACTGTGCTTCGGGGGGGGGGGGGGGGGTTCGGTGTCTTCGTATAGAGAAAACAGAACCTTTTGGGCAATACTTCATGATGTATAATCACCTCCTTAGCAAAGACTTTTTTAAAGTGTGGTACGATTGTAATTTGTTAGTGCGATTTTCAAACTGCGTGCTACAATCTCTGGAACCCATAAATTAACGATTGTATCGTTCGTACATCGTGTATTTATATAGTTTGTACAATGTTCGTGTATCATTCGTACATTGTGCGTAAATCGTTTTTGTATAGTGTATTATAAAATAATACGTAAAATTTGGCCCTAATAAGCTAAAATCGGCATGATCAATATCTTGATTACTAAATTATTATAAAAAAGGCTACCCGGTTAATAACTTTTTTCGTTCGGCCCACAGGGCAATAAGTAAAGTCATATTGCCCGTTTACGATCTCGTCTGCGGTCTTCCGAATCAGTAAGCTAGTTCTCGGTGACTATAGACGGACTGTCATGGCATTTCGTGTAGTGAAATGGATAGTTTATTGGCAAGGGCCTGGTTGAGCTTACTAAAGAAGGACTAGAGTGAATATGAACCAGGTATGATAAATAGTATTTACAACAGTATTGACAGATACGGCTATCCTTACACTGTTTGCCAGATACCCAACTTTCTTTACTTTTTTCCTCCGTGACACAAATGTCATTTTTCTTTGCTATTTGAAATGTGAGTTGTTTGATATTTGGTGTGTTGATGATTTGTCATAATTGGTTGTATGTTATAGTGTATTTATTCGTTCTGTGCTCTTTTTAGACTTGGTAATCATTCGCATTGTTCATACAAGCCAGCTAATATACAGACTGTTTGGTTTATTTAATAAACATGTTACAAACTGACTTATTCTGTATTGGACTTGTATTGAATCTCTGTCGGCTATGGTCTCGGGACCAATACAGCCAATTTCAAATCAATACCTGGCCAACACAGATTAAGCTAGTTAGTACAATGCTACAGTATGGTTTTCTCTTGCATGCATTGTATGGTTTATCGTTTATTCCATCGTATATCGGTTTATTCTATCGCTTTCCGTTTTCATTTGCGTACACTTCATGATACATCGTTCGTACAACGTTTTACAAATGAAATTTAAAATTATGTAACAACTTTCTGAATGTCACAGGTTGAAAATAATAAATTGAAGTAATCGTAAAAGTAATCGTAAAAGGTTATTAAATAATAAAACGAAAGTGCAAATAAACTACTGTGGCAATCCGTATATACATTGTCTTAAAATGACGAATATAATTACTCCATCCCTTGAAAGGTAATCAAGTCGCCGAAAACACAGTTTTCAGCGACTTATTGTTGTTGTCTGGTTTCTTATCATTACTAAGTCACCGACCACGAAGTGTCGCAGTCGTTATTGCTTGTGTCTAGTTTCTTCTTATTATTATGTCCCCGACCACGATGTGTCGGATGACTTGTTGTATTTGCCAAGTTTCGTATTGTTATGCCTTCCAAACTGAGTTCGTGCAGACATATTGTTTTTGCGTTGTTTGATCTTATTATATTTTTCTTCCAATAAATTTGTCCGACCATTTTCTCGGAGACCGTACATTAGATCGATTTGAAACTTCAAAAAACATGAAATAATGCATGCTAATTTAAAATTTGAAATAAGCGGCCATTTTGATAACGAAAAAAATTCTTTAACTCCAAAAGTATTTGGATTTTAATGAAAATTATTATGAACTGTATGAAGTATGTGAAATCGTACCATAGGATGCACATGTTGGCTTTCCATCGCAGCCATTTTGAATCCAAGATGGCCGCCGAAAATTAAAAATGCTCCAATTTGCACGAACGGATATAAGCTAAAATAATATGTTGCGAATGATGTTAGTCATAACAATTTGAATTTGATGATGGAGGCCATCTTAAAAGCCGCTCCATTTTGAAATTGAACAAAAATCTTTAAAAATCAAAGTGTGTGGATTTAAATGAAAGTTGGTATATAAGTGGAGTATGTTATACCGTACCATATGAGGCACATGTTGACTTTCTATGGCGGTCATTTTGAATCCAAGATGGCCTTCAACATATTCAAATTGGTCCGATTTATTTTGCACGAGACTTGGTTTTTCAGGTAGATTATGATGTTGCGAATGGATGTTAGTCATAAAAAATTAGAATTCAATCATGGTGGCTGTCTGAAAATGAGAATTTGATTATGCCAACGATCTTAAAATGGCGACAATTTTGAAAATGAAAAAAATAAAAATTCACAAGTTAATGGATTTTTAATGAAAATTGGTATATACATGTACGTAGCATATGATATGCAGAACACTAACATACATGATAAATTTCTATGGCGACCCTTTTGAATTAAAGATGGCCACCAAAATTGCAAAATGCTCCGATTTGCACGAAACTTGCTTTTCTGGTAGATAAAGATGCTGCGAATGGATGTCTGAACTGAGGGTCCACGGGGGTCGTTTGGGAGCAATTCACGATCCATGCGATTATAATCATGTTTAATGTTTTTCCATCTTTCTAATAATTGAGTTTGTCCGGCATTCTTTTGTAGAACGAGTCGAGAGATCCTCATGAAACTTTGCACAAATCTAGATGCCATGTCTAGTTGTGCACATCGGTTTAAGATTTTTGAAAATGGCCGCCGTTGAAAAAAAAACAGTTCTCAGAACTCGGGATGGTTGAAATAAATTTGACGCAAACGCCGCCATTTTGTAAATAAATCCGTTTCCCCACAACTTTGTCCAAATTCAACGAAATTTGATAAGTAGGTATATTTTAATGCACAAGCTAAGACTGTCATGTGACCGACTATGTATGTAGACGGGAGGGGAATTTTTGTGACTTGCTTGCAATCACAATCAGCACTAGTTTTTCTTCTTTCAACAAGAAACTTTGTGAGTATATTGGGACTACTGGAGTTGTGCAATCAACTCGAACAATTTTTTAAAGGGCCGCCGTTTTTAAAATAGTTGCCGCTAAAAATAAAAATACATTCTTCAGATCTCTAGGAGTGATTTCAATGGAAATTGGTAAACTGATACGGTTGACTATCCCGAATATTTGGCGGAAAACCATTGAATAGATGCGAAAGCTGCCATGTTGTAAAACGCTGTCATTTTACCACCCTCCCCCTCCCAATGCCAACTTTGTCTGATTTCAACGATTTTTTTTATCAAGACCTATTTTAATGTACCGATTTCAATGAAATACGTTCCATGAAGATTTTGGGATTTTTGGCCGATTTGTGCTGGCATTCCAACACAGTATTATATTTTTTTTTATTCGTAATGATACTTGGAAGGAAATACTTTCAGTCTAAAAATGTTGTTCATACACATAGTTCTGTTTTGTATTGCATTCCAGATGTTAAGGAAATTTGTTTTCGTTTTCAATTTTCCAAAACCTTACATTACGTTCTGTCCTGCATAGATGGCGTTTATTGACATTTGGAACCCTTCATGCACATGGAACCTTACGACCTTTAAAATGGGGTTATGAATGAATTTAGTTTGATAAATTATATATAGCGTGCACCAAACATGATTTCAGCGGTTTAACTCTTTAACATGTCTATTTCTTTGATTTCGCCAAAAAAGTTTAATACGGCGAAAAAAAAACCAACGGGTACAAAGAAGCCACTAAACTCTTAAGAAGAAGCTCCGAATGTGATTGACATGCATGTTGGGTTTATACATGTTATATCCTAATTGACTCTTTTCGTTGCTAATTACATAATTTTTCAGTTGAATTAATTTCATTTCTACAAATTTTAAGTTGCGCCTCTGAGTTTAAAAGGTCAATCGCAACTTCGCATAGCACAACAATATGGAGTTCATAAGTCAACGGTTATCGCTTAGTCAGATGTCTAAGAGCTACAAGAAAAATAGCTGATCGTTTCAGGAGCAGACTTCAGCATGTTATATCAGACGTCAAAATTTCCGCATGCATTTTGTCTATCGCTGTAGCCGATTTCAGACAGCCACGGCAACAGCCAGAGATGTTTTTTTTCATGTTCCCTTAACTATGTACATGTACGATCAGAAATCGTTTGTGGAGTTGCAGGTGATGTCACGACGTCCGTTTAATGAACCGCAACTTACATCACGACGTCGACAACGCAAATACATTGGTTGCATACTTCAATTTAAACTAATCATCTTTTCTATTGTCTTTGTACCCCAAACATTTATAGGAGGGGCTAGACCATAGGAAAGCGTGAACATGTCCCGTACAACATTTAATTAGTCTATTGCCACTTCTTCAAGATTTGAATAACATCCCACAAAGACCTATAAACCCACTACTAGGTATGACTAGTTTGTGTTGGACACACACGGCGCAGTCCCCCCCCCCCCCCCCCAAAAAAAAAAAAATAAAATAAAATAAATCAGGATATGGTATTCTTACTTCAGCATTTTTGGTTTTGGACCTTTTTTAGCAATTTGAACAGAAATGAGAAAAATAATTAAATTCTTTAATCTAATTCAAATTTAATCTTTCACTTGCTCTAGCCCTCTTGGCTATGGTCGCTGCGTTAAATAATTGCCCGTAAAATGAACAAAAAGTTTGCGTCAGTATACTATCGAATAATATATTTCTTAAGTTTAAGTTTAAGCGACTGTTTTTAAATTTTATTTAGTGTAGATATATGCATAAAATTCACAACAGCAATGCTTTTCAGCCAAAACAATTGTCTACCGAGCCATATTAAGTCTTGATATAAAAACCTATATTGTCTATTTATTCCTGAATATCGAATCATTGAATCTGTGTAATTTTAATTACATGTATAACCCCAAATTTCATATACGAACATAAGATGAATGTTATTTTGAAGTTTGTAATACACGTTATTGCCTACAGAAGTACATATTTATTTCTGCTTATTTTTAACACCCCCCATTTTTTAGAATCACGTAAATAGTATATTTTAAATCGGATATGATAAACTATATTTATGTCCACAAAACACAATAGTCAATATTTTTAAGAAACAAAACAATAGCTAATACAGCAAAAGTAAAATCACATAAATTTCATTGTCAATAATTATCACAAATCTGATGAAGGCAATAGTTAGGTAATTGTTTGATAAGAATAACAGACCACCAAACAGTATCTATCAATTTAATTGTTTAAATGACCTGTGTCGGACACATCATTAGAAAATTTGGTTTTGTCTACCACCTGGTCATCTTCGGATCTTTCTGCCGCAGTCAAAATAAATAATGTCATGCCTTAATTTTATGTGTTTGCGAGTTCAGTGAAAGTTGAGGAACCTTGGTATGAAAATAGAATGAGAGTGAATGGACGTGTATTTATAATTATTATATTGGAAATATGTATATAATAAATATGTCTATAGGAACATTAATGTTTATGAAATTAAGCAACAAGTAGCTACCCTGTGACACAAAAAATGCCAGAAATTTCCCACGAAAGAATGCATACGTACATCATGGTTTATTAAAGTGTACTTTCTGTGGCTGTACAGATAAATTCTATAATTTAAGAGGTTATACACTTATTGTTTTTTCTGTGCATTTTTGAGTTTCGTTGTGCTGTCTTATAAACGTCAATTTAAATGAAGACATTTGTGTTTGATCCATCTCTGTATATAAAGGGTTTTTTAAACGTAATAAGTGCACTGTTTAAGAAGGAACTAGGAAACAAGAATTTTCAAAATAATGCACAATAAACGAGGAGGTGAACGATGACAGTGGTCAAATGCTAGTTATTTAATCAAGGAATTCTAAGTAAATGCTATAAAAGCGTCTGACCCAATGTGCCCAGTCTGTCAACGACAGTTGTTTTCCAAAATGAGAGATAAAGCAAAATTTCATCCGAACAAATTTCTGATGACTTGGCAGAGAAGGGAAACAAATTTGTCCTATTTTACAGATGAATATCGAAGGTATCTGTTTTGACGCATACGCCTGTATATTTATACTTTGATTTATGATATATCATATATAAATTGCAGTTTGACACTTGGGAAATGTTCAGTTTATTTTAATAGTAACTTGTGTGTAGGGCGAAAGGCGAGGGCTGTAACCAGATAAATAGTCCGTATCAAGTCCTTCAGAAGTCGGTAATCCTGAAATTTTACTTTTATTTCATTGAACAAATTAGAACACAAATATACGTTTAATAGTTTACAAAATGAACTTTTCAATATATGTACATGCATGGTTAGTGGCACATGGAAATTTGAATCAGCTTTTTGATCAGGCTGTATCACCGATACAGCCGGGCTGTATCAAAAGATTGGATACAGTCCGTTTGCTGATACGTCCCGGCTGAATCTTTTATTCCAAAGCACATCAACTGTTGCTTACAATGCAGACTGCAAATTATCCAATTGAATGGTTTGTTACATTAATTATATGAAAAGTGATGAAATAATTATGTAATAGTAACTTGTATGTAGGTCCATATCCAGAATTACGGACTGATGAACGACCAGATACGGACTGTTTATCCGTTACAGCCCGAGCAAAAGGCGAGGGCTCTAACAAGATAACGGTCGGTATCTGGTCCATTAGATGTCCGTAATTCTTATACGGACTACACACAAGTTACGATTACTTTTATTTCATTGAACACATACGAAAACAAACAGGATTAATAGTTGACAAAACAAAATTAACTTTCAATATATGTAAATGCATTTGTTTTGCGATATATGGAAATTCGAGTCTTTTTGATCAGGGTGTATCACCGTTACATCCCGGGCTGTAACGAAGACTAGATACAGCCGTTTTTCAGAATTATGATAATTTAAGTTAATGGCGGATTGAATGGATTTTCAGAATTCCGAAAAAAATATATTCGGTTTTGCTAACTCGTTTACTGTGAGAGTTTGTTATCAGAATTCTGATAATTTAAATTAATGTCTGATTTTATTGATTGGCAGTGTATGCCTACGTGATCGGAATTATGATAAGATTCGGTATAGCTAACTTACCCACTGTGATAGTTGACATCTTTTTATCAGAATTCTGATAATGAAAAAGTCTATGTTATTTTTCTGCTACTATGAGGCTGTTGTACTTCCAGAAATCAGTAAGCAAAATTATATTCTATATTTCTATCAATCGTTAAAAACAGAACCCTCTTTATCAGAATTCTGATAAGCGTTAGGATAGGATTTCTGTTAGGCACTTGTTAGAATTATGCTACTTTGTTAACATTAAATATAAGAAATCAATTCGAAATACAAAATGAGTTAGAATGCATTATCAGAATTCTGATTAAAAAAAAAAATTTTTTTTAAATATTGCTTCAAGTTGTTTAGAGTTTTGGTTGGACTTTGAATAATTAAACGAGAATAGTCTCAGAAATTGGGGATTTGATCACATGGAAAATAATCAAAAGCAAATGGACACTGTTCTATATACATTGTGTTCGATATCAAAAAAGGATTTATCTAGTTTTAGAACAATAATGCCCTCATTCTGTACCTTTTCTACAGATAAACAACCTAGTAAAAATGATTTACAGTATATAGCAATGCCACCTTCATTTCTAGTACCTATGTTTATACTTCTGCATATACATGTAACATTTTCAAACCCCTTAATTTCTGTTTTATCTTTCAACCAAGTTTCGCTGAAAAATAAAATGTCATATTCGTTTATTAGGTTTAAAAAATCATTGTCATCTTTAACTGAGTTTAAGCCATGAATGTTCCAACTGAGGCACTTGATATTATTTAATTGTTCTCTTGGTCTATCCTATGGCACATACTCTTTTCCGCCTACAAAAATACGGTCCCTTACAAAGTACGCTTTAATATCCCGATCGCGCAAATCTTTAAGAATTGGAAGCTGGTCTCTCCTACGTTTCTGTACCTCCGTTGGCAACTGTTCCGATATACCATATTCGGTGCCTTTAAGATTCTTTGCCGATTTCTTTACCAAGTCCCTGCATTCAGAGTTAGAAAATTTGACTAGAATCGGACGGATCTTATTCCCCTTTTTTCCTATTCGATTCGCTTCAGTAACCAAAATTTTAGTACGGGCATCTACAATTTTCAATTGATATTCGCAAAAAGTTTTAATAATCTCATCACAGTTTTCTTCGTCTCTTTCGGTAATGTTGAACAAGATCAAATTGTTCCGCATAGACTTCATCTGCACATCCACAAGCTCATTCTTAAGTTTAACATTTTCTTTCTTAATGTTAGTCAAAGTTTCTCCTATACTTGCGACAGTAGTATCAGACTTAAGTTGTTTCGAAATATTGTCCAATTTAGATTTAAATTTTGCTAAATTTAATTTCTGCTTATCAAATTCATCGCTGATCAACTGGGTACTTCTTTCAACTTGTTCCATCCTTTGATCCACAAGTTTTACATCTTTTTCTAATTTAGTTACTTTACAGTGCATCGATGTGACAGCGGAGTCAATTTGATCAAGTTTACTTAATTTATTTTCAAATTTGTCCATTCTTCGAAAAAGTTCGTCAACCCAAGATGGCCTTTGATCTGTTACTTGATGGGCAGGAGGTGGTGTGTGTTGCATAGAGTACATCAGACCGGGATTCGGAGTAGAGCAGTATTGTTGAAACATTGGATTTTGGCTTGAAGGAAACATAGCTAAATTATTGTCAATGTTGTATCGTGGAGCGGTTATGGTGTTTATACTGCGGCTATCGCTTTCAATTGATTGGGATATTGAATTGTTTTCATTTGGGCTGTCATCTGGATGAATACCTGTATTGTCACCTTTGTTTACATTTGTGAGCGATGAATTGTTTGTAGATTTCTTCTTGCTTTTCTTCTTAGAAGGCTTATTAAGGGTCGAATTATTTGTAGTAATATTGTCACTTGAGTTATCACTATTATTCAATCCTCGTTTGCTTCTACGAGGCATAGTATTCACATTTTTTTACATTTTTCTCTCACCTTCAAAAATCCCTGCCATCCGCCATTTTGTCTCATTATATTTATCAGCTGCAAGTGCAATTTTTTTGACTGTGACAATTGCACTTGTTTTTAATTATTCAAAAAAATATTCAAGTCATAGAATTAAAACCAAGCTTAAAGCAAACTGTCCTATGCTGGGGCTTGTCATAATATATACTAGTTCTCCTTCAGGTTAAAATGAGCTGTGATTCTTGTATGTGTATGCAGCTTAAAGTCAACATGGCAGGCAGCTTATTAGTTATGACATGGGATGTATTTTAGATTGTTTTACTTGTTATGGTACAGGCCCATAAGGTCTAAAACAAACTAAATGTGCAATTGCAAAAATTGCAACTTGTTGAAGCTTGTCTATATATATATATCAAAGGAATATTCTATTGGTGTAATGCAGACAAATACAATATAGCATGTACACCACTATGTACATGTATGAAAAGATTATAAATGCTAATAACGGCTAAATTTTCTAGTGTCCCATTTCATTGATCCCTCAATTTATATCAGCAGACACTGAATTATACTTTTGCAAATAACAATTATCAATTAGTCACATACAATTGTTTAAATGGAACTTGATGACACTTTCAGTAATTTTTAGCTATGTACTGATATCTAGTTTTTATTTCATGGAGCTAGGCAGAAGTACCCAGTAAGTGTATACACAAGTACTGCTTTGGTATAATAGTCAATATTTTGTTGAAATATTTCAAAGATAGATCATTAACATCTTTAATTTCTGGATTTTTTACATCTGTAAAAGGTACATGACAAATAACAAATCACATCTTTTATGCAGACTTGTGGGGGGGGGGGGTAGGAAATAATGTGAGGTCTTAAATATAATACTGCTTAGAACACTTCTTTTCTCCCTATATGCTTTTTTTGCTCAGTTTAGAATTACTGACTGTGTGGTTCTTTTGGACTAATTGTGTCCACAAAAAAATCCTACCCCCCCCCTTTTTCTACAAAAAGTAGTAGGTCCCTACAGAGTCATATACTGACACTTGCTTACATAGCTAATGTCTTGTTACATATATGGATATAAGATTAATTTTATTTACGATTTATAGTACACATATACAAATATAAGCTTCGGTCGTCGTAGAATTGACAAGGTCCAAAATATTCGAGAAGAAAATAAGAAAACGTATCATTAGCTATCATACACCTTATTTTGTGTTGGCGCACGTTTAAATGTAAGATACATGATATATTTTTATCAATTTCAAATCCAATTAGCGAAGTATTCACATGTGCTTTAAACCTCGTGTGTTTGTTTACGTTCGACATGCAGATTTTGTAAAAACGATTTTGATTGGTTCTTCTCAAGGTCAGAAGCAACTTTACTTCCGACCCGAAAAATATATATGTGTGTTGTCAGGGGTGATGATGGAGCGAACGCGGACTCAGAACCCCTGACTTGGGAGGATGGTTTACAGTTAATCGTTCTTCTTATTTGAAAAGACGAAGACACGACAACAATTTCAACTTTTTTATTATAGCAGTTAACAAGATAACACCGTGCTTTAAAGGCTTTGAGACCACAACTGTGGTTTAATCTTTGATGCCAGCCCTCAACATCGTTGATAGTGCGTGTTGGCTGACTGAAGACTTCTTGTTTGTTTTTTTTTTTTTTTTTTTATGTGTTTATTAATATTAACAAATCTTTGATTATTTAATCGTAATTAAAAAAGAATAATTACTAATATAGTTTATTATGGTAATTATCATAGTTGTATAATTATGTTGAAGATAGGGCCGTTTAGGTGGGGGCATCTTCGCTACCCAAGTGTTACGATCAGGTCCCCCCTCTCATGAATATAAAGAGTATCAGATCGTAACCATTGGCTAGCGAAGATGAGGTGGGGGCGATTTTGCAAAAGTGGGGGCGCGTTTTTGACGGGGGCGATTTTGTTAAGTGGGGCGATTTTGCTGTAGGTGGGGGCGTTTTTACAGGGGGCGATTTTACAGTGGGGACGATTTTTCAAAAACTTGGGGCGTTTTTGACGGGGGCGATTTTACCGTGGGGCGATTTGACCAGCTACCATTAGAACCAGTAGAAAAAACAGCGTTGTTAATTTAAGGGCATTGTTCAAAAAGAGTAAAAAGAAAATTGAAACAAAATCTGGTAGGAAACATCCAAGTTTCAATGATAACGATATTGAAATCAAACCAGCTTCAGATCGGCCTTTTCGTTAAAAACTCCTCTCAAAATTGAGGTTAAAAACAAAACACCCTCAGCAGTAGAAAGCTCGAAATCTGTACAAACGCCTCAAAAAACAAAACTCGTTCTCCCCCGTAAATAGAAAAGACAAATAAATTTAAGTTTAATAGAAGAAGAAACAGAATGTTATAATGTAGAGCTCCCAAATATGTTTGCAAATGTTTAAAAAAAAAACAATGATGCCGTTGAACAAAATAAAAACCTGCCCGTTAAAAACCCCAAAATAGAAGAAAATTTTGTAGAGAAAACTAACTTTGTTAATGAACCTATTTCGGATTTGTCAGATTCTACAACATTACCTTGGGTGGGAATTTGTGACAACATCAGAAACAATCAATAGTAACTGACTAACATTTATGTTCAGACAATCATAATTATCATAACTGCTCAAAATATAATAAGGTCCCAGTAGCCAGAAATAAACGGGTTTCAAGATACCACATTAGAACCAGTTCAAAATCAGGACAGGTGGGTAAGCAACTGTGGTTTTAAATCTCAAAAATCACCATCGTGTCAAATTCACTATAACGGTCGATATCATTAGGTTTTGTCATTGCAAAATTCTAAAAATGAAATTTATATTTTGGACAGTTTATCATTAAAGATTACCACATGTTTGGAATATCAGTTAGCAAAGAGCATAATCAACTTGCTATTAAAATGCCTGAAACGCAGAGGCAGAATGGAAACGTTGATTGCGGTCTGTTTTCAATTGCAAGTGCCTTAGAAATGTGTTTAACAGGATTCATGAGAGGGTGGACAGGGTAGTGGGAGACAGGGAGAGAGGGGGAGGGAGAAAGGAGTAGAGGGGGGGGAGAAAGGAGCTGAGGGGAGGGAGAAAGGAGGTGAGGGGAGGGAGAAAGGAGAAAGGGAGAGGGAGAAAGGAAAAAATAATAAAAAGAGGGAGGCAGTACTTTTACAAATATGTTCTTTAATTCGTACCTGAAAATCATTCTATAAGTGCCAATTCATTGATGTAATTTAAAAAGACTAAAATTATTTTCATAAAACTCCAGTAAAGAGATAAATTGCATCCAAATGATCAGAATTTTTACTATGCTAGCATGCAGTAAGGTTTTTCCTGAAGCGTATGTCTGTCCCTTTTCTATATTGTGATCACTTTTTGACTAGGTCTCTGTCATCTGTTATCTGTCCGTTGTTAACTTTATAAACAATCTTCTCCTCTGACACCACTTAGAGTACCTAGTTTTAGCTTTGCATCCATGAGTTTGATACATGTATGTAAAACAAATATTAATCAAAGCGCAGTTTGCACTGGTAGTGTTTTATTGCATGTAGTACATAATGCCGGTAGATTTTAAAACAAATGAAGTTTTGTTAATTCTTTTACATTGAAAATTGTAACAATTTCAATAAGACGATATTGGGGCCTCTAAACGTAGCGTCATTTGAGCTTTTTTGACGTTACGTTAAATATTACGTCGTGCACCTTAAAAGAGGGTTTAATATATAGATTTGTATGTCTATGTCCACAATAAATAACCATTTATTGCTCAAATTGTATTTAAATGCGCTCACATACGTTTTGCGCATTAATATTTTCCTTATCGAATATTTATAATATGTTCATGCAACTTTGTTTATAATAACATCGTTTAAAAAATGTCGCGCTAACGAAACGACTATAGAAATAGATAAACTCGTGTAAATCTGACAAAAATATATGTTGTACTCTAAAAATTATTGAGAAAAAAACGCATATCGAAAATGATATTATATTTTTCAGTGTGAATTTAAAGTGCGGCAAATACGTCGAAAGTCGTAATAAATCGGTAAAAAATTACACAAATGTGTTCGTAACAAACGTTACTAGACATGATTGAATGTATAGCGCTTTCACAATACATGAAAACAAATTGAAAAGGGGCAAAATTTGAAATTAAGAAAGACGCATTCTTGAAAAAGTTTTTTTTTCAATTTAACAGTTTTATACAAATAAAAAAACATTAAAATACAGCATCTTTTATAGGTATATCCCGTTCTTCACAGTAATTCAGAGTAATGATTACGTCACCATACTTCGTCCTCGGTCAATATTTTCCTCCACGGTCCATATAACTACGTATTGACCTCGTAAAAAGTCCTTATTTGATAAATGTTATATAGCTACAGAAAAAAAGCCGTTACATTAAAATGATCAGCACATTCAATCTTTTTTAATTTCAGAAGTTGTTTAACTGCCTGTAGGAGTTATGGACATTAAGTTACGATTTTTTTTATAGAAAATTGTCAGTTTTGACAGTATAACTTGAAAAATAAAACAGCATATTTATATACATGTAGTAAATTGCAAAAATGATCAGCCAGACAATGCAAATCACTATGTTGGTCTAAATTGTCAGACAAATTCTTAAAGGAGTTTTTGCCCTTAAAAATGACTAGAGTGAAACTGTAAATTGCAAGACAACGCCTTTAAAAAACGCATTTGGTAAAAAATGTCAGACGAATCCTTACAGGTCTTTTAATAACAATTTTGTTAATAAAATATAAGTATTTGCCTTATAAATTTAGAGCTAGAGTAAAACTGTCAATTGCAAAAATAAACAGAAGGACATGGCCTACAAACAATTTAATTGTCAAAAAATTGTCCAGTTACTCCTTACAGTATTATATGTAATTTACACATATTTTTTCCTGAAATTTTCAGTGTTTGCTTTGTAACTTAAAACTTATAAATTTCTCAATGAATAATCCTCATACTTACCATTAAGTTTTTATAAAGGAATACATAATTAAACAATTCAACAGTTAACAAAATTGCAAAGTCTGAAAATAAGGCAAAAATCCTCGAACAATAATAACAGGTGTACAACTTCAATACATTTTCAATCTTTCTGTGAAATTTAGAGTTCTAGACTGAAACTGTAGGAGTTAATTACACAATATATTTACTGTCTTCTGTAAATCTGCTAAAAATGACCAAGTTCCAAGGTCTGGAAAATTAGGAACATGCTGGAACACTTCTATAATAGCAGGTGCAACATATTCAATAGATGTGCAATCGTTATGTGAAGTTTCAGAGATCTGGGTTGAAAACTATAGGAGTTGATAAAAATAGATGCCCCATCTCCCCTGCCCGCCTTACTAAACTATACTATAGCCCAAAATCAGAGTGATACTCTAAACTGCAAAAATGATCTGTAAGGCAAGGGCCACTCTAATTAAAATTAAATCTTTCACTTGCACCCCCTTTTTGTTATTGGTCGCTGCGTTTATCTTTCACTTGCCCACCCCCCCCCCCCCTTTTTTCCTATGGTCGCTGCGTGTTACTACCCAGCTACCAATAACAAAAAGGGGGAGCAAGTGAAAGATTTAACTTTAATTAGATTGGACAAGGGCTACAAATAACTCGTTTGGTCCAAGATTGTCAAATGACTTCTTTTTTGGAGTTATTTCCCTTGAATTACAATTTATGAAATATCAGTTTTCTCCTTTTAAATAAAAAAACTATAGCAACAAAAGTAAAACTGTAAATAGCACAAATAATCAGGCAATTTATGTTACAGCAGCAAATAATCCCTTTTCCATTTCATTTATAAGCACCATTTTTTCAGTTTAAATTCCCTTTTAAGTCAATCAGAACTTCGAGAATTATTATTTTGCTGTGGTAGTTAAGAAATAACTCAAAAGTCTCAGAATTGATTTGAGTTTTGTTTTGAGAAATCTAGACCTAATCATGAATTAATTTTTAACTAATCAAAATTTTACTCTAAATGTAAACCTATTAAATCCTCCCTGTAAATTAAGTGTAGAATAATGCTTATCTTACATGATATTGAACACAGTTTTCTAATTTAAAGTTTAAAAATACAAGATTGTCCTATTGTTAAAGAATTTATTTTGTGTTTCTTTTTCAAACTAAAACGAGACAGTTAACAAGAGACCATAAAAACAACGATGAAGTTATGAATACACTACCGGGTATATTATTTTCTGAACATTTAGGTCTGTGTGGACTACGGGTGTTGGTGTACTAGAAATGTAAGTGGATTATAAATCAATGTGGAAAATAAGTCTGTATGGACCATAGGTCTGTGTGGACTATAGGTTGTATGGACTAGAGATCTGTGTGGACTACAAGTTTGGGTGGACAATGGGTCTATGTGGACTACAGGTCTGGCTGTATGATTGCTATTAGGTTTCAGTGTCATGATTTCATAAATATACCGGTCACAGTTTATGATCCTCATATTTTTTTACCAAAGGGTACGATACACCAATTAAATTCATTTGATAATGTGTCATGAGTCATGCTTTGTTTGTAAAAGTCGTTTATATGCTTCATATCCCAAATTTATATCAGTTTTGAGTCAAAATTTAGTGATCTTTTCAATTGCTATATGGTTTTAAAGAGGGGAGGGAGAAAGGAGCCGAGGGGAGGGAGAAAGGAGTAGAGGGGAGGGAGAAAGGAGCTGAGGGGAGGGAGAAAGGAGCTGAGGGGAGGGAGAAAGGAGCTGTGGGGAGGGAGAAAGGAGAAAGGTACCCCCCTGTCTACCCCCTCATTCATAGGGGGTACCCATATCATATTCGATCAAAAATATATGAGACAAGATTTAATTAGTTGCATGGAAAAGGGACATTTTACTCAATTTCAAAAGTCCAATAGGTCCAGCACTATCAAATTATAAATTGAAAACAATTCTTATTCCAAGGAATTGCATCTGTAGAAAGCTAGACACAATTGAAGACATGATAGGATGTAACGGAAGGTCAGATGTGTTGAAAACGATGTCTGAAACATTGGTAAATAAATAAATAAATAAATAAATAAATAAATAAATAAATAAATAAATAAATAAATAAATAAATAAATTTGTATAATAAAACAATCATTGCGGGGAAATCTAGCATTTCGCAAGAAATGAAAATAATAATTTGTTGCACAATGATAAGATCTGTTGAGGGATTGCAATGATTGTTGTAATGTTAGGCATTACACATTATTTCAAAGTAGAATACATTTCAACGTTTCATATTTTGCAAAATTTCGTTTGATATATTATATACAGAATTATATATATCTTGGTAATTCAATATTTTGAAGCTGCTGACAATTAATGGTTTATTAATGTGAATTAAAACATTGTGGAAAAGAAATTCCAACAAAAGTGTCCTGTGGCTGATTTTTGCACAGAACATGCATCCAATCCGGTCAACTTTTTAAAACTTTCCCTTTTATAACATAAAATTATGTTATATACCAATGTGTTCGATATAGAATTTACTAGAGGGATATATTAACCAATTTTTACCGGAGTAACGTTATTGCATGTTTTACAAATTGAGTCCAAAGTTGAAATTTACTGTACGTAATACTCTAACGGACCACACTTCTGGTCAATTTTAAACAACTTTCTCCTTTATAAATTCAATTGAGTTATATATCAATGGATTTGCTATAAAATTTACTAGAGAAATATATTACTCAATTTTGACCGGAATTTATCATGTTTTTACAAATTGAGTCCAAAGTTGAAATTTCACTGTACGCAATACTCCAACGGACCACCATTCCGGTCAACTTTTGACAACTTTTCCTTTCATGAATAAAATTAAGTTATAAATCAATTGATTTGCTATAAAATTTACTAGAGGAATATATTAATCAAATTTGACCGGAGTTTTGCATGTTTTTACAAATTGAGTCCAAAGTTTAAAAATCGCATTCAATTTTAGTAGAGAAAAAACTTTTCCGATCAAGTTTTAAATAATTTAAATCAATATAATTTTAATTTTTTTATATGTATTATGTAGAAATTGTTATCATCTTTCAGAATCCGTTTAAATTACATCGATATGTTTATCCGTTCGAAAGTTATAGGCAAAAACATACCAAAAAACCCTTCCGGTTTTTCCACCCTTCCTCAGATTAGGGTCTCCCGGACCAACATGTAAACAACGCGATCAACCACAGGAAGTTGACCCCAGAGTTGACCTTGACATGGGGTCAACTTCCTGTGGATCAACTATGTATCTCGTATCTCATACTCGATAATGCTCTGGAGATATCGTGGGAGTAAACGAATTTTATAAGGGAGCTACCATTTGACTTATTAGCTGGAAGCTCGGGTGGGGTGGGTACTTAATAAAATGACAGGGCCCAAAATTTATATTTAAAAACAAGTACTATCTTTAAAAAAGATAACTGACGCAGTAAAGATATAAATTGAGTTATGCATTAAACTACGAATCGTCATTATTGTCATACAAATTCCCCATTTCAATAGACCAGAAATGTTTGATGGAAAGTACTGACGGACAATTATTACTACGTGAAAGAAATCATGAACCTATAAATTAACATTAGTCCCAGGTGAAACGAGTTGGAAATTATTAATTTATACATGTGTTCGCCCCTTTTTTATTTACGTGTTTTCAATATTAACAGATTTACCAAGCATACAGTTAACTCAAAATTGAACTACAAACTACTTTGTTGTACATGTACATGTATTCCAGAACGTTTATTGCTATTATGTATTGAAACCCACTGCCTAAGATATAGAAATGAAGTTTTTCTGCGAGCACCAAAAGCAGTTATACAATTATGTCAACAAATTGAATATAAGAATTGTTTAATAAAATGTTTATAGTTTAAAATTTACTGATTAAGCAAAGTATACTTTACAATTAGAGCCACAACTCTCTGTCTATGTGTGTACTACGACGGACGCCCAAGAAAAATAATAACACATTTGATTTACTTTCAACATGAATATAAAATGATTGTTAATTTGTATTTTTTAAAGAAATTAATTAAAATTTCGTCTCTTCATTTCTTTTACACTCTATAAAATCCCGGAAAAATCCAGGGTGTTAATATGCGTTTTAATTTGCGATGTACTTCAAATAAAAAATATTTAACATTTTTGTACAAGTCGTTTAATATAAAATTTTACAAATTGCAGCTTATCGCTATCGTTCTTAATACTAAATTGCACTATGAAATAATTTTATAAACAAACAGACGGCAAAATCTAATAATAATAGTACACAATTTGAAAGGAGAATTGCCAATTTACCATCCTGTTCCGAACCCTTGTCCAATTCATTACCCTTTCGAACCCCCGTCCAAATTGGTTTTTGACTAATCAAGAAACAGAATTAGGATCACGTTACTTGCTTTTCGAGAGGTGAAGTGTCATGAGGTCAAAGGGTAAAAAGTGAATATAATACCGACTGCGTCGGAAAAATAAGGTGCAGGACCACCGATTAATATGTAAATAGGTGTGACCTATCAGGCGAGCGATATCCCTTCAAGTTTTCTATAGTATAATATGTTTTTACCTTAATTTGATTCACGATTGTTAAATAATGTATCTGCAATGTTTATGTTATGTGCAACCCCCCCCCCCCCCCCAATGAGGCCACGAGATAAAATAATACCACATTGTTAACTTGAAAAGTTATGTGTACATCCAAAAATACAAGGGATATAACTAGCACAGGTAATGTGTTAGAACATTTAAAAACAATGGTAAATTAATAATTCCCCCCCTCCCCCCCGACTATTTCGCAAGGGCATAAAAATCCATAATAATATCCTCCAAAATAAATTTTGCATAATAAAAGAACTCCAACCATCCTTGGGGGCCTCAGTGTGGCTTAGTTAAAACTATCACTGTTAGTCTTATAATTGATCACATGCTCTGTCACCATGATGTTGTGTGTTCAAGTCTCACTGCTGGTAAGGTGCACTTGACTGCATTATTATCTTATATGACATTGATTGCTAGTTTTCTTACCAAATGTCTGGTTTTTCTCCAGGTACTACAGCTTCCTCCCCAATTTTAACTGGATGCCATGATATAGCTGAAAAATTGCTAAGTGGCTATAAACATTCAATTAACAAACAAACCAACCATCCTTGTAATTGTATACAATTATACTATAGATCATTTTATTTCATTAATGACAGAAAGGGAGATTGGGGATGGTACAAATGTCACACCTGTAAATTTTCTGGAATACAGAGTTTGAAGACTAGACTTTCAATGTAGGCAGTGCTCAACTGCTATTTTAGTTGACAAAGATTGAAAGTTTACCTGCTAAAGGTCAGGTACTCCAGCATCCGGCCTCCTCCAATACAAACTGTATGCCATGAGATAGTTTCTTGTTGAAAAACTATATATTCACCCATTGACTTACAATCCAAAGAAAGACTAAAGTTTTGAAATATAAAAATTACACTTTGCATTTGTGAGCCATTTAGATCAGAAAAATAAAACCAGTTTAAACATGTTAAATTCAGTGGTTAAATGTACTGAAAGTTTTAGGAAAAAGTGTCTTGTAAATTTTCTTGTAGATTAATGTTTTTAAGCATAACATAGCAACAACAGCTGATTAATGATCAGTTATTAACTTTGAGACTAGTTAAACTATCTCTGTAGATTGCACTTTGTTTAGAACAGTAAAAACTAGATCAGTCTCGGAGATTGAATCCATCTCTGTAGGTCCAGCTGACCTTGAGGTCAAGGTGAAAGGTTATCAACCATGGTATGAGACACATTGCCTTGATATTATCTACATATTATTTACCCACATACCAAATATGAAAAGCCTACCTCTAAAGATAAAAAAGTTATAGCTTGGACACAGTTAGTTGCAGACAGATGGACGGACCAACTGATGACTATAGGGCATTGGCCTTAATAAAAAAAGAAACCTCAAAATAAAGCTTTGTCACTGACTTCTAATTCATTTTATGGATTTTTGTCTTTAAAGTGCTCATTTATTCAGTTGCCTTGATTACAGTTGTGTTGTGCATTTTTTTTAGACATTTTGGCAAAAATTTTTAAATGGTATTGCTTAATTTGATAGCAATTTTATGAAGTTGTTAAAAAAATACTGCTTTATAATAATTTTGTTTAAAAAATGTGGATCACACAATTTTGATTCTTTTTGAATAACTTTGGTGGCCCTTAAAAGGGCCAGTTTGAAAAATTGTTAATTTGTCTCATCTATGTTGCTGCTGTCAAACTGTGGCCAATTGTCCAGTCCAACAATCAGTTTCAGTATTTGTATTCCCAACTTTATATATATATGTGTATAAATTTTAACGTGTCATTCCGACGGGATTTTGCCTGTCAAAATTAAAAACTGCTACCGCGTTTGGTCGAGTTTATGGTCCTTTTGTAAATCTTTTTTTATTACACTTTTTGAAATCAACAATTATTTTCCACAGCTAAACGGCGTTGTGAAATGCGGCTGAATTTTCATTTTGGTAGATCAAATTTCCATAGGAAGTCGGCCATTTTTGTTTCTATTAAGGGGTTTAGGTTAATGTTGTTTACAAATTCGTAACGTACAATGGTATTCGGACGAACCGCGAGACTTTTCCCGCCTCAACTGCAGACGACATTACCCGAAGGATTTCGAATAGACAACAATGGAATTTTCCAAACGTACACTTCCGTTCAAAACAAGGTCAAAATTTAGTATGGACAATCGATGTCTCAAAATGAAAATTCAGCCGCATTTCACAACGCCGTTTAGCTGTGGAAAATTTATATATTTATACATGTAATTTTCTCGTCTAGAGTTTAATTAGCATTTATTTAACGTTAGTTACGATACACAAGTTGCGAGAAGTAGAGTCAAAATGTAACCTGGTTCTCTGTGCAATATTTTTCATTTACGCAAGCTTCACTTTAAAAAAAAAGTATATTAGAACCGGAAGTCCGCTTACGGTATTGAGAATATTTAGTCACAAGTTTAGCTTTTCTAAAAAGCTAACCGTCTCTTAGCTGCATTACAAATTTTATGGATTTATTAAAGTATCTGTTTTTTTTGTAATTTATCATCTTCGCTAGCCAAGGGTTACGATCCGATACTCGGATCGTAACCCTTTGCTAGCGAAGATGGTAATTTATATGTAGGATAGGTAAACAATGTACATGTATCTTGTAAGGACATTGTTTACGCTAAACTAATTATCCAATGGTGCTTGAGAGATTTTAATGCCTGTCGTCACTTCACACATGTTTTTTAAAAGCTAATTATAGTAAGTTTCGAAGCGGAGATATAGCCGTTTTTTGGCTGACAAATAAAAACTGCTTACCGCGTTTGGTCCAGCTTATGCTCCTTTTGTAGATTACAGAATGTGCAAACTGACAACAACAATTATATCCAAGTGATAGTCGGCGGTTTGAAATGCGGCAGATTTTTTCACTTTGATAGAGCACTTTTCTATAGTAAAATTTGACCTAAATTACCACGGAAGTGTATGTTTGGAAGAGTCAATTGTTATCTATTCGAAATCCTTCGGGTCATGTCGTCTGCAGTTAAGGCGGGAAAAGTCTCGCGGTTTGTCCGAATACCATTGAACGTTACGAAAGCAGACGATCTTTTTGAAAACAACGCTAGGTCCCTTTAGAAACTCAAATGGTTGACTTCCTATGTAAAATTCCCGTAGCAAATGTCAAGGCCGATTTCGGATATTTCAACAACAAAGGCATAATATAAAATATGGACGTGCTAACGTGTAGATTTTTTTCAAATCGGATTTTAGCACTATAAAGGTACAGTATGGAATAATAAAAAAATGCAAGCAAAACGCCGAGCGCATGGGGGGGTGTAACATTTAGTATAAATAAAAGTTGACTCCCTTAACAAATATTTAAAATGAGCGGTAAAAATATGTTTTGTTAAATTTGCATCAATATCAGAACGAAAATAAAGATACAGAACATATAATTTTGTCATAACCCAAACAACTTTAAAAAGTAGGGAGATTTTGGTACAATGTTTACCTTTTAATTGTTCACTGACCAATGCATTGAATGAAATAGAAGTCAATAAGTGGAACGTAACATAACTACACTAAAATACTGATTACAACCCCGATTCAACCTAAGAATATATCGAAATTTCAATGTAAACCAATGAAACGACAAAAATATTTATAGATTGAGTAAACCACCCAATCAAGTAACAGAGAGTCATTTACTCCGAAGACTGATCGTCATTTGACTATGTATACCGTCTCCCATGGGAGACGGTAAAAATGGAGGAGAGAAAATATCCTCCAAACAAAAAAAAAATACATTTTTAAAGGGAAAAGATTTGAAATTGTCTTAAGTAATTTTAGGTAATGAAATTTAAATTCGTAATACCTAGAAGTCGTTTTGTTGCACACTCTTCACCTACAAAGGAGATTTTTGGGATGTTGCGTAACCTGGTCTCCTGGTGCAATATTTTTCATTGACGCAAGCTTCACTTCAAATATATCGAAATACGAAATACGAAATATTTATTTGTTGTAACACATTTACAGTAAATGGTTATAACACAAACAATACACATAGTACATAGATATATATGATTATTAAACTAATATTATAATAAACTCATAGACTACTGACTATAACCAGATATATGTGTAAACTTGGGGCGACAGTGTCAAGCATTCGCAGGCATTAGTTACAATTTGTAATACATGTAATAATATTTATATATATATAAAAAAAAAAAATGGATGATAGTATGGTGGATTAACTAGATTCCTGACATTTATTTATATAGTCAATTACTGCTTTCAGTATTATTTTAGAGTTGCTATTTAGAATATTAATTATATTATTTTCATTTAAAACTTTAAAGTTTTTCAAGGTACTATTGACCTTTTCAATCAGTTCTGTTCTATAAGTTCTATAAGAAGGACAGTGAATAAAAAAGTGCATTTCATCTTCAATTTGGTTATTGAAAATCTTATAGGCTAAACTGTTTTTAGAGTTAGAAATGTGGTCAAGAAATTTTAGAGTTGATAGTTTTATCTTTTCTCTTAAGGGATACCTGTTGAGTTCAGCTAGACATGCAACATTTGTAGCCTTGCTATGAACTCCAAGTATTTCTTTAATAAACTTTATATGTAGATGTTCAAAGGTGTCTGTATCCATCAAATTGCAATATGGCCCCCAGACTTCACACCCATAGAGTGTTATAGGGGCGACTAATGTGTCAAATAGTTTTTCTAATAAGTTGCATGGATTATTAAGTCCTATAGTTTTCTTTATTTTAAACCATGCTTTACGTCCCTTCTCCATTAATAATTTGGTTGTAAGATTTATGTTACCTGTATGTTTTAAAGTTATACCAAGATAACAATATGAATTTACAGTTTCAAGAAAAGTATTATTAATGCTGAATGAATTTAAGTGGGTTTTGCCATTTGAATTAAAAATAATGACTTTTGACTTCTGTTCATTTATCTCCAACTTCCAAGAGGAGCAGAATTGATTCAAAGCATCAAGGGATGTTTGTAAACCCTTTTCGGTGCTTGACAGTAATATAATATTATCTGCATAAAGAAGAGAATTAATTGAGATGTTTCCAATAGTTATTGGGTCTGTTTGGCAATTATTCAAATTTGAAACAACATCATTAACATAGAGATTAAATAGTATGGGACTAAGTACGTCACCTTGTTTTACTCCACATTTTGAGACAAATTTTCGGCTTAAACTGTTTTGGAATTTTATTCTACAGACAGGGTCTTGATACATTGAGTGTATTATTTTAAAAAATCTTTTTTGGGAAATGGTTTACCGATAGTTTGTAAAAGAGACCTTCACGCCAGACTGTGTCAAAAGCCTTCCTTAGATCAATGAAAGCAGCAAATACTTTCTTTTTATTGGTTTTGTATGTGTCAATGATTGATTTGACAGTGAAAATGTGATCTGTGGTCCTGGATTTTTCTTTGAAACCGATTTGATTTTCATAAATGAGATTATTATTGTCGGTGAATTTTATGATTCTTGCTAATAAAACCTTGTTAAATAATTTTCCTAGATTTGAGGTTAGTGAAATTCCTCTATAATTTGACGGATTAGCTTTATCACCTTTTTTATGTATTAATGATATATAACTTTCATTCCATAGTTTGGGGAATTGACCTTTTTTGAAGATTAAATTAAACAGTTTTTGAAGCGGGTCAAGTAATTGATTTGTTCCATATTTAAGCATTTCATTAGAAATTAGATCACTGGCTGTTGATTTTCCATTTTTTAGGGTTTTAATAGCTTTAGTAATTTCCTCTTTATTAATGGGTTCATCATATAAATTCATGTTGTGCTCCTCTATTTTATCTAAATTTTCCATATACTTGTTTAATTGAGCTCTTATAGATATGTGAAATTTGCTGTCTGGGGTATGATCAGAATGTTTATTGATGTTTTCAAAGAATTGGATAAACTCTTCTTTATTTGAAATATTTTCTTCATTATTTGTAGTTGATTTATTAAGTTTATTAACAAGGTTCCAAAATCTTTTTTGGTCATTGTCAATATTTGAACAGATCTTGTCACAAATTTTATTTTTAAATCTTTTTTCTTCTTTTTTACAAGTTCTTCTGTATCTAGAAAGAAAAGAGTAGTATTTTATTCTATATTGTGTGTTATTAGGGTATTTGTTCACTAAAGTGAGGTAGCTTTTCACTGTGTTTCTGAGATCATGACAAGATTCAGAAAACCATTCATTCTTTTTTGTCTTTTTCTTTTTGGAGGGCAATTTTCCCTTAATGAATTTGGCAGACATTGTGGCTGCATCGTGTAGTACTGAATTGAGTTTTGTTAAGGCTGAATCAATAATTTCGTTATTATCATATAAAAAATCTTCAAGTTTAGTTTTTATTGGCTCGCTTTGAATGTTTGCTTTATAATTTTCAATTGCTGTATTGTCCCAGATATATTTTCCTGGAAATGGGGTCAGATCACTTCTATCTAGTTTATTATAAAAGCAAGTTAGTAGGCAACAGTTAATTAAACAATGATCAGATATATTTGTTAGTTCATTTACTGTAAAACTACAGATGCCATGTAATAGGTCTGTAGACACAAGAGTATAGTCAACAACACTACTACCATTGTAGGTTGTACAAGTATATTTTCCTTGAATATCTCCAATTGTACGACCATTAAGGATTCTTAGACTTGTTTCTTTGCAAAGATTAATTAGCTCTTTACCACTTTTATTGGCTGATTTCTTGTCCATGTTATTTCGTGGGGAGGGGGAGTCAATTATATAATTTTGATCATTAAAATGGGGGTGCTCAGAGTCATCGGTGACAACGAAATCTGGAATTGAGTTTGTGTAGGCGTTGAAATCACCTTGAACTATTATATCACCTAATGAACTGTAGTGTTCAATATCACTAAGCAGTATTGAGTATAACTCGTTTAGGTCTTGATTGTTACTTGTTGAATTTTCTGGTGAAAAATAAACGATTCCAAGGAAGACATCTCGTTTAAGATTGAACAAAGATTTAAAAAGTTTAATCCAGACAATATCAGTATTTTTAATGGGCAATTTGGATATTCCATTTTTAAGTTCAGATTTGACATATATAGAAATGCCACCAGAAGATCTTCTGGCTTTTTTATGTTTTTTCCTTGTACTATTAGATAATAAAGTAAAACCATTAATATTAATTTCAGGGTTGTCACTGCCGCACCAAGTTTCAACTAAACTTAATGCATGCACTTTACACACATCTTTAAGAAATGCATCATCCATGGCTTTGTTATTAGTAAATCCATGAACATTCCACATTGCAATATTTAGATTTGCATAATTTTTGTCAATGGCTTTAGGCATTTATGGAAAAGATGACCATTTGAGGGTGTAAAATGGGTTTGTTAATGAGTGCTTTGGATAGTTTTCATTGGGTTTGTTAATGAGTGCTTTGGATAGTTTTCATTGGGTTTGTTAATGAGTGCTTTGGATAGTTTTCATATATCCGAAGGCCGCTTAGGCTAAAGAGGATATCATCGTCAGGGTATCAGAATAGGATGTTGCGTAGACATTGGAGATTAAAACTGAAAACTTCCGGTTGCAAGATTTTTTTACAACTCTATAGTATCATAGTCATAGGGATACTTCTACCATTAAGCGAGCTATCGCTCGCTATTTACTGCAGACAGGATTCAAACAGTAAAAACCGGACTAAAATTGAAAGTCAGAACTGAAAGTTTTTTTCCTAATAAATAAAAGTAATCATAGAGTGCGACATTATGTATTTAGTGTAATAAATTAATTAATGAACTGTTTTAGACACAAACAATGTTATAAATGCGAGTAATGTGAAGGCAAACGGGGGCAGATCCAGGAATTTGTGTTAGGGGAGGCGTAAAAGTTCGGCGAGGTGTCTGGGCCGCTTAAGGCCCACTACAGGTCCAGGGAAGCGCACTAGTAGGGGTCCAGAAGAGGGCGAAACCCCCCTCCCCGAAGCTCCGGGAATCTAAGCATTTGGAAGCCATCCAGACAAAGCTTTCTAGACTCGTTTTTTACTATTGCCCCTTCTTTTAGCTGGCTTTATTTTTCAACTATGACCATAAATAATGAATTTTCTTGAATGAAATATCATATTCCTTTTCCTTTTCTCCAATTTTAACCGTCTTGTTCTATCTCTCGCTCTCTCTCTCTTTTGGGAGGGGGCGTACGCCTGGTGCGTCTTTCCTTGGATCAGCGCCTGTCAAACAATTCCTATTATGTTGACCTGATTGTTGGTATCATGTATATGTCAAATACTAGCTGCAAAATCGTAGCTCTTGAGGTTGCTTTTAAATTAATATTTAGAATGATGTTTGTTTGTTTTGTTTGAGGGTGTTTAACGCCACTTTCAGCAATTTTTCAGCTATATCATGGCGTCCAGTTTTTATTGGGGGAGGAAGCCGGAGTACCCGGAGAAAACCCCCGACCTGCGGTAGGAAAACTGGCAATCCTTGTCAATTAAGATTGGAGTCGAGTACACCCTGCCTGCAGTGAGAATCGAACCCGCAATCTCAGTGTTGACAGACCACGTGATCAATAGTAGACGAACTACCTTGACCACTCGGCCACCGGGGCCCCTATTTAGATTGAGTAAGAGTCTTTGGTTGCACACACACAAAAATCCAAATGAAAAAAAGCAACCCCAAGAGCTACGATTTCGCAGCTATTCATATCCATGCTAGATAAGTTATCTAGAGAGACTTTTTTCAGTATTTCAAGATGAGCTAGAAGCTGATCGACACGTAAAGCATTGTCTATTATGCATGTTATGCATATTTACGTGATGGGGCATTAAACATGTTGAAATTATATGTACACTTTTAATGTTATGAATGATGTATATACATTTTGTACAGAATGTTTTGGTCTGGTTGTCAAAACCGGCTATAATATTGTACCTAGGAGAAAAGATTATATATACTCATATATGTCTTTTAAAGACTTACTGGTTTTTTTATTAATGTACATAATATTTAAATTTTAATTTATTATTAACTATTGGCCCTCGTAATTCTTTTTAGAATTACTATTGCAATGTTTTTATCTTTTGTATTTTACATATGAAATGCCAGAGGTGAGAATTTAATCAAATAGAATTCGTACCAGAACGAATAATCGTACCGCTCGATTTCATCATCGGCGTATGTATCATCTGATTTAGTCACTGATGACGAAGTTAGTTCTGGCATAGCTAATTTCCAGGTATTCAGATCGCCTTATTATGTTTTCCAACTTTTAAACTACAGGCTCCCAGGAGCCTGTATCGCTCACCTGAACCAGAAACCAAACAACCCTTTTTTATCCAGCTTTTCGTTGCTATAAGGAATTGCCCAACAATTCTGCAAAAACCATTAATTTTGACCTTTTAAGGGAAATAACTCCTATAAGGAGGAGCTTTTGATGCTTAGAGGGAGAAGGGCGGTTCCCTTCAAATTTGCTGTACCTGTTATACTTTTTTAACTATCAGTCGAAAACTCCCTCGACTCCCACCCCTCCCACCTTTTTTCATTTTTTCTATTTTAAGCCAACGTAGCTATGTAGGTAGTCAGGTGTCATGATTAGCACAATTTTGGTAGAGGACGCCCTAAAGATGATATGTGCAATGTTTCAAAGCAGTCCTTTCATTGGTTAAAGAGGAGAAGATTTTTTAAAATCAAGTAAAATTGATTAAAAAAATGTTCAAGGAGAATAATTCCTAAACGGTTCATCAGACCATCTTGACCTTATCGTCATTTTTGTAGCCCTCATAGAGCAGAACAATTAAGCAATGCTAACTTTTTCTCTAGTTCTAATAATTTTTAAGATTTTGAGGCAAAAATGTCAAAAATAATCAATTTGGACAATTAAAGGGCAATAACTCCTATAAGGATTCATCATACAACTTCAACCCAATGGAGTGTTTCGTAGAGCTTTTGATGCAGATGAAGGCATGTCTCTTCGGTTTTAATGTATCTGTTACACTTTTTTAAATAAAAGCCAAAATCTGTATTTTACCCCCACCCTCCGTCCTATTTTTAGCCATGGTGGCCATGTTGGTTAATCTTCAGCCATGGTTGGTACAAACTTGGTTGAGGACATTTGACGGATGATGTGTACAAAGTTTCAAAGCAGTACTTTCAGTTGTTTCAGAGAAGATTTTAAAAAATCAATTAAAACCGATTACAAAAAACAGTTCAAGGGGAATAACTCTTAAACGGTGAATCAGACAATCTTGACCCTAAAGTCATTTTTGTAGCCCTCATAGAGCAGAACAATTAAGCAATGATAACTTTTTCTCTAGTTCTAATAATTTTCAAGATTTTGAGGCAAAAATGGCAAAAATCATCAATTTTGACCCCCCTGTTCTATTTTTAGCCATGGCGGCCATGTTGGTTGGTCTGAGGCCATGATTTGGGCAAACTTGGTAGAGGACATTTTATTGATGTTGTGTGCAAAGTTTCAAAGCAATCCCTTCAGTGGTTTTGGAGGAGAAGATTTTTGAAGAAAAGTTAACGACGACGACGACGAAAGTGATGGCAATAGCTCACCTGCCCCTTCGGGTTAGGTGAGCTAAAAACGCATCTTAGCATCTATAAATATATTCCTGCACTTCTTATCTTGTAAGCGTATAAATACAATTTACCAGTTTTATTCTCAGGTTTATTTTGTAGTCTGTGGATTGTATAAACGAGATTTCCTTTTACAAAAGCCATCGTCTGTAACCCACGCTATATTTCTTAACGTCTTAACCCACGGTAGATCCCATAACGTCGGTTAACACACAGTAGATCCCATTGCGTCGGTAATTTACGGTAAATTCCATTACGTCTGTAACCCATGGTAGATCCCATTGCGTCGGTAACCCACGGTAGATCCCATTGCGTCGATTACCCACAGTAGATTTCATTACATCGGTAACTCGCAGTAGATCCCATAAAGTTCTTACAAGTGACACCTAGCAATAACACAATTGTTTTCGTTCATTTTCAGATGAAACTACCTTAAAAACATTGACAAGAGCTACAATTCGATTGTTGTGTAATTTCATGGGAGCAACACACCCAATTAATATTGTCGTTTGGTTATAACTGGTACAGATAAAACTTTTTACACCCCCATAGGTTTCTATTTTAAACTAAATCTTGTGGTCCAGGTCATCTTGGATGTTAAATACGTCGAGTCACAGAGGTTCATCTTTGATAGATAATCAAGTATGCATTGGGGTATCTATATTAACCAGGAACCTATAAATCATTATAGTTATACTAGTCCCATTATTAACCAAAAAGACTAACTTGCATTTGGCGAGGAGTTACAATCAACGAAAGTTGGAAGTCTACTCCCCCCCCAGGTCATTTCCCTGTTCATGACGTTCCTGCGGATTTTTTCTCCAGTAAAAACAGACAATATTTGGTGTACAATAGGTTGAGGGACATACAAAAGGCTGCATAAACCTATTTCTGTCTTTAATTTTATTTCAATACGTACGTTCAGAATGAAAATAACACACCTAGATGAACACGAAGTTTTCCTCCCCGGTTCTTTTGTGTGTAAGAATACCCAGCTTGTTGTTGGAAAAGGAATTTTTACAGTTAGCAAATCAGTTTTAAAACAATACAACGATCCATTTGACTTTTAAGTTTGACAACAATATCATCTGTGAAGTTGAATAAAGGGTTATATATTTCCTCACACTAAAAGTGTATTGCTGTGTAAGCAGGTAACCTATCTCATTTGGACAGATTTTTGGTCCATATCCGTACACTTACCCCTGGTTTGCTCTGGATGATAACATATAAAAAAATAGTTGTTTGAATTATGTTGTATTATACAGCTGAAATATTGCATGAAGTATATTTAATTGAATATATTCTTGTAAATCTAACAGAAAGGATATAAAGGTTGTGTTTGACACAAAACAATAAGTCTCCCCTACATTTTTTCCATAAGGTTATGATCAAGCATACATTAAAAAGGGTCCCATCAAAATATGTAAATTTCCATACAATAATAAGAAATCATGCAAAGTTTCATGGCATTACTATTTAATGTGTTGTAGGAGTTTTAGGTCAGAAGGCAACTGTGTTTTGCAATGATACATAAATGTTTGAATGCATATTTACTATACTTCTTTAGGCAACACCCAGGACGATATTATATAAATACCTTCCCCAAAACAAACATTTTGTTTTCTGCCAACTGTATAAAATGCCAACAAATACATATACAGCATAGTGACAAAAATTATTAAATTTTCACCATATTGTACCTTTGTGTTCACTATTTTTTGTTTTCTCAATGAAAGTTGAAGTTAGAACCACCTTTATAATAAACAAGTGTGGACACAGAAAAACGTCTCGCCTGCATTCCGCATCAGTAACAAAAATAAATTTCGTCATAAGCATTACGTAAATAGCATTAAATATCAGCAGCGACCTGTATACGAAATATTGTCACCATACCATGCATAGTTACAGGGGAACAGCTGTAACCCAAAAACCTTAACGTAGTCGCTGGACCGTGAAATTGAGGTCAAGGTCAGGTGGAACCTACCAGACAGTCATGTACTATTCATCAGCAACCTATATACTAAATATTGTCATCCTACCATGCGTAGTTACAGAGGAACTATCATAACCCAAAAACTTTAATGTAGTCGCTGGACCGTGAAATTGAGGTCAAGGTCAGGTGACACCTACCAGACAGTCATGTACTAGTCTTCAGCAACCTATACACCAAATATTGTCATCCTACCATGCGTAGTTACAGAGGAACTGTCGTAACCCAAAAACTTTAACGTAGTCGCTGAACCGTGAAATTGAGGTCAAGGTCAGGTGACACCTACCAGACAGTCATGTACTAGTCATCAGCAACCTATACACCAAATATTGTCATCCTACCATGCGTAGTTACAGAGGAACTGTCGTAACCCAAAAACTTTAACGTAGTCACTGGACCGTGAAATTGAGGTCAAGGTCAGGTGACAGGTGACTGACTGGCAAGTACTCATCATAAGCTACCTCTGGACCAAATTTGATGGACCTAGGGCGTGGGCTTACAAAGATATGAAGCAAGATGTCAAGTGTTTATGCCGCCGCCGCCGGATTCCCCTACATATGTCTCGCCTCCAGCGACATTTGTCGCAGGCGAGACAAAAATCATGCATGGCATTGTGAAACAACAATCATGTCTGTTTACTACCAAAATATATTGGGTTCAAGAGTTAAGAAACAGTTAAATATACAGTTTTTTTTCTTCTAATTCTACGTACTAAATATGTAAATAATTATTTACAAATAAAAGGAAAGCATTTTGAAACACATTCTATTGGTATACATTATAAAAATAACTAAAAACATTTCATGAAAAACATCCTATGTTTCAAATAAAAAGTTCAGGAGTTTGACAATAATTCAGTTATAACAAAATAATATTTCACATTAACTAAATAAAATCTAATGACTCTGCTGAGCTGAGTTGTACTGTGTACTAACTAAAATAAAATATGTCATCTATCCAGCTATTCCATGGGAAAGAAAATGTGGTTGTACATGACAAACCTATAATTTTATAGTTAAAATAAGTAAGCCTGACTTAAACCCCAAACAAATTATATCATACAATACCTTCTCAAGTGTAACATTTCCACGAGTCAACATTGTATACTATTTAGATGTAATTTTGCTGATTTTGTTCAAACTGTAAACAATGAAACAACTGCTTTTTAAAAGCTGTGTAAAAGAAAATGAAGGCTTGCTATTAATTAATTATAACTTGACCAAAGTTTTGTAAAAGAACCTTCAATTTATGAATGTACTCTGTCGTGGCTTTCCAGATAACAATGCAGACTCGTAGTTTAATAGCACAAACAAAATGTAAACTGAATGAAAAAGTGCCCTGTCTCTTCTATGCATAAAAAATAGGCGATAAATAAATATGTACAAAAACAAACTATCGAAAAAAGACATTATATGTTAATATACAACTACATGTGAATTTCAAACATTGCTAACGTCAATCACTGTTTTATTGCCACAGAAGTTTTGCCAATAAACTGGGTTATCTGCACAGCACATGCAATATTTTTTAAAGTGAATTATAATAACTTTAGTAAAGGAAATGTTGAAATAGAGGTTGTATGAATAATATAATCAAGAAGGTAAAATATACAATTGACACTGCAAACCACTGTCTATATTACATATGACATTGTATATGAAATGTGTTTCTGATTTGATTGTTTCTGACAAGAAAAAAAACAAATACTAGTACTTGAAACATGAAACACTACATCACAAGCACTAATATACATGAAATAACGTAATCAACATATTGATTTAAATTGGATGCAAATTCAACAGAAAATTCCATGAATGTTTCGGGTATCCATGATGCGTATGAGGCTGTCAGTTTACACCTTTTGAACACAAATACATTAAATAAGTTTTCTTCATCTGACATCAAAACATTAAAGTGACTTGACAATCTGACAGTCATGCTCGAATTATCAGCGTTTACACATTCCAAATTAAACTATAATTAAAAATTTAATTATTAATATATACCCCTCATGCTTAACCCAGAAAATAATTTACTAAAAATTTAAATATTCAAACATTTTGATAACTTTGTGACTACCATCTTTGAGAATAAGATGCAGTTGCAATAAACTAATGAAGAATAATTGTATATTTGTTTTGTTTTTGGATTTAGCGATAACATATCAACTTAAAATTTTTAAAATGTACTAGTAATTTTATTGTACTGGAAAAAGGTGCAAAAAATAGTCAGAATCAGTTTGAAGTGGACCACTTCTTGAAACTTCTTTAAATGTCAAGGAGTAAATCCTGGTGACAAATCACAATCTTGGACTGCTGGACTTGGTGATCTGACATTACGGAACTTTTGATGCATCCCATTAATGAGGGCTTTATATAATGGTGTGGCGGTGCTATAACCATTATACAGACTGGATGGACTTCCTCTGGAACGAGGCTGTTTTTTAGGTGTACCTCCAGGAGATCTGTAATAAAACAACATATCCAATTTTGGCCACATTATCAATAACATGTATTGAACACTAATAGATTAGTTAAATATCAAAAATTAAAATGGGTCAATATTAGCACTTGGTGTTGCTACTGTAAATCTATGTTGACCAGTTTCTGTATAAAGAATAGTCAGAAATGTTCTTATATGCCTACTTAATGCAGCATACTTAGAATGTACCAATTATAATATCAGGATTGAACCTAAATTTCCTGTACTACAGGTACCAACAATGTCACACTCTTGACAAGCACATTACAGGTACTTATACTGCCACAGAAGAAGCTGCTTCATTGGTACACAGTTTTTTGTCCTTTGGTCAATGCTATTTCCACAAAGAATGAATTTTGTTAAACTGTTCTTGTCCTGAATACAGCTAAAATACTGCTCACTGGACTTGAAGCAAATACTCAATCATAATAAATTATAGTTGTAATCAATCATGTTTTGTTTTTCCTGTGCAATTTTTGCTGTGATTTTTTTGGACTTTGCTTTTTTTCTTTCTAAATATTTCCCCCAATTATTTTCATAAAATGTACTAAATCAACATAGAATTTACCGTGGCTGCAAAGAGGGTTTCAGTAGTTTGTTTGGATTAATAGAAAGGAGTTCTTCATGGAGACTACTCAATGATCCAATAGACTTCCATGTTCCCATTGATGAAATTGACCTACAAAGAAATATCTATCATTATTAATGTTATTTTAGGAAACAACTCATGAGGACAGTGATTCCCTAGGAAACAACTAATGATGTGGACAGTGATTCCCTAGGAAACAACTAATGATGTGGACAGTGATTCCCTAGGAAACAACTAATGATGTGGACAGTGAGTCCCTAGGAAACAACTAATGATGTGGACAGTGATTCCCTAGGAAACAACTAATGATGTGGACAGTGATTCCCTAGGAAACAACTAATGATGTGGACAGTTATTCCCTAGGAAACAACTAATGATGTGGACAGTTGATTCCCTAGGAAACAACTAATGATGTGGACAGTGATTCCCTAGGAAACAACTAATGATGTGGACAGTGAGTCCCTAGGAAACAACTAATGATGTGGACAGTGACTAATGATGTGGACAGTGACTAATGATGTGGACAGTGAGTCCCTAGGAAACAACTAATGATGTGGACAGTGATTCCCTAGGAAACAACTAATGATGTGGACAGTGAGTCCCTAGGAAACAACTAATGATGTGGACAGTGATTCCCTAGGAAACAACTAATGATGTGGACAGTGATTCCCTAGGAAACAACTAATGATGTGGACAGTTATTCCCTAGGAAACAACTGATGATGTGGACAGTGATTCCCAAGGAAACAACTAATGATGTGGACAGTGATTCCCTAGGAAACAACTCATGAGGACAGTGATTCCCTAGGAAACAACTAATGATGTGGACAGTGATTCCCTAGGAAACAACTTATGATGTGGACAGTGATTCCCTAGGAAACAACTAATGATGTGGACAGTTATTCCCTAGGAAACAACTAATGATGTGGACAGTGATTTCCTAGGAAACAACTAATGATGTGGACAGTGATTCTCTAGGAAACAACTAATGATGTGGACAGTTATTCCCTAGGAAACAACTAATGATGTGGACAGTGATTTACTAGGAAACAGTTAATTATGTGAATAGTGATTTCCCAGGAAACAACTAATGATGTGTTAACTGTATCATGGCTTTGGTAATTAACTTGTGATTTTTCAGGTAGCATATTTTATAAATTTTTTACATGCATATTATGCATGCATATATGTCTTTTTCTGTGCTTGTTTGGTCTGAGAAAGGGGTGTGGACAATACACTGGAAAAATATGCCAAGCATAAAAAAGCAAAGGGTTACTGCACATGGAGTGACACAATAGAATTGGTAAGGGATACGATGTAGCATATGGGGACATGATGCTTGCTACATGTCATGTGACCGTTTCTAGACCAATCTAATTGCTATATTACTACAATTAAATTATCATAATGGAATAAAACTTGTAACTTACAATGTCCATAACAGCATACTAAATGTCATAGACAAACTGTAAGGGGTCTGACAAGATACACTGTGTCATGAACTTACCCTCTTCTGTCATCTTTGTTTTTTATTCTCAAACTCTGAGGTGTTTCTATCTGTAAATAACAAAAGAACCCTATTAATTCCACAACCTGCATTTATGGAAGATAAACTAATTACATAAATTATACAAAAATAAACAGTATGTGAAAGTTACCTTAAAGTAGGAAATCAATTTCATTTCAGATGCCTTCAATTTATCTGTTTTTTATGCAAATTGTGCTTTTTTAACATTTTACTGTTCATTTCAGTAAAATCCAAGAAAAATATATTGGCTATGAAGGGCTCTTCCATTTAAACACAAGACACTTTAAATTGCTGCTATGGGTGGGGAGTTTGAAATGCCTTCCCTAGCTACTTTATTTTTAAATAAAATGGCCCTTAAAGATCTATATAAATACAAGTACTCCATTCATGTGCACTACATCCATTGTGGTATATCAAAGAGATTTTTGCAATGACCTCATCAATCAGATTTCTGCTATGAGGTCAGCAGATCTGTCCATTATTAACATGTTAATTTTCAAGAGTTTTACCCACAAGAAATACAGCAAAGATGTTGCACTAATAAAAAATTTGAAGTTTATATATTACTTGTATATTCCTATCTTTAAGAGGGGTCCTAAGTCTTGTTGGGGTTGGTAATTCCATAGATTGCTTCCCCTGATCTTTTGTCGGAGTTTTCTGTTCTTTTTTTACTGACGGTGGTGGAAGAGGAGGAGCTGGAGGTACAGAATTCTCATCAGAACTCTTCAGTCTTTTGGCAGCTAATCTTTGGGAACTTCTTCTACCTTTAGATTCTGGAGACAAATTATTACAAAAGATTTTAAAACAAGTCATAATTAAAGTAAATACTTGTAAAAATGTAAAACATATTTTGTTAAATAATTTACTAAAGAGATGAGAATAAACCAGAGGCTCTCAAGAGCCTGTATCATACAACCGATTTATGTTGGCATTAAGAATTTATGAAGTATGGATTGATAAATGTATTATGTTCATCCTTCTAAATAAAAAAAAAATTATGCAATAAATCAATGCTGACATCATTGGGGACAAAGTTATATCTCATGCTTAATGATTATCAAAGGCCAGTCTCAAATGACACAATCATAAACTGACTATTAAAGGTTGTTACCTTTTTTAAATAGGAATGTCACTTGGTTGTAGTTATGGACTGTCCAAATGCAAATAATCTTGATAAACAAAGTTTGTTTTCCCTATCCAAAAACTCTTAAGGGCTGTTTCAGCAAAACACACATTGGACTGGGGGGAGGCACTTAAAAATTAGAAGACCCTCTATAGAAGTTTAATTTTTTAACTCCTACCCTACCATAGAGGTGAATTAAGAAACTGTACAATCACAGATAGAAGCAAATAAATTAATGATGTTGATCTTTGAGGTTTACCTTTGAACTTGTAAATGAATGCTCCAAAACATGTATTTTGGAGCCAGGAACAAACTTTTGCAACATCCCAAGAGGCAGCAATTGTTTTTAATTATGTTCCAGATTTTCAGATCGCTTCCTGGTTTTAAATGTAATAGTCTGAAAGCACCGGAAGTAGGAAAAAATGGAAAATGTAATCCAATTGCAAGCAGGGCTCACACTAGGTGAAAAAAATTGGGAGGAGTCACTTCACTTTTTTCAGGCTGACAGGAAGAAGTTGCATTATATGTCACAAAAGTGTCCTGTTTTGTTTGATTGTTTGTTTTTTTAAATGAGTTTTGGCATTTGCAGTTTTATTGTTATATGGTTTCATTTTAGCAGTTTAAATTACTGAGGATAAGTAACAAAGAGTAATCAGTATACTTATATAACACATTTTCATAAATACATGTACTGTGAAATACTTTTTATTCGTGGGGTATCAATTTTCGTGGTTTTCGTGGAGGCCTCGGACCACGAAATTAAAAATCCAACAAAGAATAAAACTTCATTAACCAATGGGAACTTGGGAACAACGATCTGAAAATGTCCGAGATCGGACATTTATTTGTAAATGTAATATATGATTTTTGTGGTTCGATCCATTACTAATGTTCAGCTCAAAATCCATATTAATGATTATGTTACAGGTTTCATGTTGGAATTGTGTTTTTATTAAATGTAGGTATTATTTAATTGTAAAGTGTACGAAGAAACATAGACTTCCGGTCAAGTGGGGATATATGAGGTGTTCATTTTGGATGTTAAAAAGTAACAAATTATTATCGGAATTATGAGTTTGGTTGCTCCTTTAAACATAAATTAAAATAACAAATAAAATATTTAAAAGATAAGCTATAATTTATCTTTATTATTGCATATCAATAACACACAATATCAAATGGATGTTGTGATAATATCGATCGTGGCACAAATGACATTAAATTACACCTTTGTATTTATTGCCACTCAACACATGAAGTGACAAATGCCCTTCGGCTAGGGATGCTTCTATAGATAACAATTAGAGAATTAAATAGACTCAAAGTAGTTTTTATTGCAATTATTCAATTTATAATTATAAATTATTTATAATTAGCTATTGATTTCCTTGTTGTTAATTTTACATTCGTTACCACGCGCGTAAACAACATCATGTAATGAAACTGTTTTGTCTTCTTTCTATGTTGATGTTTATTATCAACAGTGAAAATGATTCTGCTGTAATCATTTATTTTGATTGCTACCTCACTTTTTGCATTTTCGGAAACCGTCAGACCACGAATTTAAGAACCCACGAACATGTAAAATTTCACCAAACCACGAAAATTGATACCCACGAATTTAAGTACTTTCACAGTATGAAACATAACAGTAAAAAAATCAACTTTCACAAAACTGTTCATTAAAATAAATATTTTTTTGTCATTAGTACACAAATTGATTGAATTATAAATGTGTAAAAGTAGAAAATTACATCAATGTAACACATAATATATTATGTAGTTAATTTAAAATTCACTATTAAAAGTATTAAACATATTTAACTTAAATTTTTAAAAAAGTTACTGCCAAATACTTATTTTTATTATGTTTTTATCATTGCAATACTCATTTGAACACTATCAGCATCATAGTTGCAATCTCTTCTCAAAAATATGAAGATTTCTTACCTAAATGGGAATAAAATTTGAGACAACATAATGCGATTGTACAAATTGAAAGGGTGACTTCATTTCCCTTTTGGAGATGATCGAGGGCGAAGTGGGAACCACGATAATGCGACTTCTCCCGAGTCACCGTCCAGGCAAGTTTAGATTCTTTTGGAAGTCCATTTCAACTCATTGATTCGACGACTTTCGACACTCAGTTTAACAAAAATCTTCGATTTTACATATCACCCACCCATAGCATTTTGATAAGTTAAGCAATCTACCAAAGATGCAATTTCCATTGAACCATAACCATGTATATTTTTTTTTGTTTTGCCGTCCCCGGGTCCCATGTATGTTTTGCTGGAATAGCCCTAAGGTATACCAAACAGACATTAATTTTATGCTAGAATAAACATCAAACGACCATTTTATCCAGAAAAATAACTATAACGAAAAGCTCAAATGATATTCAGTAGTCCTTATATTTATAATTTTTTTAATACCAGATCCTAAACAAAAGATGACTAAGAAATGGTATTAAACTCGATATTCTGTTTGTTTTATATTTCTATGCCTCCTAAATGGAAGAATTTTTACTGATAAGTTGTGTCCCCTAGATATGACTGAATGCAACAGACTAGTCTCGACAGAATACATTGACTGATAATAACTAAACAGTCAATATTAGGCAAACTTTACTTATTGACAGAAAAAAAAAACCTTAAATGTGACATGTTTTAGGGGAAGAATGGAAGCAACCAAAAACATAAATATTTTTAATTCAGACATAAATATATTTTCAAAGTTCAAGCCAAGTGTTGCCTATATAGTTCTGAATTTTTCTCTATATAATTATTTAGATTGTACCTAATGAATATTCAAATGCTTTTGTCATTCCTTCTTTTAGTTCTGATATTTTCTCTTCACATTCTTCTTCACTCACCGCAAACCTGGAGTTGACATCTTGTCCCATCATACTCAACATTTTTAACTGTAAAAAAAACACCCAAATCATTACAGTTGAAACAAAATTATTTTTTATTAGCATATATTGTGTGTCCCTTTAAACATATTTCAGGGAAAACATTGAAGTAAAATCAAAGCAAGATATGAACAGATAAGTTAAGCTACTATGGACTCAACAATTTTATGATTGAGTTATGATAACGAGTGACACCACACATTAACTAAGCATGATGTTTAAAATTACATAACTATTGTAATGTGTAAGCCAAAACAAACACAACAGATGCCTTAAAAGTCCAAGTTGATAGGCTACAGAAGGCTACAGAGAATGTAATCATTTGAAGGATATATATCTATTTATAAGGGATACTGTTAATTTTTTTTCAAACTAGGAACCTGTGAGCTACTGCTCACTAAGTATATCCCAGCTATTCACATCACCGAATTGACTAAGTCAGTAAACAGGAAGTAGTTGTGATAAGTAGTTGCAGACAAAACTGTCACAAAAATTTTCATCTACTGACACTTAATGCATGTTTTTAGCAAGGATTTTTTAACCATTAGTCACTTTTTCAAACATAATATTCATCTTCTCTATGTAATTAAATGTTAAAGAAATTTCTTTTTACGACTTTGAAGATGTGCGTGGAAAATGCTATGTTGAATCATTTTTCTGTATATGGGTAATGTGACATAATTTTATTATAAATGTGCTAATTTGCATAATACAACAACCATTCCGTAGTAAGAATCCAGTAATTTACATATGTATTACACAAGATGCAACACGCCATTCAGTTTCGGGTTTCTCAACGTTTTTCATGTAGTAAACGTAATTAAAAAGAGACACGAATGTCAATTAATACACAACGCACACCGGGTTATTAAAAACGGCAATAACTATCATAAGGTATCAATAATGATTTATTTTAAACACGAAACCAATAAAAAAATGGTGACACTGTCGAAAGATATCCAGATGGACCATGTCTGATTGTATATGCAACTTCTTTTGGGCATCAAATGAGGGGATTCACTCCCACTCTGCTACATTACGAGTAATGGGACTAAATTCGTACCCTCTCGAAAAAAAAAGCGAGGGTACGATAATTCGTTCTATATAAATGCATGCAAGATTACAATAAACATCAATAAATATTGAATACTTTCTAGCCCCATTTTATAACATATATCATGTATTCAATGTAATATTACCATAATATATATTTAAACAGATTGAAATTAAAAACTTTAAAAGTGATTGCCAAAATATGCATTTTTGTTGTTTAAATTTTTGCAATAGTCATTTACAGGGTACATACACATTTTTTACCACAAAATTCAAGGATACTTACTTTAAGGACATTAAAGGACCTATTTCCAATTTTTTAAGAACCAGAAATCAACTGATATGGACAATTTAAATGCATATGATTGGTTCTTTAAGTAATTGTACATTGTTGTAGAAGAGCAAACATTCTTTAGTTAAATTAATTTCATAGGAATGTAATCAACATTAGTCATTATTTCAAACATCTTTAAATCTACTTTCTCGATTGCTCACTTTGACTGAAATTCATCTGTGAAATTCTCAGTTTTCAAGGAGTTTTAAGGACCTCAATTGAATTTCAAGTAATTTCAAGGCCTTAATTTCCAGATTTCAATTTCATCTACTTTCAAGGTTTTCAAGCACCTGTGCGAACCCTGCATTTAAATTCAACCTGCATAGTATTTTGCAATCTTCGGCACCAAGTTCATATCTGCCCCAAAAAAAGGCGGTATTATCATAAACAAGTGGCTATGACAAAAATATGACGATTTCTGACAAAAATGGCAATGAAATTAAAAGGAGCGTAAGACGACTTTTTCAAAATGACTGAGTGACTTTAACTTCTCTTTTAAAGATGAACAATTCCATGTAGGACCACAATATGATCGCCTGAGTTGCCATCCAAATAGCTACGCTTGATCCTGCATAAATCACTGCTAATGTTGAAAATTGACTAAGTCGGTAAACGAGAAGTAAAACTGTGACAGACCTGAAATCAGTACTCGCAATATAGGACCACATGGTTAGGTCACATATAAAAATTTAAGTGGTTGTGATAAGTAGTTGCTGAGAAAACTGTTACGAAAGTTATGTTGCGGACAGAAGGACATATGGACATGGTAAAACAGCATACCCCCCCCCCCTCTTCTTCAAATCGAAGGTGTAAATATATTATCAAAGGAAAGAAGAGACAAGATATTTACATTACACTGATGTCAATTTTGAATGGTTGCAAAGCATCTACAAAGAAACATCTCAGAGAATTTGGAATTAGAACAAATTAAAAGGGAAATTGGATGGACCGCTTTACCTCCATTTAAAAAAAGTAAGGCGAGTTTGATTGGGAGTTAATTATGTCTTTATGTAGCAGCTGAAATTAGTCATCTTTATTTAACATGCACAAAAGGGACAAGCTTCTGAAATATGACCTTACTGTCCACTGTCAGGCTATCATTACAAACATTTACAATGAACTGAGAGCATCCTTCTGTGGATGGGCTGGTTAAGTAAATTGTTCACTGAGAATCTTCATAAACTGCTGTTAAGAGTAATATTTCTTCTATCAGTTACATTATTCTAAATGATTGGCATACCTTTTAGAACATCAATTTTTGTGGCAAAATACACTAATACAAACCATATATATTCATACATAATATAATGACAGCAGCCAAAGATGTTATGTCAGTTTTTCTATCTTAGCAGTACTAACTTTTAAGTATGACATAAATCCACTATTCTCTTCGTCATCTCTCTTCCTTTTCTTCATTAATTCTTTAACAATTTCTGGATTACTGTCAAGATGTTCTATTAGTTGCTAAAAATAAACAAAGCTGTATTATTAAAATCTAATTACATTTATTTGATAAAAAAATACTGCTTGACTATCATCACTACTTTGTTGATTGCTATAGAACATCCATCTCCTGGATCCTATAATATTTTCTAGGCCCTAGGTAGGTCAAATTATAATGAACATTTTTGGGGGTTGATTTCTTGTCAAAAAATGCTAAACTTAACAGCAACATCTTTTTGTAATGTTGATGAAATCACTTTCAGTATAAACATACTTAAATGAAGACGACGCCATTGTTGGATTTTTGCAAATCTAGCCATGTACCATTTCCTTACAAACAATTTGTATTTTATAAATTATAAAGTGCTATTAACAGGCTTTAGACATACAAGATCAATGTCTGGATCTAACTTATCAAAATGGTCAAACCCAAACCAGATCCAAATCAGCTTTTTTTTCATTATACCAAACAAATGAAAAGACGCACTAAGAAACCCTCTATAAATAAAAAAAAATATATTACTATTCTGTTTAAATGAGTGAACAAAAAAACCTGTATTGCTTTTTCTGTCTCAGTGGCTGCTTGGGATTCATATTGTTCTTCTGTTAAAAGCTGACAAAATCCAGTCTTCATGGGAAATGCATCATCAAATTCATCACAGTTCTCTAATCTGCTGTCATCCATATTTATTTCTGTTTTCAATACTCTGCATTAAAAAACGTATAATATAGATGCTGTGTAGGTTACCAAGCAGTCAGACTATAAATGCAACTGATTGATTCTAGTTCAACATACAGAAATCTATATTAGCTACATGTGTATTCTGGTCAAGAACATGTATCAAACAGTGAAATGAGTCGGGTACTCTGATATAACATTATTAACCATAAAATGTCTGATGTTCATGATGTTTGCAATTAGGCTGTGGCTATAATCATTTTAACTTTTACCCCTAAATAAAATTAATATGAGTATTTTGTAACCCTAAAGTAATTAATTCTGTGTACCTGCAAAAGAGGGTGGCAGAGAGAACATGTACCCCAGCCCCAAAGGAAAAAATTACCAGTAGTGGGAATGCTGAGATATGAACCTCAGTTATTTCTGCCAATGATTAGAAAGTAAACTCAAAGGTTTATAATTATATTTAATTTATAAACTTTAAATTTTGCTCAATATGTTGACAGTTATGGATTACAGATTGGATAATAAAAATGTCTGGCTGAGACGCTTCCTGTGTAGGTGACTGGTGTTATTTGAAAAATGTAACCAATCTGAGCAAGTTGAAAAAATTATCATGTAATTAAAACTTAGCTGACAGGGAAATGAAAAGAAAATGAGTTGCGAGTCTTAAACAAACAATCAAGCAGTATTTTTACAACAAATTTTTGGACAAGCATTGTCAAAACCTTGGCAGCTGTATATGTTCATGATGTAGGTTAGCGGAAAAATATAGTAAACACGAAATTACTTTAATTTAAATTAAAATGATTTGTTTGCATTTTTTTTAAAAAGAAATTCTTACAATTAGTTGTAATGTAGAAAAGTTGCCTAGTTTTTTAACAAGTTATTTAGATGCTGTATTAACATGTCAAAGGTTTGAAAAGGAATCTCAGTCTGAGATGTGTGTCACTCAGGAAATGCTCCATCCTTTCACTGAGTGATTCCCCCCTCACTTATTGATTTGTTGGTAAAAGGTGTGTTGCTTTTGACACACCTACCTGTCAATTAATCTAATGTCATCAAGCCTTAAAAAGACTGATAACTAACAAATGAATTCTCACTTTGATCACGTTTGATTATTATAGAATTTACACAACAATAAAAGAATCAGTTCAAAATACAATTTCTAGTATGTAAAACAAACATAAAATTGGGTTGTCAAAGTAACGAGGTTAAAAAATGTTGCTGCCTATGCTGCACACAAAAAGTGGAAAAAGGATTTGTACAGTTATAACACATGCCTATTACAAATGCTGTGTATTTTTTTTACCAAATCAATAATTTACGTATATGATCTGCAAAACTTGACGGCCTAACATGAAGAAATTTTAAGGAATACATCACAGCCTACTGGTCATGGAGTAGTTCTCATCTAGAAGTAATTCTTGCCAAAGAATCTTTTTATTATTTTTGTGAAAATTGGCATTTAAAAAAAAATTAAATTTGAACTGTAAGTTTTGTAAATATGGCATGAAATGTGCACCAAATTAAAGTTGTCTTGTTTCTATGGTTACATTCGGTTACAATGTCAAGGTTACATCATGTACATGGCATATTAATTTTTTTATAGAATCCACATCCAAGAATCTAAGTTAAGAAATTAATAGATACATGTAAAAATTCATGTCACAAGAGTTACACATACAAAATAGAGTTTACAATGGTTACATGCATAGGTAATCAAAGACAAAGTTATAATTGGTTCCATGCATTGATAATATAGGCTATGATGTGTACATGTAACCAATGGCATTAGTATGACTACTCCATGTATGTCACCAATGTAACCAAGCCCAGGGAATTTTTAAGGATTTTGAGGGCTTTAGTCACTTTAGCGGATGAGCCGAATAAGCATCTGCTCAGAAGCATGCATTCATTGTACTGGTGAAATATCATAGTATAAAACAAGTGTGGACACAGAAAAACGTCTCGCCTGCATTCTGCATCAGTAACGAAAATAAATTTCTTCATAAGCATTACGTAAATAGCATTTAATGTCAGCTTGGTTACAGAGGAACAGCAGTAACCCAAATACTTTAATGTAGTGGCTGGACCGTGAAATTGAGGTCAAGGTCAGGTGGCACCTACCAGACAGTCATGTACTATTCATCAGCAACCTATATACCAAATATTGTCACCATACCATGCATAGTTACAGAGGAACTGTCCTAATACAAAAACTTTAACGTAGCTGCTGGACCGTGAAATTGAGGTCAAGGTCAGGTGACACCTACCAGACAGTCATGTACTATTCATCAGCAACCTATATACCAAATATTGTCATCCTACCATGCTTGGTTACAGAGGAACAGCAGTAACCCAAAAACTTTAATGTAGTCACTGGACCGTGAAATTGAGGTCAAGGTCAGGTGGCACCTACCAGACAGTCATGTACTATTCATCAGCAACCTATATACACCAAATATTGTCATCCTACCATGCTTGGTTACAGAGGAACAGCAGTAACCCAAAAACTTTAATGTAGTGGCTGGACCGTGAAATTGAGGTCATGGTCAGGTGACACCTACCAGACAGTAATGTACTAGTCATCAGCAACCTATATACCAAATATTGTCATCCTACCATGCGTGGTAACAGAGGAACTGCTGTAACCCAAAAACTTTAAGGTAGTCATTGGACCGTGAAATTGAGGTCAAGGTCAGGTGACAACTACCAGACAGTCATGTACTAGTCATCAGCAACCTATACACCAAATATTGTCATCCTACTATGCGTAGTTACAGAGGAACTGCCGTAACCCAAAAACTTTAACGTAGTCGCTGGACCGTGAAATTGAGGTCAAGGTCAGGTGACAGGTGACTGACTGGCAAGTACTCATCATAAGCTACCTCTGTACCAAATTTGATGGACCTAGGGCTTGGGCTCACAAATATATGAAGCAAGATGTGAAGTGTTTACGCCGCCACCGCCGCCACCGGATTCCCATACATATGTCTCGCCTCCAGCGACTTTTGTCGCAGGTGAGACAAAAACTATATTCTTTCATTTGCAGTGTATAAATTTGTTTTAAAAAATGATTATAACAAAATGTTTATAAATTTTAAAGAATTTTAATTTTAAAACTTATTTAAAAAGCATTTGTTTATCAATCAGTTACAATTTTTCATTAAGGGCCGTTGTACTCTTCGTTTTCTATGTGTTAGCCATCTGTAATTAGACGTATCTCAGTTGTACACAAATGGCGCGTAATCCATTGAAACCAGCAAAACATACGAACAAGTGTGGACACAGAAAAACGTCTCGCCTGAATTCCGCATCAGTAACGAAAATAAATTTCGTCATAAGCATTATGTTAATAGCATTAATCATGAGCAGCGGCCTGTATACCAAATATTGTCACCATACTATGCATAGTTACAGAGGAACTGTCCTAATACAAAAACTTTAACGTTGTCGCTGGACCGTGAAATTGAGGTCAAGGTCAGGTGGAACCTACCAGACAGTCATGTACTATTAATCAGCAACCTATACACCAAATATTGTCATCCTACCATGCGTAGTTACAGAGGAACTGTCGTAACCCCAAAACTTTAACGTAGTCACTGGACCGTGAAATTGAGGTCAAGGTCAGGTGACACCTACCAGACAGTCATGTACTAGTCATCAGCAACCTATACACCTAATATTGTCATCCTACCATGCATAGTTACAGAGGAACTGTCGTAACCCCAAAACTTTAACGTAGTCGCTGTGCCGTGAAATTGAGGTCAAGGTCAGGTGACACCTACCAGACAGTCATGTACTAGTCATCAGCAACCTATACACCAAATATTGTCATCCTACCATGCGTAGTTACAGAGGAACTGTCGTAACCCCAAAACTTTAACATAGTCGCTGGACCGTGAAATTGAGGTCAAGGTCAAGTGACACCTACCAGACAGTCATGTACTAGTCATCAGCAACCTATACACCAAATATTGTCATCCTACCATGCGTAGTTACAGAGGAACTGTCGTAACCCAAAAACTTTAATGTAGTCACTGGACCGTGAAATTGAGGTCAAGGTCAGGTGACACCTACCAGACAGTCATGTACTAGTCATCAGCAACCTATACACCAAATATTGTCATCCTACCATGCGTAGTTACAGAGGAACTGTCGTAACCCAAAAACTTTAACGTAGTCGCTGGACCGTGAAATTGAGGTCAAGGTCAGGTGACATCTACCAGACAGTCATGTACTAGTCATCAGCAACCTATACACCAAATATTGTCATCCTACCATGCATAGTTACAGAGGAACTGTCGTAACCCAAAAACTTTAACGTAGTCACTGGACCGTGAAATTGAGGTCAAGGTCAGGTGACAGGTGACTGACTGGCAAGTACTCATCATAAGCTACCTCTGGACCAAATTTGATGGACCTAGGGCTTGGGCTTACAAAGATATGAAGCAAGATGTCAAGTGTTTACGCCGCCGCCGCCGGATTCCCATACATATGTCTCGCCTCCAGCGACTTTCGTCGCAGGCGAGACAAAAATGAGTTAAATAGGCAAAATCTTTGCAATTTTTATTTGCATTACATATTTAATCAAAAGGTGGAAGTCTGTCATGTCTGTGTGCATCAGTACGATCTACGACACTTTTGTTTGCATATATTGACAAGGAGCACCACTTAATCATGTTAATCTGAATACCTGTAAAAACATCGATTCGGCGATATTGACCCCTGCTGTTTAGAACTATCCAGGTGAAATAATTAAATTTCCTGTTAATTGGCTTTGGGGTCATAAATATGTCGTTTTACACTTAGTAGAATGAATTTGTAACCAAAAACTTTAGTACTTGTTGGAAATCAGGTGACGAAATTGATTTAGAAATCTATCGTCAATTTTCAAATGATTTCGTCAAGGACGAAAGTGGCGACCGCTAAAATTCACTGCAAGCCTATATCAGGGTTACAAATGACAGTGAATATGTCGAATTTAGGACACATTTCTGGACATATTATATGATTCAAAAATGTCTTTGAAATCAATTTTAGTGGAAAAATAACGATACAATCATCAAAATGGCGAGAATGGCTTCTGTCGTTGAAATGGTGAGACCTACGAATGCTAGTCACTTCGGTACCTGGTCACGTCGGTACAAGGATACCTCGTTACTGACCTGGACATTTCGGTACTCGGTACCGGACAGTTCGGTACTAGGTGTTGGTCACTTCGGTACTGAGAAGATTTTTCAATTGTATTAATTGAATTTTGTATTATATTGTTTAAATTTTGCATAATATTGTCTTAGTTGGTACATTTATATTTGTATATTGTCATGTGTAAGATGATAAATGTGTTTGAAATAAATTGACGGCGGCACATTTGGATAACAGGCGGCTGGTTGATATTTCCTTTCGATGTATTTTCGCCAAAGCTGGAAAACTTGATTGCCTTTTACAGCTTGTCTGTATTCCGCTCATTGTGGTTTGAATTTGGATTGAGGTCGTCCCATTATTTATGCCTCCTCTTAGCTTGGCATATATTTTTGCAATATTTCTCAAAATAATTTTGGCTTGCAATTACTTTTTTTTTTCTTTGTAGTCGTGACAAAAGAGATTTATGATTAAAAGAAATAAGTTTTGTTAATTAACTTTGATGATCTTACAAACAAAACCAATCATTAAACATAATGATAATTAAATAAATGCCATTAATAGTTGATTATAAATAGTGAAACTGTTAAACATTCGTATCAAAACATAATTAGTTATTAATTCGTCTGTATACACAACTCATTTTCTTGTTTTATTGATAAAACATATAAACACGTACTTCAAAGTACCGAAAATTAAACAGGTACCGAAGTGTCCAGTACCGAGTACCGAAGTGACTAATTATGTCAGTACCGAAGTGACCGTGTACCAAAGTGACCTGATACCAGACCTACTCTCTGACCAGAAAGTATACTGGTCACGGAGTAGTTCTCGCCGGCAAGTAATTCTCGCCACCCGAGTTTTTGACAGTTTTTGTGAAAAACTGGAATTTTAAAGGGATAATCATAATTTGTTTTGGATTTAAGATAATGAAATCTATCAAATGAAGCCTTTTCCGTCGATTTTAATTGAAAAATAACGGCACAGTAAGCGAAATGAAGAAGACACGGAAGAAGAAGAAGAAGAAGAAATGGCGAGAACAACTCTCTGACCAGTACTGGCAGTAGTTTATGGGACCAAATAATTTTGTAAAGGGGGCCCAAATCATCACGATACATGTTGACACCTACAAGTAATCTACAAATTTTAAATGAGTACAGATGAAGGTTTGTTGTAGAGTTTGTGTAGTATCTTTCAAATTGGAAAAAAATTCTGTAATATACCTTCACACTGTTTTGTTGTTTTTTATAACCTCTTCAAATTTTCCGCCATTTCTGACCTGGCATCTATCGAAAACTCGCGAGGCAACCGTCACATCCGGGCACTGCTGGGCGATTGTCGCCATTTGTGAAATTTTCTGTAGCGATCTTAGATCGCTATATTGCGTACTCCCAGGCGATTACAGGCATTTGGGGGCTCGTGATCCCCAAGATTTACCTTCTATCTCACTTACATTACATAATTTGACATTTGAATAAGCGAAATTCTTAAGGAATTTTGTATTTTTTCTTTGTTTGGTGTCAATCATGGAGTTGTAAAAATGGTGTCTGCAAAAATTCACTTCTGTCAAATCCTTAAAGGAAAGACCTGTGGGTCAAACCTCGGAAGTACAAATATTGATGTTAGAGGAGAGTGGTGCAGCCATGGAAAAGAAACCAAACAATCGTTCTAATGTTCCTTCAAAGCAAAATGGGTCCGAAACTAGAAAACCTGGTGAGGGAATTGTGCGCATTGAAAACAAATTGGGGGTACCTAAAAATGAAGACCGGAACGAATATGTCATCCCTTTATATACTTTTTAGACTATTAAGATTTTTTTGCCTTTTAACTTTTTTAGTTTTTATTTGTTTGTAATTTAGCATAAACATCAATGAAAATCCAGCTGCCATTGACTCCGGATTTTGTATTCATTTTATAAATCCCAAACTTGTGCAAAAGATTTACTGAGAACAAGGCATTGGGAAAGGGGGTTAAGGGATAAACAGAGTCTATCACAAGGTGAGACAAGAAAATCTCAAACCTAAGGGAAAGATATCTTGTCCATGGACAAACAATTACATGACGTTTCATCCCATAACTAAAATTGTCAATATCCAAAATGGACAGTCAAAAATAGAAATAAATTTATTGTTATGTTCTTTAATTTGTTTATACATCTGAATGTGTTATTAGATAAATTAGTGTAATCTTATCAGTGTAATTTATATTTTAACACATTATTGATAAATAAAACTTAAAATTATCCAGTGATTATATACTAACACAGTAAAATTGTATCAATTATAGTCAACTTTACCGTGTCCATACGACGGGTTTTTGCTTGACAAAATTTGAAAACTGCTACCGCGTTTGGTCGAGTTTATGGTCCTTTTGTATATCTCATATTACAGTATTTGAAGGTAACAATTATTTTCCACAGTTAATCGGCTTTTTGAAATGCGTCCGTTTTTTCATTTCACAAGATCGATTTTCCATACTAAATTTTGACCTTGTTTTGAACGGAACTGTACGTTAGGAAAATTCCATTGTTGTCTATTCGAAATCCTTCGGGTGTTGTCGTCTGCAGTTGAGGCGGGAAAAGTCTCGCGGTTTGTCCGAATACCATTGTACGTTACGAAAACAGACGAACGTTTGTAAACAACATTAGACCCCTTAAGATACAAAAATGGCTGACTTCCTATGGAAAATCGATCTAGCAAAATGAAAAAACGGACGCATTTCAAAAAGCCGATTAACTGTGGAAAATAATTGTTACCTTCAAATACTGTAATATGAGATATTATACAAAAGGACCATAAACTCGACCAAACGCGGTAGCAGTTTTCAAATTTTGTCAAGCAAAAACCCGTCGTATGGACACGGTAAAGTTTACTATAATTTTGTATGAAGTAGAATACAACAAAAACAAAAGTCGCAAGTATATGTATTAAATGGAGACTCACAGAATAGAGGTGTCCAATAGCACACATAATAGGCCAATGATAAGACAAATCCTAATTACTTATGGGTTCATTTAACTCCACCACATTCTCAGAGGAGTTGAGAAGCTGTTATCTGGTCTTTTGAATAACTTGACCATGTGTGGTGTAGCCAGCTTTCCAGGTCTAGAAGCAATTATGGCAATGAATTGTCAAAAACTTTAATCCTTAATTATCTTGATTAGCTTGACCATTCGTATAAATCATTTGATATTAATTGAGAAAGTTTATAATAAATCTTTATCGTAATTGTTATTAAGTTTGAAAATTGTAATAACTTTTTTTAATTGATTGTAATTAAAATGCATTGATCAAATAAATAAACTATTTGTTGATAAATAATAATTCATCAAAAATCAACTTATTCTCTATTTTATAATTTCCCAAGTCTAGTTTGGTATTGGTTCATTGTGGTATGAAACGATCTGCAGTGGGACAAGAAGATATCTTTAGCAATAATCAATGATGATAGTAATTTTTTTTGTGGAAATTATATTGTTTCTTAATTTTCATGTTTTTATCAATTTAAAACATTCCAATTAAAAATATATACATTACACAATATTTAGAACAGATTATTAACAGTAAAATGTTAGAATTTCATACTTGTGCAGCTTGCATATTTATGTGCTGCAGTCTGTAATTCACAAAAAAAAGTTAAAGTGAACATATAATTTCTATGCCTGGTACGTGCATGCACATGAAAAACAATGTACTACATTTTTTGTAAAGTGGTTTTCTTTTTTATTTTGCCATAAGATCAAATATATTACTGAAACGTCATTGTAACTTTTTTTATTAAATCAAAATGCCTTTTGTTCTTGTCCATGTTTGATAATATGCTTTTTATACTAATTGTAGATAATGGAAATCAAAAACAGTGTTCAAATAATAGATATGCTAACAGAAGGGAAAACAATGGAAGTAAATCATATTTCCAAGAATCAAGTCCACGTCCAGTGTCTCAGAAGAACAGATATGGTTTGGATAAGAGACCTCGACCCAGGGGAGGTGGATATCCTAGAGATGAGGTAATTTAATTTTATTATTGTAACCAATCTTTTCTAATAATACTATATTGTTTCTAATTTTAAAGTCACTTTTTGATTGTGTGTATACTTGTTCTTTGATCTACATTAGTTTTCAGCATAACACACATATAAACTTGCTATGGAATATCATTTTGTCTCTCTTTTAAACCCGGGACAGGTATAATTTGACACTTGCTGCCTTAGGTGGGGTATGTATAAAAGCATGGTAGGAAACGAGACCAGAGCGAGATGAAACGAGAAAGTTGAGGTTTGTGGTTTACATCCTATTTCCTAAGGGAAGTAACTGCTATTCAACTTCCTCTGGCATTGCACAATTATATGTAAATATGTACAGTAGAATAGCAAGTAAAGCAGGGATGAATTTATGGAGTATTATTCTGCTTTTTGAAAAACAGAAATTTCATCATAATATTTGTTGGATTTGTTGCTTAGATGAACTTCTTCCTGGTAAGATGAAACAAACTTCCTCGATTGTACACAAAAAATGTGTATGTAGTATAAGCTGTGTTGTTCCTATATGTTGACTCTTGTAAAGAAGTTGTGAACTTATCACATGTAATAAATTTTAAAATCAGGTCTGTTTATTAGCAGTTTTATACAAAAAAGAAATGTTTTCTATAAAAAAAGGGGGGGAGGGCATCTTAAAGAAGATCGAAGTGTGGATCATAAATGTTTGTCAGTCCTCAAAAGTAGTTAAAAAAAAATTGATGATTTTAAGTAAAGGTTGACATTATAATGTTTTGTGAGGTTACATTTTAAACTTGTCCATGTTTTTACAAGTTGTTTATTTCCAAGTAATATAATTCAAGAGACACATGCACAGGGACTTATCACATTTTCAGTCTGTTTGTTCGTTTGTCCATCCCACCTCAAGCTTGCCTTTGCCTTGCAGCTTTTTTATGATGATGATTTTATGAAGCTTGATACACATTTACAACATGAAGATATCTTTTCACTGGTAAATTCTGTAGGGATGTGCTGAATTTTTCATGCTTCAGTGAATTGGAAAAAAAGAGGGGAGGGGTTGCCTTTCGTTTACCTTTGTGTTGAAGCTTTTGTTTCATGAAGATGACTTCATATCTTTATGAAACTTGGTACACAGATACAACATGATGTGATCTTTTCACTGATATAACTCTGTAGGGCTATGCCACATAGATCTCCGTTGAATAAGAAGAAATGGTGGGAAGGTGTTACCAATATGTGCAAAGTGGAACACCTGGACACAATTTTAGGTGGTCTGAACTGAACTTGAGTGGTCAGACTTACTTTTAAAGGGAAAGAAACGTGAAATCAGATGTGTTAAATTTGTAGTTAAAATTGTAACCAATACATATTCAAACTGCTGTGTAGGTGCTTTTGTGTCTTAAGGTGTATTACGACAAATAAACCAATTTTAAGATACAGGGCCCAGTGCCATAAACATTTTCTTTGCTGAGAATTTTTATATTCTCAATTTCATCCAATCAAATCTTTCCTTTTCCCTTGTTGTCATGGTAATTGAGAAAATTCTCATGCTGAGCAAAATATTTGTACTCAGAAAGGTTTTATGGCGCTGGGGCCTGATCTTGTTAAAATGAAACTATAAATTGTTGGATAAGGTCATAAGTGACAAAGCCTGTCTGGCAAAAAATCTGTAGTTCATTCGACAAGTTGGATACAACTTTAGGTAGTCTGAGGTCAACTTTGGTTGCCATTGACTATCAGATGACCATGAAACAATGTAATAATTAAAAAAAACTCAGCAAATGATTGTAGTTTGTTTAATGCATTATTCTTGTTTATATTGAACTGACATGTTTATCCAAACTAAAAGTGACTTTTTATATTAATAGCCAATAGGTAATTAGAATTAGCAGTTGAAATTAAGATTCATTCCACATTTCGTGCATGGTCAGCAAAGGTCTAGATAAATAAATATTTGACAGAATATTTTTTAATTTTTTTTACTCCTAAAGTTACTTTTTTCCTAGTTTTGTTGCTTACTGTGTGATGTTAGAGGTCGACATTAAAGTACAATATTTTTTGTTGCTGAAAATAGGGTTCATCTTACAGGCACAGCAGCAATTTATATGCATTAAAGATGTTAAGATTATCTTGCTAGTTTTCATTTTTGATTTCCTTTGTCCAACAGGTGAGAGAGGAGTTTCCTATTGATTATGGTTCACCTCTATTAAAAGGAAAAAAGGTTAATCTAAACCATTTGTTAAATTTCTCCTATGCTCGTTCTGAGTCTTACGCAGAACCCCAACACTGGGTTGGTGGTGGAACGAGGGGAGTGAGGAGGAAGGCAGGCAGCAGAGTCAGTTACAATAAGGAACAGTTCTTACAAGCCAAGTAGGTCTTAGTATCTTTAGTACAGAAGATTCTGTGTTTGAAACTTATTTTATAAAATGAAATACCTCAAGTGTCAATGCTAACTTCTTCTCAGCATTTATGTATAATTTAATTAGGGCACCGCCACATTGTGGCGTACGCCCTATAGTAATCAGTCTGTCCGTCCGTGCGTCCCTTCGTCCGTCCAAAACTAATCGTGTCCGACCTGTAACTTTTTTTATCTTTTGAGGTAGCTTTTACTATTTGGAATGTGTGTAGACCATGTCGAGGCGATGTGTCACATACCATGGTTGATCACCTTTGACCTTGAACTTTGACCTATAGGTCACATTATTGCTTTCTGCATGACAAATTCATGTCTGGGCTGTAACTTTTTTATCTTTCGAGGTAGGCTTCTGATATTTGGAATGTGAGTAGATAATATTAAGGCGATGTGTCGCATACCATGGTTGCTGACCTTTGACCCTTAACTTTGACCTTGGGTCTCATTATTGCTTTCTGAATGACAAATTCATGTCCGGGTTGTATCTTTTTTTATCTTTCGAGGTACGCTTTTGATATTTGGAATGTGGGTAGATAATATCAAGGCGATGTGTCGCATACCATGGTTGATGACCTTTGACCTTGTGTCACATTATTGCTTTCTGAATGACAAATTCATGTCCAGGCTCTTAACTTTTTTATCTTTTGAGGTAGGCTTTTGATATTTGGTATGTGGGTTGGTAATATCAAGGCGATGTGTCGCATAACATGGTTGATGACCTTTGACCTTGACCTCAAGGTCGGCGGGGCTCACAGAGATGGGTACCATCTCACTGATATCTAGTTTGCTTCAATCTGATTGAGCAACCCATATTATACGATATAACTTGCATTACCTTTTTATACCCCGCCACATGAAGTGGCGAGGTATTTAAGGATTGTTTTCAATTGCTGGTTAGATTATTGGATATAAACGACTTGGGTCGATTTACGCTGAATAAACCGCTATGTTGCAGCGTAAATCGATCCAAAGTCGTTTATATCCAATAATCTAACCAACAATTGAAAACAAACCTTATATTTTAAATTCTATAGTAAAAATGAAGTAACAAGAACAATATTTTACAAGTAATCAAATAATATTTGCAATTCACAATTTGAGTTTCGTCACTTGTTGTTTGCGGAAGAATTCATGTATAGTCAACGTCATCAATACATCTTATTATGACGTCACAATCAGTCACGTGCTGAAAAACCAAGTTAGGTTATACGAAATAACCAACTTTGCTCATGTATTGAGTATTTAAACGAAATTAAAATATTATGTTATAACCTCAGTTTCGTTCGGTGCCTGTCTGTCTGTCCGTCTGTCCATTCCCCGAAGGTTTCCAGATGATAACTTGAAAACGCCTCAAGGGATTTGAATGATATTTTGCACAGCTGTTCAGTACAATAAAATACAGGTCAAGATAAATTTTCAGGATGATCCGAAAAATATTATTGAAGTTTTGCCACTTTATAAATTTTCAAAATTTGACAATAATGAAATTTTCTGGTCTAAGAAAGATAACTCATTTCTTTCTGTCTCTATATACTAGTATATAGTGGATGTATAGTATATACAGTATAGTATATATACAAATATATTTAACTATTGATGAATATCGTGGCGGGGTATCATTTTATGTCCCATTAGATGCCCTATTTTCTTATGCTGTTAAAATTTAAATAATTTAATTACATCAAGGCTGTTGTAACCATTAAAATTTGTCAAGATTTATGTTGTATGGAATATTTCAAATTTCTGAACACTTTTATACTCTATAACCTGGTTTGAGTTTGTTTACACCATTCATAAGCAGCTCCTTGGTTTATTAGGCTTAACCAACACAAACCATGTTATATAAACTGTCAGACACCATGAAAAATTCTGTTGGATCAAATCCAAGGCAAGTTGACTGGACTGGTTAATTAAAATTCAATTTTTACAACAGTTTGGTTTTAACTAAGCAGCCCTAATATTGCTTTATGATAATGAAAAGATAAATTAAGAGAAAATAAATATTTCTACAGTATTTTATAGGAATTATAATTCCCAACTGTAAAAAGGCTAATAAGCAATTTTTTTTAAAAACGGAAATGGAACTATGCGTGTGCTAGAGAGTCTTAATGGGGAATCAAAGACAAACATCTGGTCCAGAAAACTTTGTTGGACCAAAGGGGAAAAACATCATATTTGTCTGAAGGTTGGAAGAATTTTGATATGTCTGAATTGTCAGAAAATTTGAAATATTCCTTTTGATGAGTCTTGTGATTGTCATGTGACATTGATACAAACTGCTGTTGAAATCCTGACTAGGCATGAAATAACGATGTAACTGATAATGGCATTAAAATAATTTCTAAGTAATTAAAAATACTGATACAAGATCTTAAGTAAAAAGTTAAATTCAACTGAAAATTTCTTATTTCTAGCAGCATATTATTATCTGTGTATCTTTTTATTTTTCTAGCTAGATTGGAAATTAAAGAAACATGTCTAGCAATGTTGAAATAGCTTGTACAAACCATAGATTTTAGTTTGTGTCAACACTTCACTAACTCAATATACCTGATTAAAAACATTCTTTTGTTTCTAGTTATCAGTTTATTGTAAAAGAAGGCGGTGACTACAGCATACACAACATTGATCCTGACAAACTGGTAGACTGGGATTCTGTTGAACTTATTGTAAGTTTCCATGGTTAACTTCATCCTTAATTTAAATTAGAGTGTGAACAAGTTTACAAACAATACTACAATTGTGAAATTTGAAGAACCAACTTCCAATAAAATTTTAATTGCTACCGGAAGTATGTGTAAGGATGGAGAATTCAGCCTATTGTTTGAAATGAGCCTGCTCTTTTTTCAAATCTGCAAAAGGAGTCTATCGTTCAAGGACTGTGGTACTTTATAAACAAGTTAAACACAATGGTCCATGGTTTGGCTTTCTGTATTATTATAACCTGACTTCCACCAACAAAAAGGCCTACCTTATGTGCCACCTGGGGATATGCTAGGATGCTCGGAGTCGAGCACAGGGAACCCTCCCAATAGGTTCCAAGTGCAGTTGAGGAAAGTTTCTGTTGAGGGAAAAACTAAAAAAATTTACATAGTATTTGTACAAGTACATATACAGTATTTTACAGCATCTATCGTCATTTATTATCTATGGAATAAGACAGTTCTATGGTTTTCAAATATGCTAGCAATTGGCAGTTGCAAATAATCAATAATTAGGACTTTTACAGATTTTTAACAAAAAGTCTGCATAAGGACTTTTACAGATTTTTATCAAGAAGTCTGCATTGTGATATTTGTAAATTTGTAATTTCAGAAAGTGAATAGTCATGAAGTATCATCTTGTCCCATCTGTTTGGATAAACCGTTAGCAGGTATAAACTTACAATATTTCTGTATTCTCAGGTTCTTTTGTTATTCAGATGGAACAAAAAATATGCTGAGTTGATATAAATTTTAAAGTATTTTGATTCCACATGAGATGTGATCATTTTGTTGTATGAAAAATATAATTAATAGTTGGCCTTTAAGTATCAAATCAAGACCGTTTGATAAGTAAAAATTATGTCCATGCTGCTGTGAAAGAGCTGTCACAGTTTCTGTCAAATGTGATATCTTAACAGAGGCTTAAAACAATAGGGAAAAAAAAGACGGTACGTAATTTGTCTCAAATTCAATAAAACATTTACTAAATTATAATTGCCAAAGTTTTAAAACTTTGGTGCCTGTTGTTTTCATGCAACATGATCCATAAGGTTAATATTTGTTATTGTTTGCTGTTTACAGCAAAGATGACTCGATGTGGGCATGTTTACTGCTGGCCTTGTATTTTACATTACCTGGCTTTGGGAGAAAAAACTTGGAGAAAATGTCCAATATGTTACGAATCGGTTCACGAAAAGGATTTAAAAAGGTATTTCCATGATAATTAAATCTTCTGATATTCTTCATACGCTTTGAGAACACATTAGGGTTCTAATAACCATAGAGCCCGGTATGATGTAACAAAATAGAATTCTGATGTCTTGTATGCTCAACTGAAAATTTCAAACTGGAACAATGCAATTTTTGTCTTGCCTGCGTCTCTGGAGGCAACACATGTATGGGAATCTGGCGGCGGCGGCATAAACACTTGGACATCTTGTTTCATATCTTTGTAAGCCCAAGCCTTCGGTTCATCAAATTTGGTCCAGTGGTAGCTTATGATGAGTACTTGCCAGTCAGTCACCTGTCACCTGACCTTGACCCTTAATTTCACGGTCCAGCGACTACATTAAAGTTTTTGGGTTATGGCTGTTCCTTTGTAACCATGCATGGTAGGATGACAATATTTGGTATATAGGTTGCTGATGAATAGTACATGACTGCCTGGTAGGTGTCACCTGACCTTGACCTAAATTTCACAGTCCAGTGACTACTTTAAAGGTTTTGTATTAGGGCACTTCCTCTGTAACCATGCATGGTAGGATGACAGTATTTGGTATATAGATTGCTAATGATTAGTACACGAGTGTTTCGTAGGTTTCAACTGACCATGACCTCAATTTTATGGTCCAGTGGCTAAGTTAAAGTTTTTGGATTAGGTCCGTTTCTCTGTAACCATGCATTGTATATTTTAAATAATGATTTAATGCTGTTTACGTAATTCGTATGACGTAATTTTTTTTTCGTTATTGATGTGGAATGCAGGCGAGACATTTTTCTGTGTCCACACTTGTGTTAAGATTTCTCAATTTTTTGGCTTAAAAGGTACGTATATTCATTAAATATTTGTTTGTCAATATTATTTGCTTTAACATACCGTTTTGGGAGATATCTTATTAGTGTCAAAAAACTTACCATTGAATGCGTCCTGTTAGAGCCGCTTCGAAGTTTAAAAACATTACTTAGACATATTAGAATCAAAATAGATTATTGCATTGTGCTCTATGGGAATAAGAACATGGTCAGACCTTATATTTGTCTTCATTTTATACCTCCCTATATCTCGGTATAAAATATTGACAAATATAAGGTCTGACCATGTTCTAATTCGCGTAGAGCCAGCTGGCAATTATCTGTTTCTTACCCAAAACACTTGGCAGCAATAATATTTCTTCTTTGAGGATTACTTTATCTCATACAAAGAGGTCTCGTCACTCTTTATGGAGTAACCTGGAAGTGATCCTAATCCAGAGGTTTTGTACATGTATGTTCTTTAACTATTTCTATACTTGAATAATTAATTTGTGCATCAAAGAAGTAACATTATTATAGGTTCAAAACACACTTTTGATAATTCACTTTTTATAAATTTATCTGCAAATAAGCAACATTCTTCAATATGTGTACTGAAACATCGTGGCATGGTACTATGTAATCCTTTTACTAGAGTTGATATATTTCAGTGTTGTGATGCAGGAAGTTCATCACTATAAAGTAGGGGAGACAATAACTATGTCATTGATGAGGAGGGAAAAAGGAACAACATATGCCTTGCCAAAAGTAGCATGGGAGAAAAGGGAACATAAAATTCACAATTTTACAGGTACAGTAAAGCTTTTTCTATACTTGGTGTTAATACTATTGGTCATGGAACTAGGCTTTAGTTAATTTGGGCACCAAGCTTTATATGAATTTGCAGATATGCTTCTTTAAAATAACAGTTAGGCCTGTGGAAACGTAAACTGAATAGTTTTCTTGACCCCTGTATGAATCCAAGATGTCTGTTACTGATGCACTTAGTTTAATACTGGACCCTATCACATTTGAAATTACTTGAGTGTTGTCCTATATGTGATCAACTTGCATGAATTTGTTTGATGGCTTAGTGATCAATCAAAGATGTCTGCCACCTTGTTGAACAAGTTTATTTAATTTATTAATTGAATGGTACCCATCAAACAAACAAAAAAAACCCGATGTAAAATAGTTTAAGTAGGTAAAGTGTCACAAAAGTGTGTCTACAATGAAACTTATTTAGTGGCAGGTTTTTGTCCTGCCTGCGACGAAAGTCGCTGGAGGCGAGACATATGTATGGGAATCCGGCCACGGCGGCGGCGGCGTAAACAGTTCACATCTTGCTTCATATATTTGTAAGCCCAAGCCCTAGGTCCATCAAATTTGGTACAGATTTAGCTTATGATGAGTACTTGCCAGTCAGTCACCTGTCACCTGACCTTGACCTCAATTTCACGGTCCAGCGACTACGTTAAAGTTTTTGGGTTACGGCAGTTCCTCTGTAACTAAGCATGGTAGGATGACAATATTTGGTGTATAGATTGCTGATGACTAGTACATGATTGTCTGGTAGGTGTCACCTGACCTTGACCTCAATTTCACGGTCCAGCAACTACGTTAAAGTTTTTGGGTTACGACATTTCCTCTGTAACCACGCATGGTAGGATGAAAATATTTGGTATATAGGTTGCTGATGACTAGTACATGACTGTCTGGTAGGTGTCGCCTGACCTTGACCTCAATTTCACGGTCCAGCGTCTATGTTAAAGTTTTTGGGTTACGGCAGTTTCTCTCTAACTATGCATGGTAGGATGACAATATTTGTTATATAGGTTGCTGATGAATAGTACATGACTGTCTGATAGGTGCCTCCTGACCTTGACCTCAATTTCACGGTCCAGCGACTACGTTAAAGTTTTTGTATTAGGATAGTTCCTCTGTAACTATGCATGGTATGGTGACAATATTTGGTATACAGGCCGCTGCTGATATTTAATGCTATTTACGTCATGCTTATGACGAAATTTATTTTCGTTACTGATGCGGAATGCAGGCGAGACATTTTTCTGTGTCCACACTTGTTTGTAATAATAATGATACTGCAGATTTGTAAAAACCAAACAAAAATAATGTATTTATGGCTGTCTTGATTTATACACAGCTGACTAGACATGGGGTTATTATATATTGCTGTTGTACACCACAGTTTTAACTTGTAGCTTTACAGTTTAAATAAATTAAACTAAATATTCAAAAAAAAACTTTATTTTTCAGATGATGTTAATAAAACTAGCTTCCTGAAACTGTTATCTATATCTGAAGATGATGTCCAAAAGTTTGTAATTGAAACAGAAAGAACTGCTTTACAAAATAAACTTCAAGGAGCTGAGGTATGAATTAACACAGAACTGTTTGTAAATTAAGTGTAGGAGACTAGATGAGTGAATAAGTTAGTCTTTTCCATTGGTTTTTAAAGCAGTCCCCACCTTTGTTAGGTGTGGCCAGTGAAATTCAGTACATTTTCAAATATACTTGAAAAGGCAGTAATCTGACCAAGTTTGGAAAAAAAGGAACATAGAACACTTAAAATTTTAAAAATTTTAAATATTGGTTCAAAAGTTACGGCAAAATAAGGTTCATATCGGCGGTGAAAATAGATGTTTTGCATAAGCATAGAAATTGATAAAACTAGAAAAGAGTTGAAAATAAAATTTAGCCTCCCACCTATATGCTTCAGAGTTAGACAGCTTTAGAATGAATTATGTATCTTATTTAGGGTGGTAGTCGACCAAACCTAGAAAAGAAGTATGTTGGATGTCGGTATGGGTTTGTTTAAGCTTTCAGATATTGTGTAGTTTCCAGTTGAGTAGTCTCCCTGTCCACGATTTTTTTTTAGATTTTTAGGAGAAACGAATTGACAATTCAATGAACAAAACGCAAATAATTCTTATTTGTTTTATAAAAATCTCATCTATTTTTTTTTTTTTTTTATTGTTTGTTTTTATAACGGTTAGCTAAATTCAGTAAAAACCGTAAATTAGAATACTGAAAAATGGATCGTTGAATTATTTGATAGTTTCGTTTGGTTTTATTTTCCAGGTATTAAGTTTGTTTCTCTTAAACCATAGAACGGGAGACTACTCAACCGGAAACTAATAATATCAAATGACTAAATGAAAGCGAAACAACAATAAAAATATAAAATGTATCATCATGGAAAACCCTCATCACACAATATGGAGTCATACTCTAAGGTTCAGGAACTTTGTTTCTGAGTTTTCATAAATAGGAAGTGGACCAAAAACAAGAAATCATCCGTCTTTGCAAGGTGGAATAAATAATAAGAAACAGACCAAAAACCGTTTCCTGACTTGATATCGGAGGATAAATTAGCTAGAGGAAATTTACAAATTAAATATGATGCCTTGAAAATATAATGTGCATATTTTGATTGATAGTTGTTTATATGTTAAAATGATTGTTTTCCAGACCTCAGAGGTAGCTTTTATAGATTCGGCACTGCATTTGTTAAAGGTATGTTTTCACTAATATTGAAATTATTTAAAGCACCAAATTTTATAGGTTGATTTGTTACTTATGAATATTTAATGCCTAATGTGAAAAAGGTGCTTTTATCTATATTGGGTGATGCTTGTTAAGTTCATTTTTGGGCCAATATTTAAGCTAACTTAAAAAAAAAAGCACTGGTATGACAGCACTATTTTCCAGACGTTATGTTGGTGAGTTCTAGTATGGGACTTTGAGACCCATTAATAAATTTTATTGAGCCTATCACTAGCTAATTTTGCATTCAATTTTGTTTTTAATTTGTTTGCTGAAGGGAATCTTTTAGTATGTCAGATAGTTGTTTCTAAAAATATTGTTATTTGTTTATTATTCAGGCGAGAGAACAGTCAGCTGATGCAAGGTCTACATGTAGCAGTAATAGGTCTTCAGAATCTGAGTCGTCCAAACCAGAGCAAATTGAACAGCTGGTCTCTCAGCCAAAGCTGTTACCCTCCACCAAGGTAATGGTTTTAAAGATGATACTATATCTTCTTTTTGTACTCAGTGTGGCCATAATTTAATTTTAGGTGATGGACCTCAGTGGCCGAGTGGTTATGGTATAACTATTGATTATGTGCCTGTCAACACTGAGCTTATCTCGCTGTGGGTTGGATGTGCAGGACTCCAATCACACACTTAATTGACAGATTGCCTATTTTCCTACCAAAGGTCAGGGTTTTCTTCAGGTACGCTAAATCTGGTTGCTGAAAAATTGCTAAAAGTGGCATTAAACACCATTCAAACAAACAAACCTTACGGTGATCCATATGTTACCCATGGATTGCAAATTTGAATTTTGACACTACTTATTCAACTACTCACCACAAGCAGCAATTTGAATGAGCCTTTTATATAGATTCATATTCTGTTTTAATTGAACAATAAGACAAAATGAAGATATTTATCAAGCACATACTGTGTTGGTTGGTATAGCAGAAACATTATCCAATGGCATCTCCATGTAACTTATAATTGAATTGTTTTGACAGATTAAAAGTTATTCCTCTGCATTTTCTGATGAGGAAACAGAGACAGAAGAACCTACTGATGATGGTCAGTGGATGTCACAAGAAGGAACAGATCTCCCTGTCACAATTGCAGATGATGGTAGTCATGCTGACATGGTTAAATCTGTCCCACCAAGAGGCCCTAGTCCATCCACAGAGGCTATACCAATCAGAGCCAAGTCGGAATCTGAAGTAAGTGATGATTTGTCTGCAGTATGTGGATCTCCACAGGATCCCAGAGAGTCTTCACCTGTAGACATCATGGCTGACTCTTTACCTGTAGAGGAAGCTGCAGAATACTTAGAGTTGCCATTGGTTTCTGAAGATAAACAGAGCAAAAAGGGACAGGTTACAGATGATGCATTCTATTTTTATCAAGGTATGCAACATTCTGGAACAACTTTACAAATGAAAGTAAGTTCACCACAAATGTAAAGCTGTTGATACAATTGAGAGACAACTAGTGTTCAATGATGAGCAATATTTTGGTATTTACTTATACAAACCAAATAATTTTGGTAATTCAGTATTTTAATACAACTTACCATATAGCAATAGTATTTGTGATTTGGAAAAAAAACAATTGAACCAAATTTGTACTTTTCACTGCAGTAGTTCAAAATAAATATAACGTATTTTAAAATCAAAATAAAAAACTGGCCTTTTAATTCTGTCGGTAAACACTACTAAGTACCCTAAACAAAAGCAACAATAGCCAATTGCAGAAGGATGTACTAAGAAGGGTCTTGATACCAGTAGATTTTTCCCAAAATACAACATAAATAATGTCCATAAATACCCTTTGAATCTAAATTTAAGTGTGTATAATTTTAAGGCTGTTGCAGATATAGAAAGAAAATGCAAAATTGCATGAAAAAAAAACATTTTAATTATAAGCTTTGCTTTGTTTTTGTAGCTTCTGATGGTCAGCACATTTATCTGCATGCTCTAAATGCCAGGTGTCTGGTCAGAGAGTATGGGTCGCTGTCCAACTGTCCCGACACCATTACTGCAAGCATTGTACAGATGGAAAATATCTTCATGTCAGAGGTAAGATTATTATAGAAATTTTCAGTTGGTTTCAGGTTCATGTCAGTGATCTAGGCTCCTAGGAGCCTTCAGTATATTAAATTTCTATGTTGGATTTCAAGAAGTCAATATGCTGCTTCCCTTACAGGTTTAAGGCTTAGTTGAGGCAGAAAGATGTCATGTGAAACAAATCAAGCTTTAATTGGTATTCAATTTTATGTATTATTTTATTTCCTTGTATGCATAAGGAGAGTATAAACCAATGAAATAATATAATACATAAAATTGCATAAGAATTCAAGAAATTAGTTTGAATCAATTGAGTACCATTTAAAGCTTGATTTGTTTCACTAGACAAATGGATAATGTAAAATTATGAATGAATAATAAAGTTTCTAAAGCATGCCGGTTCAGAGTAAACTTCTACTATATAATCATGTATTACATCATGTTTTTTTTTTACAGGAACTCAGAAAGAGGCTGCGATATCTTGGTCATCTCCCATTGACATGTGAATTTGAGGTAGCTGAACTGATGTTAAAACCACCAGTGCTGTCCAAGGATACTCTAAAGTTTTTTACTGGTTAGTTGAAAATGTTATGAAAACATTTGTTAAGTTCTTTTTTTTTCGTTCAACATCCAGACTCGGATACTTGGCTTGTCTGGCTATCTACTTCTTAAGCATTTATAGGATATTTGAACACAAAATGGAGGTGTTCAGGGCCAATGGATTGTGATTTTTATGTCTAAATATTGTTTAACACCACTTTCAGCAATATTTCAGCTATATCATGGCGTCCAGTTTTTATTGGGGGAGGAAGCCGGAGTACCCGGAGAAAACCCCAGACATTCAGTAGGAAAACTGGCAAGTGATTTTTGTGAAACATTCTTTTAACTGGAGATTAGGTAGTTTGCAGGCCACAAAGCTGAGATAAGGGGAACAAGGTAGTTTGCAGGCCACAAAGCTGAGATGAGGGGAACATAACATGTCTGGCTTTTCTTCTTCTACAGCTTTAGGGTTACATCATCTATATTTGCAGATGTTGATACACGTAATAGAAGTGTGCAGGGCAAAAGGATTTTTATTTTTAAATATGTGTAGAACTAAAAATAGTTTGACTTGTCAGTTTGGCATGCCGGATAGCTAAAAGAGTACATGTATTGTCCAGCTATTACCCCTACAGTTAGGACTGCAACATTTAAATTAAGTAGGATGTTTGTACATGTTATGAAGGTGTGCAGGGCCAAAGGATTTTGATTTTCATTTTAAAAAAATTTGTCAGATTGCAGGTAGTTGTCCATGTTGGCATGGTACCCACAGGACCTTGAATACAGAAAATTATATTTTTTCCTTTCTCCAAATGGGAAAAAACTGGAAATTTTTTATATTGAAAAGTGATCTGGATGGCATGTTTACCTTACCCATTTATATTACAGTTTGCTGTCTCATTGTTACTTTGAAAAGGGCTTGATAATTTGCAATGAAGCTTCGAATCAGGTTACATCCAAAAGAATTTGTTGAATCATACAAGCACTTTGATCAACAGTATTTGGAAATTATATTTGCTTTGGTTATTGAAACTAACCATGTTGTGCTATTAAAAAGGACCTTGAAAATGATTTAACAGACCTTAAAAAATCCTTGAAAAGACCTTGAAATTGAAATGAAAATATTTGTGGGACCCTGAGTAGGGTTACTTGTTTTGTCTGGCTATCATTTTGTACAGCTTTGAAGCTACATTTTTGTTAAGTAGGATTTGAACACATAATGCAAGTGTGCAGGGCCACATGGTTTTGATTTTTATGGAAAATTCTAAAATAAGGGTTTGCTCCTAAAGAGTATTTCTGTAAGTAAGAAGTTCCAACCTGTTGAAACACACTTGTTATTTTGCTGGTAGTCAAACCATGGTAATGCAAGTTATAGTTAATATGTGCATATAGGCCCATTCTAAGTTGAATTTTTTAAGACAACATCATGCATACAAAATAATTTTTAAAAAAGCATGTTTTTAATTTTGAAATTGGGGGGGCATCAAGATACACTTTACCGAGCTACAAAGAGGTCCCATTACTCGTAATGGAGCAAGCTGGGAGTGATTTACACCAGGGGGTTTTATGCATACATGTATAATACGTTATTTAATTGTTTTCTTAAATTGCTACATACTTTTTAATGCCATGATTACTAAAAAGTGTTAAAATTATTTAATTAGACATTGTAGAAATGTCAACTGAACAGCGGAGAAAGGAAAAAATATAAATTGAACACAAGTAGCATTAAATAGCTGAAAATATGTACCGGTATAAATCTGTGTGTTTTTGCTGCATTACGAGTAATGGGATCTCTTTTTAGCTCCGTCGATAAAAAAAGGAGCTACATTATTGTAGCTACTCTTTACCTTATAAAAAACTTTTGCCACTAACAAATTAACCTCAATTGTCAGCTGGGAGCATATTTTTATATTTTTTATCTAGTTTCAGTACTCTGTCAATAGCATAACGTTTAAAAACATTTGTTTAGGCTTAATATTTTCAAGATATGTTATTAGTCATTAGCTTAGTAATAAAGGTATGGAATGGAGTGTATTTGGCATCGGATGTGTTGATCAAAGTTTTTGGTGCAAGTTGTAAATTAAACAGTTGAAATGAGACATGTTTCTACTGATTAGAAATCCTAAACCAGCTTGGCATAGAACCCTGTGAGAAATATTCTAATGACTGCTTTTCAAAAAGCAAATGGTATGAAACAGTACATTAATGGCCTCTTTAATACATAATATTTACATGGCAACAGAACTAAAGAAACATTTTTTTTAATTAATAAAGTAAAAAAAATAAGAACATACAAATTTATGTGGTGTAGATGTACTTGTTAATGGAGTCTTAACCCTGTCCCCTTATTTTTGTACCATATTGATGCAGAGTACATTAACTTACAGCCAAACCTTATCTGCAAAAAAAAAAAACCAACACACAAGTTGGTAATTATGTCCAATTTATTCCTTATTTTAACTGAAGTCGCTTTTTAATAGAGGAAATAGAAAGACGTAGAAGACTGCGGCAGAAAAAGAGCAGAGAAGACAAACAGTGGACTCGAAAAGTACAGCATGAAGAATATAAGAAGATGGCTAAATATAACATTTATGGTACTATACATTTTAAGATTGTAATGTGTGAAAATGTGCAATTTCCATGTACTTCTATCTTACCGGTAACTTTATCAAAACAACTATATTACATGTTGTTGTTTGACCTGCTATTAAAGTAAGCTGCACAATTTATAGGGTTTGACACTAACGCTTTTCCAGTGCTACTAAAATCATTCGAGGGCTAGTCAATTGTAAAATATGGTAGTCTGAATGGGATAAGTGGTTTTGTAAGTCGCCTATTGTAGTCCCAAATAGAACTCATTTTGAATGGTACCCTGAAGTTGCCTTTCAATTTTTATTTAAATATTGGCCAGAAATCTTTTTGTCCCCCACCTCAACACTTTTGGCAACAGTTTGTGTCCATCCATCACACTTTTGTGGACACAACTCCTCTAATACCTCTTGATTGATTGCTTTGATATTTTGTAGGATTAATTGTTATGATGTGTAGATGTGCATACTCTACTGTCATTTTGATTTGCCAAATTTTGTAGAAGTTATGGAACTTTTACCATTTTAGCAATATAATTCAATTGTAGATCTTGTGGATGCATCTCCTCTCAAATTTCTTAGTAGATTGCTTTGATATTTAGTTGCATTAATTGTTATGATGTGCATAGTCTACCACCATTTTGATTCATTAGGCCCCCCACTTTGTGGCAGACGCCCTTTAGTGAACAGTCTGTCCTCTACAAAGTTTGAGTTTTAGTGCCGATCCAAAATCCAAGATGGCCGCCATCGCATTACTTAGTTTACCATAGGACCCTATAGGAAAAACATACAAACAACTTCTTCTTGGAAACTGTACCACACAATGAAGCCAAATTAATAAGAAAATGAAGGTTGGATATCTTATTATTTTGAGTTTTTGGAGCCAATTGCAAATTGAACATGGCTTCCAGGGCCACTAATGGGTTCCAATTGGCTTAAATTTCAAAAATCTTCTTTTTACAAACAGCATGCAGATCAATTTGAAATATGGCAACATTCATAGAAACAGCATCATCATGTAAACTCATTAGTATTTAATATCAAAATTTGTAAGAAAAGTAATGTCTCTTTAAAATTTTTTTGTAAGTCAGGTGAGCGATACAGGCTCTTATGAGCCTCTAGTTCTGGTGTTTCATTGATACTTTATCCTCAACAGTGAACTGCTCAAAACAAACCCATATAAAAAGATAAATGCACATGAAAAAAAACAAAACATGACATTTTTTTAGACTACTCTCTGTTGTTCACCCACATCAACCTGTTATCTTTCCACTTCTTCCTGCAAGATTCAAAAACGAGAAGTGATTCCTCACTATAATTCTGACCTAGGTTGAGCATTGCAGCTGCAAAAGATAAGTGACTTTTCAGTATAATTATGATACACTATTTTAGTAAGGGGCCTTAGTGGCCGAGTGGTTAAGGTAGTTCATCTACTGTTGATCACGTGGTCTGTCAACAATGAGATTGCGGGTTCGATTCTCACTGCAGGCAGGGTGTACTTGACTCCAATCTTAATTTACAAGGATTGCCAGTTTTCCTACAGCAGGTTGGGGTTCTCTCCAGGTACCCCGGCTTCCCCCCACAATAAAAACTGGATGCAACAATATATCTGAAAAATTGCTGAAAGTGGCGTTAAAATTCCATTCAAACAAACAAACAATTTGAAAATGATGATTGTTAACAGGGCTAGTTAATCTTGCTGTTGGCTAGTAATTTTTATAAGACAGTAGCCCTGTAGGCTAGCAACTTAAAAAGTTAGTGTCAAACCCTGTTTTGGGGGTTGTCTAAATATTTCATTAGCTCACCTGACCCAAAAGGTTCAGTGTGAGCTATTCTCATCACTTTGCATCTGATGTCGTCAGCGGCGGCCGTAAACTTTTCACATTTTAATCTTCTTCTCCAAAACCCTTTGGCCAATAGGAACCAAACTTGGCAGGAATGTTTATTGGGTGTTTCTTTACAAAGTTTGAGTTTTTGGTGCTGGTCAAATATTAAACATGGCTGCCAGAGCCTTTAATGCATTCTGATTGGCTGAATTTCAAAAATCTTCTTCTCATAAACATGATAAACTGCTTGTCAGATTGATTTGAAATTTTGCAGAAATGTACCTTAGATGGTCCTCTACAGTTTTTTGTGCCAATCCAAAATCCAAGATGGCCACCATCGTAGGTCATAGTTTAACATAGGACCCTAAGGGAAAAACATACAAACAACTTCTTCTCAGAAACTGTTCACACAAAATGAAGCCAAATTATGAAGAAATGAAGGTTGGATAGTTATCTTAATATTTTGAGTTTTTGGCTCCAATTGCAGATTCAACATGGCTTCCAGGGCCACTAATGCGTTCTGAGTGACTGAATTTCAGAATTCTTCTCATAAACCGTTTGGCAGATTTATTTGAAATATTGCATTAATGTACCTTAGATGGTCCTCTACAAATTTTAATTTTTTTGTGAAGATCCAAAATCCAAGATGGCCACCATTTCAGGACATAGTTTAACATGGGACCCTATGGGAAAAACATAAAACAACTTCTTCTTGGAAACTGTTCCACACAATGAAGCCAAATTACTTTAGTAATAAGAAAATGAAGGTTGGATAATTATTTTGTTATTTTGAGTTTTTCGAGCCAATTGCAAATTGAACATGGGTTCTGATTGGCTGAAATTTCAAGAATCTTTTTACAAACAGCATGGCAGATTGATTTGAAATATTGCAATAATGTACCTTAGATGGTCCTCTACAAAGTTTGAGTTCTTTGTGAGTTCTTTGTGGGGATCCAAAATCCACAGTGGACCCTTAAAATAGGACCCTATGGGAAAACAACCAAACAGCTTCTTCTCTGAAACTGTTCCTCACAATTAAACCAAATAATGCAGAAGTGAATCTTAGTAATCTTATTATTTAAAGTTTTTCGAGCCGATAGGAAATTCAACATGGCTGCCAGAACTGCAAATGCCTTCTGATTGGCTGAAATTTTAGAATTCATTTCTCATAAACCGCATTGCAGAAGGATATGTGATATTGTATTTTCCTCTACTAATTTTGAGTTTTTTGTTTTGATCCAAAATACAAGATTGCTACCACCATTGAACATCACTTAACATAATAACTTTCTCGGAAACTGTCCTACAAATTGCTGCTGATTGGAAATTCAAAAAGTTTTTTGACATAGGTTCTTAAGAGCTTTAGTTATTATTCTGTTGTCAGAAATGTAGATAGATTGACTACATGTGTCCTGTTTTGTATAAAATCTACTTCATACTTATATTCTTACATTTCCTCTTTGTTTTAGGTACAGATTCCAAAATTGTACAGAGTCAGTTCATGTCATCAGAGAACAGACCAAACTCGCCAGCAGCCAAAAGTGATGATAGTACACAAAGTCTTTCATCAGTCAATACCCCAATAGGGTCACCACAGAGTAGTTACTTAAAAAAAAAACTTTTAATATAGGTTATAGAATAATTTTGAACAGCTGAATTTCTTTTAAAATTTAACAATTAAGGGGTCGTCCATAATTGTCAACCATTTTCACAAAAGCACACTTTTTGAGACCCCCGCCCCCATCAAAAAGTGTACATCAACCATTAAACTAATTAAAAAACCAGACTCCATGGAAACAAAAAATTTCAGAAGATTAAAAAAAGTGTACGCAAAAATGTTGAAATTTTTAACCCCCTCCCTCAAGTGTGCAGTTTGCACACTTATAAAAATGGTTGACAATTATCGACGATCCCTAAAATGTAAATGGTTTCATCTTAATTTGACTGATATTACATGCACACAGACTAATCATCTAACTTGAAACTTAACAATATGCAGGAAAAATCTTAATAATGACATGATTAATGAAACTGTAGCACTTATTAACTTCTTGTCATGTTCATTTTGATTATAAACAATTATGTATATTTACAGGTCCAATGTTGAGTGAAGATGCTGATGGACAGCAAACATCCAGTGTATCTTTTGCACAGGTAATTGACAATCATTTAAGAAGGAAGGTGTGAATTATAAGTACCTACAGACTGAGTTTTTTGGACCCATTCTGGATTGTTGTCACTGGGAGTCGCCTTTATGTTGTTTTGTTTTTTACGATTATTTTTGTACAATTATAACACGATTCTTTGAAAAATTTACATAAGTATACTTTGAATTGGTATTCATTTTTATTTTAAATGATTTTACTAATACAATATTATTCATACGGGTTGATTAAAAATTAAGATAAGTGGAAAAATGCAGATACATTGTGTACAACACAAATGTCATTGCTACTAGCTAGTTCAAGTAATCTAAAGTCGTTGAAGATCAATGTTTTGATCGCTCTCGTTAAAGGGAAACTTCGCGAAAAAATGAAAATTTGATATGTTATTCTTCAAATTAAAAGAAATATAATTGCCTTTTGATGTTTTATTGTATTGTTTACCGTTACGCTTCTAGAGTGGATTAAAGATGGTAAAATTTTGGGTATGGGGGCGCCATATTGACAGTATTTTATCACGTGACTGCGTTTGTGACGTGATAAATGTAATTATCCAGTAAATATGATAAATAATCCAGTTTAATAATATGTTTTTCTGCCTTAGCTCTTTGAAGAATATATAAATTGTGGCGATGACTAATGACCGGCTGACAACATAAGATTACCAAATACGTCTTAATGTTTTAATGATCTTTGTTTTATTAAAAGTATTTTTAGACATAAATTTTAACCTGTCTTTATTTAACTCGGATATAATTTACCTAAATAATAATTGTAATAAAAGATATATTTATATGATTATTTTTATATATAAAATGAAATTCCGTGGATAATTTTGCATGTCTTGAAACAGCAGTTGTACCTGGACGTGAAGATGTTATAGGTAAATCATTACTCGTTTACGAAGGGTAATTAACAGAATTTGCAGGTAAACAAACAGGATGTTTATTGCAATTACTAGATCATTTTGCGCCGACTTTTGAAGTATGAATATACGGACTTTTTCAAAAGTTAACCAGATTAAAGGTTAATCATGTAATTCGAAATTAGAAAGGCACACCCCCTCCTTTCAAGACAGGTATGATTTGAATACACCGAAGTGTCAGAACACATGATGTATATAAGATTTCGAATACCTTTAGATGCCAAGTCAGAGGAAACGTAAAACTTACACTAACGTGTAAGTTTTACGTTTCCTCTGACTCAAATATGCACAACATGTAAAAGTTTGGAAACTGTGTTACGCACACGCACAATAAATGTTACCAGTAATAATAATTATAATAATAACAATAATAATAATTATAAATGTACTAAACGTGAAGTGAAATTTTGATGCGCGAAAACCAGAGTATTTAAAAATATTTCATGACCGTTATTTCTTAAATAGTCAACTTCGCAAATATTTTGGTTAAAAAGTTTAGTTCAATAAGTTGCTTAATCTGATTAAGTTGAAAATAATAATACGAATAATTTTCAATTTAATTAATATTTAAGGACTTTTTTCCTATCAAAACTGTGACTTTTTTCCTGTGACTTTCTTTCCGTTTACCGTTGTTTCTGCTGTGGAAATAGTCTTAAGTAGAAGTCTTTAAATTGGTTAACTACTTGTTACACAAGTCGGTTTTTTTTGTAGATCAGCAATACGAAATGTAATCTTTCCACAACCTTGTCTTATAGTACAACCTTCTGTTTTGACCGTTTCGCGTTATTATCATACGACGACTTTTAAGGTACTTGGATGTCTAGTATCGCCATCTAGTGACGAGATGGTGACAAGATGGCGGACCTCTATAGGTGCATTTTTTACAAAGTAAATTCCATGCAGAAACTTAACCACTGAAAATATAATAAAACATCAAGAGGCAAATGTGTTTGTTTTTAGTTGAAGAATAACATCAAATTTTCATTTTTTCGCGAAGTTTCCCTTTAAGGGATTATAATAAATTGTGTAATCTTTTTGTTTCTTTGCTTTTGTTGCTTAATGAAAGTTGTCAAATGGGTTTGGTTTCGGAATATGTTTGATTTGTAGACTTTGTTTTAACAACAATCAGAAGAAAGAATATGACAATGTACTAATTATTATTATACTTATTACCAGCACAAGAAATAACTTATAAACATGGTATTCAAGGGAGAATAAATTACATATTCCTGTTTTAACAATAATAGGACTTGAAAGCGAAGCGGGGGGTATCCCTTTGTGAGCTTGCTCACAGTCCACACTTGTTTTTTTATAGATGCTAAAAGCAGGACCTGCAAAGACACCATCTTGGCCAAAAGTTAAGGCCAAAACAGAGAATCCCATACCAAGCTGCTCTGTAAGGTCCAAAGATAGTGATGAAAGTGATAATGAAGATAGAGTTCCAGTTCCAATGTTCCAGGATTCGTTTGGTGATGCCATTCAATCAGCATTAGAAAATCATATGGCTAAATCTAAAGGTATAAAAGCTTAATCAAAAGGTTCAATCCCTGCTGGTCAAACAAATTAGAGAGTATGTAATTAATATAGTTACGAGATTAATTAATTAGACTAGTAATCAGTGTGTGGTGTTCTTTACAATTAATTTTATATCTCTGGATATTCCTGCTAAATGAAGCAAGGTTCAGTAAGTTATAACATTAATATATATTCATGATATTGCTTCATTCTAAGTGCTTACGTGTTATAGAAAATTTCCAGTCCGAGATATCTTAAGATTAAATTTCTGACAGTATATTTAAACAAAATCTTGTAAATGGTTGTCATTTCAGTTAAAATGTATTAATCATTCAGTTAACTGCAGTAAGTCCTTCATCTTCATCACTTATCAACTGTGAGCACACTTGTAGATATTTTCTCGTTTTCATGAATATTCATTAATTTAAATAGCCAATGCAAACGATGTTTATAGGATTAAACTATTTTGATTAGTTGATTAGTTGTAAACCCATTGCCAGAAGTAGAGCAATCAATCAAAATAGGACATTAAAAATAAATTCATGAAAATATCTACAAGTGTGCCCACAGTCTATAAGTTTAAGCAAAGTCAGAATGCCACTAGACGTGGATTTCCAACTATGTAAGTCCTTTTACTCTACAAGCAGTAATAATGACATGAGTAGTGTGATATTTCTGTTAATATCTAAGAATATGTGAATTTGTTATCAAATAAAGTTATTGAAAACTTGTTTTAATTCATGCAAGTATTTTTCAGGTGAAGCAACTACAGCTGATACTAGCGAAAAAACAGGTGGAAAGAAGAAAAAGAAACAACAAAAACTTCTACTCTTCACAACGTCTATGGCTCGTGGTGGAAAATAGAAATATCTAAATAGTAGATGCTTGAACTGTGGATTTCTTTAATTTGTAACTTTTCATATCTTTGTATTGACTTTTATATTTTTTGGCATGCTTAAAGACTGAATTAAAGGTATAAATGTCAAAAATCCCCGCATTGCATTGTTTTCTGTATACCCTTTTGGAAGCTACAAACATTTTGCAATGTGTTTTTCTAAAATTTAGTGACAACTTATTTTAACTATAAGATGCATTTATTGCAACAAAAATAACAAATACATCAAGAATGATTTATTATGGATTATGTATGTTGCCAAATTGGGTGCAACATCGATATATTGTATCAAAGTTGAAAAATCTGACAAATGTTATTGGTGCAAACATTAATATGCATGTAACAAGGAATATTCCACCAAATTAGGTGCAGTGTGCATATTCTGCAACAAAGAGTAAACATCAAATGGAGTGTTGCCAGGTTGAGTGCAACACATCTTGTGGAATCACACATGTTTTAACACAGAGTATTGGAATGTTATTAATAAAAGTTCAATACCTATCATAAAATTTATGTACATTTTATAAAAGATCATAATGTTTATTGAAAATGTTTTCTAATCGCCAGTGTGTGTTGCCAAATTGTGTGCAACATACATATAAAGAAATCATGTATAGTTGACATGTGTGCAGAATAGTTCCATAAATAAAACCTCTATTTCATGTTTATTTTCAACATTTTTTATCAGATATTGATATTTTATGTTTATAGTGAAATGCGAGGTTTCATCTTTAAATGCATTTTTCTGTGCACAAATTCTGCAAGAAATGTGCAAGAACTTTCAAGTGTGATATGAAAAAAGTTTAGACACCCATGCAAACTATGCTAAACTAAAAGAAAAAGGTATAAATTTATAATAATTGTCTTACCTTAGAATATAGAGGATGTTTAAAGTCTTGTTTGAAGCTTTGTTTGAGATACCCCTTCACTCGCATTACATTGAATGGCCGACCCCATTTAAATCTATCTTATGGATTTGTTTTTTGACGAAACAAAATTTTTCATTTGTTACAGGACAAAATGTGTTCTGCCATTAAATGTAACTTGATTCCATAATTTTGATTTACTGTTAAATTAAAAATGTTGGCTCCCAGTGAAAATTTTGCCTCGGTATTTCAAACATGGATTACTGAAGTGAACATAGTTTAATTTATTGAAAACAGGTGTAGTATTTGTGTTTATGTTAGTTTCATTGTATTTCTCATATTAAATATACAGAACTTCTGAAAAAAATGTGCTCTGAGAAAATTCAATTGACAGTTAAAACCTCGCATTTCAAATAATAATAAAAAATGTAAAAGAATGATGCAAATGATAAATATAAATGTGAACTGGGAGGTTTTATTTTTAATATAGAACTAGTGTGCAGAGATGCATTTAATTTAAACCATCATAAATTCAAATGAAATGTTGCCAGGTTGAGTGCAACATGCTGAGGCATTATGCAAACATTTGGTTTTATCTTGCAATATTTGAATGTAGTTTATAACAAAATTGAATACCAAACAATAAATTGGTGCACCATTTATCAGACTATGTGCATAATTTTATTGAAAACATTAGCATTAGGACAGTGGGTTGATCTTATACATATGTTGTACATTGTATAATTAGCTTTGGTAACTGGGCATGGAATTGCCCTTAGGTATAATGTTTGTTATGTTATTTAAAAGTTGTTTATTTGGCATCCAATAAATAAAATGTTAAATTCATATCATGTTTGTTTAATTTATTCATTGACTGTTGTGTAGTGGTTTGGGTACTATTCTTGATTGTTCTGGGCTTGTATTAAAAATTGTCATTGTCACTACTAAGCGGACAGCATACAGAAATAACATAAGTTTCACGTTTCATACCCACTGTATGTCAAAACAAATACACAAAGATTGATAATTATTTGCTGCTTCTATATACAGAATTACAGAGGTAGACAAGGGTCTGGTGAATATAATGTGTATCGGAAATGGGGCGACTTGTGCAACTGAAGTTTTTAACTTGTATTGGATGTTCTTTCAAAGACCAATCCATTGTTTCTGTTCTTTGGTAGATATTTGATAGTGTGCTCCCTACTGCATGTAACTGTCTACTTGATCTTGGATGTACATCTCCTTTTGTCATGGTTTTTTTTTTTAAATAAATTTTTTCCTCCGTAATATTTGCTATCTTGTTAAGAATGATACAAAGAATACAGAGTTTATTTAAAAACCAATATGGCCACCACCACAAGACATATTTTAACATAGGACCCTATGGGAAAAAAGTTTAAAAGGGCTTCTTCACAGAAACCTTTTTACCAATCAAAACAAAACGTACTAGCAATATTGTTTGGATGGTCCTTTATAAAGTTTATGTTTTCTATGCCAACTGAAAATTCAAAATGGCCACCACCGCAGGACTTAGTTTAACATAGGACCCAATGGGAAAAAGTTTTAAAGGGCTTCTTCTCTGAAACCCGTTAACCAGTGGAAACAAAAACTTACTAGCAATATTGTTTGGATGGTCCTCTATAAAGTTTTATGTTTTTTATCCCAATAGTAAATTCAAAATGGCCACCGCCGCAGGACTTTGTTTAACATAGGCCCCTATGGGGAAAAAGTTTAAAAGGCTTCATCTCTGAAACCGGTTAACCAATCGAAACAAAACTTTCTAGCAATATTGTTGGGATGGTCCTCTTATAAAGTTCATGTATTTTATTCCAATCGGAAATTCAAAATGGCCACCACCACAGGACTTGGTTTAACATTGGACCCTATGGGAAAAAAGTTTTAAAAGGCTTCTTCTCTGAAACTGATTAACCAATGGAAACAAAACTTACTACCAATACTATTTTAGATGGTCCTTTGTAAAGTTTGTGTTTTTTATGCCAATTGGAAAATCAAAATGGCCACCACAGCATTACATAGATTAACAGTGGACCCTATTGGAAAAAGTTTTAAAAGGTTTCTTCTCTGAAACTGATTAACCAATGGAAACAAAACTTACTGACAAAATTGTTTGGATTGTCTTCTTTAAAGTTTATGTTTTTATTATACCCCGCTCGACAGAGTCGGGGGTATATAGTGGTCCTCATGTCCGTCCGTCCGTCCTTCCGTCCGTCCGTTCGTCCGTCCACATTTGGTTTCCGGATGATAATTCAAAAAGTTTACATCCGATTTGAATGAAACTTTGGGAGATTGTCATATATCAGGTTGGTAAGAAGCCTATCGATTTTGGGGGAAATCCGTCAAATTTCAAGGTCACAGTCCACGAAAAACGTTAGAAATTTTAACAAAAAAGTTGTTTCCGGACAATAACTCAAAAAGTTTACATCCGATTTGAATGAAACTTTGGGAGATTGTCATATATCAGGTTGGTAAGAAGCCTATCGATTTTGGGGGAAATCCGTCAAATTTCAAGGTCACAGTCCAAAAACGTTAGAAATTTTAACAAAAAAGTTGTTTCCGGACAATAACTCAAAAAGTTTACATCCGATTTGAATGAAACTTTGGGATACTGTCATATATCAGGTTGGTAAGAAGCCTATCGATTTTGGGGGAAATCCGTCAAATTTCAAGGTCACAGTCCACGAAAAACGTTAGAAATTTTTACAAAAAAACCGTTTCCGGACAATAACTCAAAAAGTTTGCATACGATTTGAATGAAACTTTGGGATATTGTTATATATCAGGTTGGTAAAAAGCCTTTTGATTTTGGGGCAAATCCGTCAAATTTCAAGGTCGCAATCCACGAAAAATGTTAGAAATTTTTACAAAAAAGTTGTTCCCGGACGATAACTCAAAAAGTTTGCATGTGATTTGAATGAAACTTTGGGATATTGTTATATATCAGGTTGGTAAGAAGCCTATCCATTTTGGGGGAAATCCGTCAAATTTCAAGGTCACAGTCCACGAAAAATGTTAGAAATTTTTACAAAAAAGTTGTTTCCGGACAATAACTCAAAAAGTTTGCATCCGATTTTAATGAAACTAAAATATTGTTATATATTTTGTTGGTAAGAAGCCTATTGATTTTGGTGGAAATCCATCAAATTTCAAGGTCACAGTCCACGAAAACGTTAGAAATTTTCACAAAAGCGGGGGTATCAGTGATCGCTAGATCAACTTTGTCTAGTTGCCAATTGGAAATTCAAAATGGCCACCTACACAGGACTAAGTGTAACATATGACCCTATTGGCAAATTTTAAAAAATCTTCTCTATAAAACCAGTTAACCAATGGAAACAAAACTTTCTAGCAATATTGTTTGGGTGGTCCTCTTTAAAGTTTATTGAAAATTACAGGACTTAGTTTAGATCAGTTTAACATCAGAGTAATGCCATCTTCATTGCCTATAAAATCAGGTGAGCGATACAGGCTCTTAAGAGCTGCTGGTTTCTGGAATGTCATCCATAAGTAGCATTTGAAAGAGAAAAAATGTCAAAATCATAAAATCTACAACAAAAAAGGATCCAAACTGAATACCACTTGAATACTGGACAACAGGGAGGACAAAAAAGCTGTAATGAATCTCGTCATAGGTTCTAAAATGTAATTTGTTAGCAATCAAAATGAGTAACAAACAAAATCAATTGAAACTTGAAAACGCTGTTGCTACAATATGTCTATTCGAACAGGAACGAGTAAAACAAAATGATTAATAAATTCCGATCGCAATTCAAAACATATATTGAACCGAGTTTTATTCGTTTATATTCCGAATTTGTTTCGGAAATTTCATGAAACCGTTAACTTCCGGGTGTCAGTTGCAAGTTTGGTTTCTTGTTTTATCACAATAATTTTTGGTTACGTGAAATAATAATAAGTATTACATGATTATATTATACACAGGTCTACCTTTCAAATTTTTTCGTGCCAGGAACTCAAGGTTGTTGACAAATAATGAAATATTCGGCGATTATTAAAAAGCTCTTTAACCTATTATTTAAATGGAATTAAGTGAAAATAGGGACAGTCACATTATACAGTAACAAGATAACATTATACAGTAACAAGATAACATTATACAGTATCAAGATAACTTTAACCTTCAAAAAGGAAACTTTTTATTTTTAGAATTGAGAAAAGAATCTTTATGATTTACACAAATTCTGTTTTCATTGATAAAGCAATTAACATAGTGTTTTGATTATATGTCTCAAGTTCATTTCAAAATATTACGACAAGAGATAGTATTTTAAAACATTTTACATGTTATAGTTTAAGCAATGTCAGATACACAGGCAGTCTATAAATAAGTGAAATCTTTGGATGTCGTAGAACTTAAACCTGTAATTCTCTTGAACTAAATGTCACAACTTAAATAATGTAGCAAAAACTAATAAATGTCACAGACTTGCAAAAATTAAAACATTGTAGCTGAAACTATGGTTTAACTTGTATATTCCTCACACAAGCTTGCCAGATTTCACAATTGAGTAAGATTTTATAGTGACATCAATTTTAAAAACCTTAAAGGAAAATCATTCCCCACTAACATGTCTGAAAATGAAAATTCACAAGCCTGCCAAATTTGAAATATTTGCACGTTTACAGAACCTACTTGTATAACTCTTTACAGTATGTTTGACATGCACACATGCCTTGGGATAGGTTGTAATGGGCCTGATGCTACAGATGGAATTTTAAACATCTAATGGAGTAGATAAGATATTTTACATGGCTTACAGCACTTGATATGACTTTAAACATGGCTTACATCCCTAGATAGGACTTTTAATACAGCTTATGGCACTAGATAGAATGTTTAACACATCTTACAGTGCTATTAAGAAAGGAAGTATAACATAGACTATGGGTTTAAAAAAAAGGTTTAATAAACCTGAAGTGCTATAGATAGAATATTTGACACAGCCTTTGATGCTAATTAGGTGGTTTGCTTAGTTTTATAAACTAACCCTTAAGTAATTCAAACTCAGATACAGCCCAATGCTAAGGTGCTAGATAGGACATAAGACAGCCTACTGTTAGACTGGACAATTGGCACAAATTACAGCATTAGACAGAACGTTTTACAAAGTCTACGGTTCTAGAAAGGATATAATAGATAAACTAACATTAACCTATTTTAACTCGAACACAGACACAGCCTATTGCACTAGACGTTTGACACAGCCTACAGTGTTAGACAGGACATCGCCAAACAGGATGTTTGATAGCCTACTGAGCTAGACAGGACATGTGACAAAACATTTTGTTCAGTCGTACTAATTTTTTATGACTTAACATAAAAGCATCTATGAATGTGCCTAAACTACCATATTGAATCTTAAAGTCATGATGATATTAAGTTAGAAATTATGACATTACAAAATTTCTATTGGGAAGTGACATAACGTATAGATTAGTGGAATCCAAATCGGAAATGTATGTGGGGAGAAAAATCATCCAGGTTTGTGATTTTTATTTATGAGGTTATGATCAGTCATGATTGAGAAATTGGACATGTTCCTGAATACTGCATATGATATTTAATAGCTTATTAAAGACGTTTGACCGGGCTTTGCATTTTATTTTCTAATTTCATGTGTTTACAGGTAGAAGATAATGAAAGTCTCATCTACACTTGAATGCCTGTTGTGTAGAAAGAAACTGATTCCAACAAATATACCAACAAGGACAAAATATGCTGCCAGTGAAAATTTTAAGAACAACATAAATAAGTAAGTCATATATATAGTGCATTGCCATCAATGGAAGGGAGATAAATCTCTGTGAAAGTGTTGTCTCCCCTTTCAATATCATTATCTCCCAATTAGTTAAGCACAAATACTGTGAAAGCATATTATTTAGTTGTATTAAGGAATCCACCTGTGATTAAATGAAATTGTATTTATACCGACAGAAATATTTACACAAAATATTTTTTTATATTTATTTTGTTTTTTTTCCGAAGCAAATATATACTATACAATTATAGCCTTTAAATTAGGTCGATATGAAAAAATATCGACATGAGAACATATCGACCGACAACGAAGTTGGAGGTCGATATGTTATCTCATGTCGATATTTTTCATATCGACCGTAGATAAAGGCTACAATTGTTATATTATTAATTGATATTTTATGCACATCTGTATATACTAGTATTTTAAAGGAATTTAGTTCAATGTTCTTTTGATTAGTTTACTGTTTTGATGGGTTTTGTCACATGTACGAAAATATCACATTTCATTTCAATATCATCTGAAATTATGAAAACTTTCAATTTAAAAGATTTATAAATACAAAAATACATGCAACATATTGAAATATTTGCAATTTTTCACAATGTACATACTTTCCTAACTTTCAAACCGGAAACAGACAGAAGTCATTCTGATTGGCTGTTTAAAGGGGAATTCCAATTATTTAAAAATAGCCGTGCAATATCATGTTTTCTAAATATAACCGTGCAACATCACTTTTCTATCAGCCGTTTTCAAAGAACCTTACCAAATACAGCATGTCATGTGACAGGCTTTACACTAATCAAATTTATCAGAAAAATATCAATTAATAATATAAGTATATATCAAATTATTTTTGTTGACAATAATCTGATACACTATACACATTCAAATATAAATGTATAAATACACATATTGAATCTATATATACATGTATAAAATAGTCAGATCAAAAATAGGTAGGTGTTTTTCAAATCTTTATTAGTAATTGTACATGTATATATAGGGTCCTGTGTTTTTTGGCTAAAAAAGGAGAGTATCAGAAACTGTTAGTATTGGGATAGGGGATGGTTGGGGATATGAAATATTTTGTGGTTTATAATGATATATTATTGTGGGGGAATCATTTAAGTCTTTCTTATGCTTTTCTTCTAGATTCTTATGGCACTGGGAAATCCATAATATGTTAAATAATTTTGCTTGAATACCAAGTACTTTTGTAGATCTTCCAGTAATAATAATATACCTGTTTCATCCAAAAGACCATTTAAATTTTTACCCCTTTTCTGAACCATTCTTTTACACCTCTACCAAACAATTGGTACATTTTAATTATACCATATTGGACTAATAAGAAAATCTTCACAATAAAGGTTGTCTTGCATTCAGAATGTCTATCCACATATTTAGAACATCTATCCAAAAGACACATTTTTTATATTTTTTTTATGTTTTCAAATGCTGTTTCCAGTAATTCTTCAAAGTTTATATTAAAAGATTTTATAACTTGAAGTTTATTATTGTCTAGGAGTCTTTGAATCTACTTTGCCTTCATTCAGGAATACCTCTAAAATACTCATCTTTAATCCACCTTAATATTAATTTTTTGTCAATGTTTTCTGTTTAACTTTTCCAATCGATTTCAGCCAAATAAAGTTACAAAATAGTACATTTATATGAGAAATGTATCTGGATTTGGCAGAACTGAAAAGAGTTTTGATAACTGTTATTCTGGATGTTGAATTTCTTTTACTCCAACCCTTTAAAAGGACACTGATTTCAGCTAATTTTTTACCATAATTCATTTTGATCATTTTTTTACCTATCTAAATTAAAGTCAATTCCCAATTATGCTAAAGTGTTCCTACCCAATGCAAGATTTAATTCAGGACATAATATTTTTTTACTAAACATCATACTACCTATCCAGACAATCTGAGTTTTAATAAAATTTATTTTCAAAGCAGTTATTTCTCCAAAATGTGTTAATTCTTAAAGGACTTCTTTCATTGTTTCCTTTAAAGATATTTCTGAGTCATCAAGAATATTAGCAGTATCATCATCAAACTGAGAGAGTTTATTTTCTAAATTAACACTCTTTATACCATTAATATAACTATTTATTCTTTTTTTTATGACTAGTATCTCTGCAGATAAATAAATATGGAGAAAAGAAGTCCCTTGACAACAACCCTTCTGAATTTCTAAACATTCTGACATATACATGTATTACCACCTTGATTTACAGCAGAAATTGTGTTTTATAAAATATGTATCCAAATTTTGGATTGAAAGAATAAAATAAAACTGTTAAATAAAACAAATATATGAGAAAGGGAAATAGAGAAAGGGAGAAATGATGGGGGGGAGGGGGATATAAAAATTGCTTTACACTCAACATGGCCAAAATGTCTCTTTTTTGTACAAATAAAAGAATATATGTGGGATTTGTTATGCACTGAGAGTTTTTAAGATGGAGTATACATGTTTGGTGACAATGGATAATAATAATAATGGTGTTCAACATACAAAAATATATAGTGAAATGTGAAATTATATTGTTATAAGAAAACAATGTCAATTTTCATGGATGTTACCAAAATATTGATGGTGACCACATTTTGGTTTGTTTTGTCTCAATGGCTTGACCACATATTCTTGTTTTGTCCTGATAGTTTGACCACATTTTGTTCTGTTTAGTCCCGATAGTTTGACCACATTTTTTTCTGTTTTGTCCCGATAGTTTGACCACATTTTGTTCTGTTTTGTCCTGATAGTTTGACCACATTTTGTTCTGTTTTGTTCCGATAGTTTGACCACATTTTGTTCTGTTTTGTCCCGATAGTTTGACCACATTTTGTTCTGTTTTGTTCCGATAGTTTGACGACATTTTGTTCTGTTTTGTCCCGATAGTTTGACCACATTTTGTTCTGTTTTGTCCCGATAGTTTGACCACATTTTGTTCTGTTTTGTCCTGATAGTTTGACCACATTTTGTTCTGTTTTCTTCCGATAGTTTGACCACATTTTGTTCTGTTTTGTCCCAATAGTTTGACCACATTTTGTTCTGTTTTGTCCCGATAGTTTGACCACATTTTGTTCTGTTTTGTCCTGATAGTTTGACCACATTTTGTTGTTTTGTCCCGATAGTTTGACCACATTTTGTTCTGTTTTGTCCTGATAGTTTGACCACATTTTGTTGTTTTGTCCCGATAGTTTGACCACATTTTGTTCTGTTTTATCCTGATAGTTTGACCACATTTTGTTCTGTTTTGTCCCGATAGTTTGACCACATTTTGTTCTGTTTTGTCCTGATAGTTTGACCACATTTTGTTGTTTTGTCCCGATAGTTTGACCACATTTTGTTCTGTTTGGTCCTGATAGTTTGACCACATTTTGTTGTTTTGTCCCGATAGTTTGACCACATTTTGTTCTGTTTTGTCCTGATAGTTTGACCTCATTTTGTTCTGTTTTGTCCTGACAGTTTGACCACATTTTGTTCTGTTTTGTCCCAATAGTTTGACCACATTTTGTTCTGTTTTGTCCCAATAGTTTGACCACATTTTGTTCTGTTTTGTCCTGATAGTTTGACCACATTTTGTTCTGTTTGTCCCGATAGTTTGACGACATTTTGTTCTGTTTTGTCCCGATAGTTTGACCACATTTTGTTCTGTTTTGTCCCAATAGTTTGACCACATTTTGTTCTGTTTTGTCCCAATTGTTTGACCACATTTTGTTCTGTTTTGTCCCGATAGTTTGACCACATTTTGTTCTGTTTAGTCGTGATAGTTTGACCACATTTTGTTCTGTTTTGTCCTGATAGTTTGACTACATTTTGTTCTGTTTTGTCCTGATAGTTTGACCACATTTTGTTCTGTTTTGTCCCGATAGTTTGACCACATTTTGTTCTGTTTTGTCCTGATAGTTTGACCACATTTTGTTCTGTTTTGTCCTGATAGTTTGACCACATTTTGTTCTGTTTTGTCCCAATAGTTTGACCACATTTTGTTCTGTTTTGTCCCAATAGTTTGACCACATTTTGTTCTGTTTTGTCCCAATAGTTTGACCACATTTTGTTCTGTTTTGTCCCAATAGTCTGACCACATTTTGTTGTTTTGTCCTGATAGTTTGACCACATTTTGTTCTGTTTGTCCCGATAGTTTGACGACATTTTGTTCTGTTTTGTCCCGATAGTTTGACGACATTTTGTTCTGTTTTGTCCCAAAAGTTTGACCACATGTTGTTCTGTTTTGTCCCAATTGTTTGACCACATTTTGTTCTGTTTAGTCGTGATAGTTTGACCACATTTTGTTCTGTTTAGTTGTGATAGTTTGACCACATTTTGTTCTGTTTTGTCCTGATAGTTTGACTACATTTTGTTCTGTTTTGTCCTGATAGTTTGACCACATTTTGTTCTGTTTTGTCCTGATAGTTTGACCACATTTTGTTCTGTTTTGTCCGGATAGTTTGACGACATTTTGTTCTGTTTTGTCCCGATAGTTTGACGACATTTTGTTCTGTTTTGTCCCGATAGTTTGACGACATTTTGTTCTGTTTTGTCCTGATAGTTTGACCACATTTTGTTCTGTTTTGTCCCGATAGTTTGACCATATTTTGTTATGTTTTGTCCTGATAGTTTGACCACATTTTGTTCTGTTTTGTCCCAATAGTTTGACGACATTTTGTTCTGTTTTGTCCTGATTTTGTTCTGTGTTTTGTCCTGATTTGTGCTGTTTGAATTGATGTTTTTTTCTGTTTTGTCCTCATGTCGTTGTGTTGTGTGTTGATAGTTTGAACACATTTTGTTTTCTTTTGCCTTGATGTTGTTCTATTTATACCCCCGCTGTTTACTGTTTTACCCTTGTCTGTCTGTCCGTTCATCCCGCAATTACAAACATTTCTGTTGCAGTTTTCTACGCAACTATTGGATGCAAGCGATGAAAGCCGGGGTAACACTAGTTTATCTTGATGTTGTTCAGTTTTGTACTGATGTTCTTCAGTTTTGTACTGATGTTGTTCAATTTTGTACTGATGTTGTTCTGTTTTGTCCTGATGTTATTCTGTTTTGTGTTGGATGTTGGTCTTCTTTGTGTTGATGGTTTGACAACATTTTGTTCTGTATTGTCTTGATGTTTTTATGTTTTGTTCTGATGTTCTGATCTGCTGTTGTTCTGATTTGTTTTGATGTTGTTCTGGTCTGATCTGAATTTGTTACGTTTTGTTTTGATGTTATTCTGTTTGTCCTGATGTTGTTCTGTTTTGGGTTGATGGTTTTGTGATTTGCCGATGTTTTGTCCTGACAGTTTGACCACATTTTGTTCTGTTTTGTCCCAATAGTTTGACCACATTTTGTTCTGTTTTGTCCCAATAGTTTGACCACATTTTGTTCTGTTTTGTCCTGATAGTTTGACCACATTTTGTTCTGTTTGTCCCGATAGTTTGACGACATTTTGTTCTGTTTTGTCCCGATAGTTTGACCACATTTTGTTCTGTTTTGTCCCAATAGTTTGACCACATTTTGTTCTGTTTTGTCCCAATTGTTTGACCACATTTTGTTCTGTTTTGTCCCGATAGTTTGACCACATTTTGTTCTGTTTAGTCGTGATAGTTTGACCACATTTTGTTCTGTTTTGTCCTGATAGTTTGACTACATTTTGTTCTGTTTTGTCCTGATAGTTTGACCACATTTTGTTCTGTTTTGTCCCGATAGTTTGACGACATTTTGTTCTGTTTTGTCCTGATAGTTTGACCACATTTTGTTCTGTTTTGTCCTGATAGTTTGACCACATTTTGTTCTGTTTTGTCCCAATAGTTTGACCACATTTTGTTCTGTTTTGTCCCAATAGTTTGACCACATTTTGTTCTGTTTTGTCCCAATAGTTTGACCACATTTTGTTCTGTTTTGTCCCAATAGTCTGACCACATTTTGTTGTTTTGTCCTGATAGTTTGACCACATTTTGTTCTGTTTGTCCCGATAGTTTGACGACATTTTGTTCTGTTTTGTCCCGATAGTTTGACGACATTTTGTTCTGTTTTGTCCCAAAAGTTTGACCACATGTTGTTCTGTTTTGTCCCAATTGTTTGACCACATTTTGTTCTGTTTAGTCGTGATAGTTTGACCACATTTTGTTCTGTTTAGTTGTGATAGTTTGACCACATTTTGTTCTGTTTTGTCCTGATAGTTTGACTACATTTTGTTCTGTTTTGTCCTGATAGTTTGACCACATTTTGTTCTGTTTTGTCCTGATAGTTTGACCACATTTTGTTCTGTTTTGTCCGGATAGTTTGACGACATTTTGTTCTGTTTTGTCCCGATAGTTTGACGACATTTTGTTCTGTTTTGTTCTGTGTTTTGTCCTGATTTGTGCTGTTTGAATTGATGTTTTTTTCTGTTTTGTCCTCATGTCGTTGTGTTGTGTGTTGATAGTTTGAACACATTTTGTTTTCTTTTGCCTTGATGTTGTTCTATTTATACCCCCGCTGTTTACTGTTTTACCCTTGTCTGTCTGTCCGTTCATCCCGCAATTACAAACATTTCTGTTGCAGTTTTCTACGCAACTATTGGATGCAAGCGATGAAAGCCGGGGTAACACTAGTTTATCTTGATGTTGTTCAGTTTTGTACTGATGTTCTTCAGTTTTGTACTGATGTTGTTCAATTTTGTACTGATGTTGTTCTGTTTTGTCCTGATGTTATTCTGTTTTGTGTTGGATGTTGGTCTTCTTTGTGTTGATGGTTTGACAACATTTTGTTCTGTATTGTCTTGATGTTTTTATGTTTTGTTCTGATGTTCTGATCTGCTGTTGTTCTGATTTGTTTTGATGTTGTTCTGGTCTGATCTGAATTTGTTACGTTTTGTTTTGATGTTATTCTGTTTGTCCTGATGTTGTTCTGTTTTGGGTTGATGGTTTTGTGATTTGCCGATGTTGTTTTGTTCTGATCTTATTTTGGTCTTTTTTTTTTGTATTGATGTTGTTCTGTTTTGTGTTGATGTTTTGACTGCATTTTGTTCTGTTTTTACATGATGTTGTTCTGTTTTGTTTTGATGTTGGTCTATTTTATATTGATGTTTTTCTGTTTTGTCTTGATGTTCTGTTTTGTATTGATGTTGTTCTGTTTTGTTTTGATGTTCTGTTTTGTTGATGTTGTTCTGTTGTGATCTGATGTTGGTCTATTTTGTCTTGATGTTGTTCTGTTTTGTCTTGATGTTGTTCTGTTTTGTCTTGGTGTTGTTCTCTTTTGTATTGATGTTGTTCTGTTGTGATCTGATGTTGGTCTATTTTGTCTTGATGTTGTTTTGTTTTATCTTGATGTTGTTCTGTTTTGTCTTGATGTTGTTCTGTTTTGTTTTGATGTTGTTCTGTTTTATCTTGATGCTGTTCTGTTTTGTCTTGATGTTGTTCTGTTTTGTTTTGATGTTGTTCTGTTTTATCTTGATGTTGTTCTGTTTTGTCTTGATGTTGTTCTGTTTTATCTTGATGCTGTTCTGTTTTGTCTTGATGTTGTTCTGTTTTGTATTGATGTTGTTCTGTTTTGTCTTGATGTTGTTCTCTTTTGTATTGATGTTGTTCTATTTTGTCTTGATGTTGTTCTGTTTTGTTTTGATGTTGTTCTGTTTTGTTTGGTGTTCTTCTGTTTTGTCATGAAGTTGTTCTGTTTTGTCTTGATGTTCTGTTTTGTTGATGTTGTTCTGTTGTGATCTGATGTTGGTCTACTAGTATTTTGTTTTGATGTTGTTGTGTTTTGTTTTGGTGTTGTTCTGTTTTGTATTGATGTTGTTCTGTTTTGTCTTGATGTTGTTCTGTTTTGTCTTGATGTTGTTCTGTTTTGTCTTGATGTTGTTCTGTTTTGTTTTGATGTTGTTCTGTTTTATCTTGATTCTGTTCTTTTTTGTCTTGATGTTGTTCTGTTTTGTTTTGATGTTGTTCTGTTTTATCTTGATGTTGTTCTGTTTTGTCTTGATGTTGTTCTGTTTTGTTTTGATGTTGTTCTGTTTTATCTTGATTCTGTTCTTTTTTGTCTTGATGTTGTTCTGTTTTGTTTTGATGTTGTTCTGTTTTATCTTGATGTTCTGTTTTGTTGATGTTGTTCTGTTGTGATCTGATGTTGGTCTACTAGTATTTTGTTTTGATGTTGTTGTGTTTTGTTTTGGTGTTGTTCTGTTTTGTATTGATGGTGTTCTGTTTTGTCTTGATGTTGTTCTGTTTTGTATTGATGTTGTTCTGTTTTGTCTTGATGTTGTTCTGTTTTGTTTTGATGTTGTTCTGTTTTATCTTGATGCTGTTCTTTTTTGTCTTGATGTTGTTCTGTTTTGTTTTGATGTTGTTCTGTTTTATCTTGATGCTGTTCTGTTTTGTCTTGATGTTGTGCTGTTTTGTCTTGATGTTGTTCTGATTTGTTTTGATGTTGTTCTGGTCTGATCTGAATTTGTTACGTTTTGTTTTGATGTTGTTCTGTTTATCTTGATGTTCTGTTTTGGGTTGATGGTTTTGTGATTTGCAGATGTTGTTTTGTTCTGATCTTATTTTGGTCTTTTTTTGTATTGATGTTGTTCTGTTTTGTGTTGATGGTTTGACTGCATTTTGTTCTGTTTTTACATGATGTTGTTCTGTTTTGTTTTGATGTTGGTCTATTTTATATTGATGTTTTTCTGTTTTGTCTTGATGTTCTGTTTTGTATTGATGTTGTTCTGTTTTGTTTTGATGTTGTTCTGTTTTGTTGATGTTGTTCTGTTGTGATCTGATGTTGGTCTATTTTGTCTTGATGTTGTTCTGTTTTGTCTTGATGTTGTTCTGTTTTGTTGATGTTGTTCTTCTTTTGTTTTGTGTGTTTTGTATTGATGTTGTTCTGTTTTGTCTTGATGTTGTTCTCTTTTGTATTGATGTTGTTCTATTTTGTCTTGATGTTGTTCTGTTTTGTTTTGATGTTGTTCTGTTTTGTTTGGTGTTCTTCTGTTTTGTCATGAAGTTGTTCTGTTTTGTCTTGATGTTCTGTTTTGTTGATGTTGTTCTGTTGTGATCTGATGTTGGTCTACTAGTATTTTGTTTTGATGTTGTTCTGTTTTGTATTGATGTTGTTCTGTTTTGTCTTGATGTTGTTCTCTTTTGTATTGATGTTGTTCTATTTTGTCTTGATGTTGTTCTGTTTTGTTTTGATGTTGTTCTGTTTTGTTTGGTGTTCTTCTGTTTTGTCATGAAGTTGTTCTGTTTTGTCTTGATGTTCTGTTTTGTTGATGTTGTTCTGTTGTGATCTGATGTTGGTCTACTAGTATTTTGTTTTGATGTTGTTCTGTTTTGTTTTGATGTTGTTCTGTTTTGTATTGATGTTGTTCTGTTTTGTATTGATGTTGTTCTGTTTTATCATGATGTTGTTCTGTTTTGTTTTGATGTTGTTCTATTTTGTCTTGATGTTGTTCTGTTTTGTATTGATGTTGTTCTGTTTTATCTTGATGCTGTTCTTTTTTGACTTGATGTTGTGCTATTTTGTCTTAATGTTCTTTTTTGTTGATGTTGTTCTGTTGTGATCTGACGTTGGTCTATTTTGTTTTGATGTTGTTCTGTTGTGATCTGATGTTGGTCTACTAGTATTTTGTTTTGATGTTGTTCTGTTTTGTTTTGGTGTTGTTCTGTTTTGTATTGATGTTGTTCTGTTTTGTTTTGATGTTGTTCTGTTTTATGTTGATGTTGTTCTATTTTGTCTTGATGTTGTTCTGTTTTGTTTTGATGTTGTTCTGTTTTGTTTTGATGTTGTTCTGTTTTATCTTGATGCTGTTCTGTTTTGACTTGATGTTGTGCTGTTTTGTCTTAATGTTCTGTTTTGTTGATGTTGTTCTGTTGTGATCTGACGTTGGTCTATTTTGTTTTGATGTTGTTCTGTTTTGTTATGATGCTGTTCTGTATTGTCTTGATGTGCTCTGTCTGCTATGACCTGATGTGCTGTTCTTCTCTTTTATCCTGATGTTGTTTGTATTCTAATATTCTATCTTGTTTTTAATGTTTTCAACATAATTCTGCATGTTTAAATGACAAAAACAATAAACAAATCATCTCCTGGTTCTGTTAAAGAGTCTGTTTTAAAGATCACAAATAAGAAGTCTACACCAAGACCTCCCAGAAAAGAGTATATAGCAAACTGTAAAAGAACAATTAAAACAGTTGATTGACAATCTTTAACTCTCAGTCACAAATTTTAAGTACTTATAGTATATATATATGTGAAAAATGCTAAAATTTCTAATCTTAATATGACTTAAACATTAGATTCCAAAATTTTATGGTTGAAAAAACATTGCAAGAGCATTTACAGTGTGCAAAAAAGTATTATTAATATCTAGACAATTATGTTATCATGGTGATTGGCTTTTCATTACCTAGCTGCATGTTTTTATGATATCTTACATTGATGTTGACTTTGGTGGGCGTAATTAGACATAGTTTTGGTGTAAAAATTATAATTATTCCAGGATATGACATGATTGAAATATTTTTCAAGTTATAATGAAGATTATACATTATGTAGTTTTTCTTTACATAGAAAATCCAAAAGTGTGTCAGAAGGAAGAGAAGTCTTATTTGGAATACACCCAATACAACTGGCCCTTACTGCAAAAAGGAGGAAGTTGTACAAATTATACATCAAGGAAACAGCTAGCAATTTACAGGGGGACCAGTCTTACATCAGTGTTTCCATGGCAGCAGAAGGAATCGTAGAAAAACAGTGGGTTACCAGATACTTCTTAGATAAGCTGTCAGGTTTAAGACCCCACCAGGTACTTCTTAGATAAGCTGTCAGGTTTAAGACCCCCACCTGGTACTTCTTAGATAAGCTGTCAGGTTTAAGACCCGACCAGATACTTCTTAGATAAGCTGTCAGGCTTTAGACCCCACCAGGTACTTCTTAGATAAGCTGTCAGGTTTAAGACCCCCACCTGGTACTTCTTAGATAAGCTGTCAGATTTAAAACCCCCACCTGGTACTTCTTAGATAAGCTGTCAGGTTTAAGACCCCACCAGATACTTCTTAGATAAGCTGTCAGGTTTAAGACCCCAGCAGGTACTTCTTAGATAAGCTGTCAGGTTTTAGACCCCACCAGGTACTTCTTAGATAAGCTGTCAGGTTTAAGACCCCACCAGATACTTCTTAGATAAGCTGTCAGGTTTAAGACCCCACCAGGTACTTCTTAGATAAGCTGTCAGGTTTAAGACCCCACCAGGTACTTCTTAGATAAGCTGTCGGGTTTAAGACCCCACCAGGTACTTCTTAGATAAGCTGTCAGGTTTAAGACCACACCAGGTAATTTTACATTTGTCATTGTTGATATTTTCCAGAATGTTGATTTTGTGGTAATATATTAGGATAACATATATATTATCGTTTACTTTAAATAATTATGAAAGGAAATTTTGACATTAACGATTAGTATATTGATCACGGCTTGAGTGACCCTTTGATAGTTCCATTTTATAATTATGACCAGTAGTCTCTATCCAAGATTGCAGGCACTGTGGGACATTGTTTAATATATCAATCAATAAGAAAATGCATTCTTTGAAACTTTAACCAATTTAAATTAAATAGCAGTGATTTTCATTAGATTATCTCTATTCAGAATTATGTATTGTGCCTATACAAGACCCACATCTGTACAATGACATTATATTAATGTATTGTTTAGTGCTCCAATTAGGCAATTACCATTGCTATTTTAAAATACTTTGTATTTAAGGGTGTTTGTTTGGAGGCTGGACCTCTTGTTATTCCAGACATGGATATCTCCAAAGCTATTAGTTTAAGGTAACATTTTAGGGTTGTATCTGTTAGCCACACTAACATACCAAAATAGCCACCAATGAAAGAAAAGTAAAAATAGCGAACACTGCTCCATTTTCATACATTGTTGTCCATTAATAAACAGTTTCAAAATCTTCTCCTCTGAAACCACTGAACCAATTTGACTTAAACTTTTACAGTGAACATGTGGTAAAATCACTTAAAATGGTTTATAACTCAAACACTTTACCAGTAAAAAGAACTATTAAAGTCACATTATGTTGAAGTTGTCAGATGTTCTAGAAAAGTCTCCATTAGACCATAGTTGTCAGAGACCCCTTTTAGGGGTTTTGCCTTATAAACGTCAAAAATTGTCCTTGCACGATAGAGACCCCTTTTGTAGATTTCGAAAAGAGAAGGCTCATTGTAGCTGCTACAAAAGGCTAAATTTTCCGCCCCTACCCAAAACTCCATACTTCTCCAGTGGCAGTCAAAATTGTATTCCCTGTGATCCATCCCACCCCCATTTTACGTTGATTTATTGTTTACTTGTTCCTGTCCTGAATATAGCTGAAATACTGCTCGCTGGACGTAAAGCAGACATCCAATCAATCAATCAATCAATCAAAAATTGTTTTTTTGCTTATTGAATTACAAAAATCTTCTCCTCTGAAACCACTTAACCATTTCGACTTAAACTTTACAATTATGAAGAAATAGAACAAGTGGTAAAATCACTTAAAATGGCTTATAACTCAAAAACTATACCAGATAGCAAAAATCTGATGGATCTAAGCTTTTCAGAACCAAAAGTTCTATAAAAGTCTCCATTATGTTGCAGTTGTTTGATGACCCCTTTTAAGGGATATGCCCCTTAAATTCAAAAATCTCATTTTTTAATGTGTTTGCCTTTTTGAATGTAAACTGTTGCAGATAGAGAAAAGCTGTTGCTTGTTGAAATGTTCAGCCCAAGAAGCTCTACAAAAGTCTCCATTAGACCATAGTTGTCAGATTACCCCTTTTAAGGGTTTTCCCCTATAAAGGTCAAAAATTGTTTTTTTTTGCTTATTGAATTTAAAAAATCTTCTCCTCTAAAACCACTTAACCAATTTGACTTTAATTTTGCAATAATTATATATGGCATATTGGCAACACACAAAACACATTTTGAATGGATCCAATAAAAATATAACACTTAAAATGGCTTATAATTAAAAAACTATAACAAATAGGAAAAATCTGAAGGATCTTAGGCTCTTCAGAACCAAAAGTTCTAATAAAGTCTCCATTTATGCCAGTATAATATTGAAAGGTACAGGACTTAGTTTAACATCAGGGAAATGCCTTCTTCTTTGCCTTTTTTAATCAGGTGAGCGACACAGGCTCTTGAGAGCCTCATGTTTAGTCCATTTTAAGAACACGCCATAGATTAGTCCAAGAATCCTCTGCCATCCAATGCTTTTTTAGACTTTGATGGAAGCATGATGTGTCCCACGCTCCCATCAATGTCTAAAAAAGCATTGGATAAGACTGTATTCATCTACTAGGTCCGATCTACTTATCTAAATAATCCTAATATTGCATACCTTTTATTATTTCTAATATTCAGTTCTATCACAAGCAAAATTTTCTAACTTTAGTTTCTCACACAAGAGTTGTGACTTTGCCCTTGTAGATTTTAACATTGTTGCAACTATAGTTTATTCAAATCCTAGCAATATTTGTTAATAATTTAATTTGCTTTGTAAGCTGAAATCTGATTGGTTAATTCAAATTGAGCAACCCATATTATAAGAAATAACTTGCATGACATATGACCTATTCTTACGCCGTTAAAATTCAAATAGTTCCATGATGTGATCGACGTTTTTACTATGAAATTTTTAAGATTTATAGTTAAAATTAAATTATAAGGAATATTTCAAATTTCTGAACAGGTTATATGATATAATATGGTTTGGGTCTGTTTACACCATTCATAAACCGCTTCATGTTTATTAGGCATAAGCATACCTAAACCATATTATATCGTAAAACCTGTTCAGAAATTTGAGATATTCCTTAAATAAAACATCCTTGTATCTCGGACAAACAACAAACAAATCTAAGTTTCATTTTTTTACTCTTAACTTTATCCAAAATAGTCTGCTAGATATGTCTATATTCTCTATTTTAAAACAAGGTTTATTTCCAGTTGAAAGCCACAAACATTCTATTGTTTGTCAGGGGAGACCTTAACTTTTCTGCTTAAGATAAAATAAATATTCTGTACATAAATGTATAATTTTTATATCTTTCCAAATGGGCCTAAGGGGCCGAGTGGTTAAGGTAGTTTGTCTACTATTGATAATGTGGTCTGTAAATACTGAGGTTGCAGGTTCGACTCACACAGCAGGCCAATCTCCATGCAAAGGATTCTGGGTATCCTATGTCGACCACAATCACCTCTGCCATACCATTGGTTGACATTGTGAGAGATATCTCTCATGGCGGATAAGCTATGCATACAAACTCAGAAATTTCAATGTAAAACTGTATCAAAAGTGTATAAATAGACAATATAAAACTAAATAAGATCTCGTGTATTATTTTACAAATATCGTTTTTTGTTTACAAACGTCATGGTCAGACAACAAATGTAGTCCTGCAGTAAATGGAGTGATGACATGTGGCAGAGGTTATATCTGGGAACCAGTTATGTTATCTGTGCCGGAGAGTGACAGCAGGCAGGGTGTGCTTGACTCCAATCTTAATTGATTAGGATTGTCAGTTTTCCTACCGAAAGTCGGGGATTCTCTCTGGGTACCCCTGCTTCCTTCCCACAATAAATCAATCTATTCCTAACAACAGATGTGAAGAAATAGTCTTGTATAAAACAGAAAATTATATATTTATAACATATTTTACTTTTGCTAAACATAGTCTTCCACATACTATGTAATGCTGGTTTATATTGTTTCAGTGTTAGTAATACCAAAGAGAAGTTTCCTGTATGGTTGCTTCCCTACAGAGTAAAGGTAAGAATAAAGATGTCTTATTGATTTACTGATCCGTGGTTACTCAGTACAGCTGCAATAGTCTGACCATTGGTCACTTTGTATATGTGCAATTAAGTCTGACTGGAGGTCACTAGGTACAGCTACCAATCATCTAACCGATGGTCACTATGTAAATCTGCAATAGTCTGAGGGGAGCCTCAGTGGCGGAGTGGTTAAGGTAGTTCGTCTAATATGAATGACATTGTATACTCTCAACTCCCATCTTAACTGACAAGGATTGCCAGTTTTCATACCTAAGGTCTGGTGTTTACCTTTTCGTTGAAGCTTTTTTTAAATGACGATGACATCATATCTTCAAGAAACATGGTACACAGTAGAGGTCTCCTCACTGGCATCCTTCTGTAGGCTTGTGCTTAATAATTCACATATACAACATTATAAGATCTATTGCCTGGCATAATTCTTTAGAGCTGTGTTAAATATTTCACACTTGATCATGTTGATTGCACTTGGGGGTGTTTACCAATGTGTGCCATGAGGGACATCAGTGTTGCTGAGACACATTTTCTTGTTTTTAAATCTAGTATCAACACTTTTTTACTGTAAAAAACTCGAAAGAAATTTACACTGTTATGTGGACTGAAAACATGTAGCCCTACAATATTATTAAAATTAGAGGTAAGTGGTAAGTAAGCAGCTTAACAATATTTTGTTCCATACTTTGTATTTTGTTTCAGGATCCAATGAATCTTGGAGCTATTCTGAGGTCGTCCTACTTTTTAGGTGTAGATCGTGTTGTTTTGCCAGTTGTCCATACGTAGGTTGAACTTACATTAAGCAATAATTTATCCTTTAGATATGAAGGATACAGAGCACTTAGAATTAAATAAACACATTCACAATTACTGGTGAAATACTCTGGTATTCTATCAAAAATCAAAATAAAGTCTCAGTCCATATGTCATAAAACGAATTCAAAATTATTGGTGAAATAGTCTAGATTATATCATCCCAAAGTCAAACAAAAAATAAAATCTGGAATTTTATCAAAATAAAGGCTCAGTTCATATGTCTGCCATTCTGTCCCTCACCATGTTACAGGTAGAATTATTGATTGCAACAGTAGCATACGTTAATTTTGATGTGGTACCAAATATTGCCTAGCAACATACAAGCTATGGACTAGTCATATTGAAAGATTTGCAGTATTTGTATATGGGATCTCAAATTTAAATGTTATATATAAGTACATTCAAAACACAAATCCTTAATAAGGAACCACACTTGATAGTGCAAAGAATACAATCAATATCATTTTTGATGGGGTAGGTATCTTACGAGACAAAAATATGTAACATTTTTACTAAATAGCTTTTATCATTAAGGTATTACCATAATTTTTTCCTGTATACTGTTCACTCGCACATATTTTGAAATGACAACATCAAATTTGCAGGTGTCCTTTGAATCCTGTAGTCAGCAAGGCTAGTGCAGGAGCCATGGAGGTGATTAATATCTCACAAGTAAAAAATGATGGTGACGTGACAACAGTGGTACAGGTATGTTTATCTGATGTGATGGTGACATGACAACAGTGGTACAGGTATGATTATCTGATGTGATGGTGACATGACAATAGTGATACATGAATGTTTATCTGATGTCATGGTGATGTGACATCATTGATACAGGTATGTTTATCTGATGTCATGTTGATGTGACATCATTGATACAGGTATGTTTTATCTGATGTGATGGTGACATGACAACAGTGATACAGGTATGTCTATCTGATGTGATGGTGACATGACAACAGTGGTACAGGTATGTCTATCTGATGTGATGGTGACATGACAACAGTGATACATGAATGTTTATCTAATGTCATGGTGATGTGACATCATTGATACAGGTATGTTTTATCTGATGTGATGGTGACGTGACAACAGTGGTACAGGTATGTCTATCTGATGTGATGGTGACATGACAACAGTGGTACAGGTATGTTTATCTGATGTGATGGTGACATGACAACAGTGGTACAGGTATGTTTATCTGATGTGATGGTGACATGACAATAGTGATACATGAATGTTTATCTGATGTCATGGTGATGTGACATCATTGATACAGGTATGTTTATCTGATGTGATGGTGACATGACAACAGTGGTACAGGTATGTCTATCTGATGTGATGGTGACATGACAACAGTGATACAGGTATGTCTATCTGATGTGATGGTGACATGACAACAGTGGTACAGGTATGTTTTATCTGATGTGATGGTGACATGACAACAGTGATACAGGTATGTCTATCTGATGTGATGGTGACATGACAACAGTGATACAGGTATGTCTATCTGATGTGATGGTGACATGACAACAGTGATACAGGTATGTCTATCTGATGTGATGGTGACATGGCAACAGTGGTACAGGTATGTCTATCTGATGTGATGGTGATATGACAACAGTGATACAGGTATGTCTATCTGATGTGATGGTGACATGACAACAGTGGTACAGGTATGTCTATCTGATGTGATGGTGATATGACAATAGTGATACATGAATGTTTATCTGATGTCATGGTGATGTGACATCATTGATACAGGTATGTTTTATCTGTTGTGATGGTGACGTGACAACAGTGGTACAGGTATGTCTATCTGATGTGATGGTGACATGACAACAGTGGTACAGGTATGTTTATCTGATGTGATGGTGACATGACAACAGTGGTACAGGTATGTTTTATCTGATGTGATGGTGATATGACAACAGTGATACAGGTATGTCTATCTGATGTGATGGTGACATGACAACAGTGGTACAGGTATGTTTATCTGATGTGATGGTGACATGACAACAGTGGTACAGGTTTGTCTATCTGATGTGATGGTGATATGACAACAGTGATACATGAATGTTTATCTAATGTCATGGTGATGTGACATCATTGATACAGGTATGTTTTATCTGATGTGATGGTGACATGACAACAGTGATACAGGTATGTCTATCTGATGTGATGGTGACATGACAACAGTGGTACAGGTATGTTTATCTGATGTGATGGTGACATGACAACAGTGATACATGAATGTTTATCTGGTGTCATGGTGATGTGACATCATTGATACAGGTATGTTTATCTGATGTGATGGTGACATGACAACAGTGATACATGAATGTTTATCTGATGTCATGGTGATGTGACATCATTGATACAGGCATGTCTATCTGATGTGATGGTGACATGACAACAGTGGTACATGTATGTTTATCTGATGTGATGGTGACATGACAACAGTGATACAGGTATGTTTATCTGATGTGATGGTGACATGACAACAGTGATACAGGTATGTTTATCTGATGTGATGGTGACATGACAACAGTGATACATGAATGTTTATCTGATGTCATGGTGATGTGACATCATTGATACAGGTATGTCTATCTGATGTGATGGTGACATGACAACAGTGGTACAGGTATGTTTATCTGATGTGATGGTGACATGACAACAGTGATACAGGTATGTTTATCTGATGTGATGGTGACATGACAACAGTGATACAGGTATATTTATCTGATGTGATTGTGATATGACAACAGTGGTACAGGTATGTTTATCTGATGTGATGGTGACATGACAACAGTGATACATGAATGTTTATCTGATGTCATGGTGATGTGACATCATTGATACAGGTATGTTTATCTGATGTGATGGTGACATGACAACAGTGGTACAGGAATGTTTATCTGATGTGATGGTGACATGACAACAGTGATACAGGTATGTCTATCTGATGTGATGGTGACATGACAACAGTGATACAGGTATGTCTATCTGATGTGATGGTGACATGACAACAGTGATACAGGTATGTTTATCTGATGTGATGGTGACATGACAACAGTGATACATGAGTGTTTATCTAATGTCATGGTGATGTGACATCATTGATACAGGTATGTTTTATCTGTTGTGATGGTGACATGACAACAGTGGTACAGGTATGTCTATCTGATGTGATGGTGACATGACAACAGTGATACAGGTATGTCTATCTGATGTGATAGTGACATGACAACAGTGGTACAGGTATGTCTATCTGATGTGATGGTGACATGACAACAGTGATACAGGTATGTCTATCTGATGTGATGGTGACATGACAACAGTGGTACAGGTATGTCTATCTGATGTGATGGTGACATGACAACAGTGATACAGGTATGTCTATCTGATGTGATGGTGACATGACAACAGTGATACAGGTATGTATCTGATGTGATGGTGACATGACAACAGTGATACAGGTATATTTATCTGATGTGATGGTGACATGACAACAGTGATACAGGTATGTCTATCTGATGTGATGGTGAGATGACAACAGTGATACAGGTATGTCTATCTGATGTGATGGTGACATGACAACAGTGGTACAGGTATGTCTATCTGATGTGATGGTGACATGACAACAGTGATACAGGTATGTCTATCTGATGTGATGGTGACATGACAACAGTGGTACAGGTATGTCTATCTGATGTGATGGTGACATGACAACAGTGATACAGGTATGTCTATCTGATTTGATAGTGACATGACAACAGTGGTACAGGTATGTCTATCTGATGTGATGGTGACATGACAACAGTGATACAGGTATGTCTATCTGATGTGATGGTGACATGACAACAGTGGTACAGGTATGTCTATCTGATGTGATGGTGACATGACAACAGTGATACAGGTATGTCTATCTGATGTGATGGTGACATGACAACAGTGATACAGGTATGTATCTGATGTGATGGTGACATGACAACAGTGATACTGGGATATTTATCTGATGTGATGGTGACATGACAACAGTGATACAGGTATGTCTATCTGATGTGATGGTGACATGACAACAGTGATACAGGTATGTCTATCTGATGTGATGGTGACATGACAACAGTGGTACAGGTATGTCTATCTGATGTGATGGTGACATGACAACAGTGGTACAGGTATGTCTATCTGATGTGATGGTGACATGACAACAGTGGTACAGGTATGTCTATCTGATGTGATGGTGACATGACAACAGTGATACAGGTATGTCTATCTGATGTGATGGTGACATGACAACAGTGATACAGGTATGTTTATCTGATGTGATGGTGACATGACAACAGTGATACATGAATGTTTATCTAATGTCATGGTGATGTGACATCATTGATACAGGTATGTTTTATCTGTTGTGATGGTGACATGACAACAGTGGTACAGGTATGTCTATCTGATGTGATGGTGACATGACAACAGTGATACAGGTATGTCTATCTGATGTGATAGTGACATGACAACAGTGGTACAGGTATGTCTATCTGATGTGATGGTGACATGACAACAGTGATACAGGTATGTCTATCTGATGTGATGGTGACATGACAACAGTGGTACAGGTATGTCTATCTGATGTGATGGTGACATGACAACAGTGATACAGGTATGTCTATCTGATGTGATGGTGACATGACAACAGTGATACAGGTATGTATCTGATGTGATGGTGACATGACAACAGTGATACAGGTATATTTATCTGATGTGATGGTGACATGACAACAGTGATACAGGTATGTCTATCTGATGTGATGGTGAGATGACAACAGTGATACAGGTATGTCTATCTGATGTGATGGTGACATGACAACAGTGGTACAGGTATGTCTATCTGATGTGATGGTGACATGACAACAGTGATACAGGTATGTCTATCTGATGTGATGGTGACATGACAACAGTGGTACAGGTATGTCTATCTGATGTGATGGTGACATGACAACAGTGATACAGGTATGTCTATCTGATTTGATAGTGACATGACAACAGTGGTACAGGTATGTCTATCTGATGTGATGGTGACATGACAACAGTGATACAGGTATGTCTATCTGATGTGATGGTGACATGACAACAGTGGTACAGGTATGTCTATCTGATGTGATGGTGACATGACAACAGTGATACAGGTATGTCTATCTGATGTGATGGTGACATGACAACAGTGATACAGGTATGTATCTGATGTGATGGTGACATGACAACAGTGATACTGGGATATTTATCTGATGTGATGGTGACATGACAACAGTGATACAGGTATGTCTATCTGATGTGATGGTGACATGACAACAGTGATACAGGTATGTCTATCTGATGTGATGGTGACATGACAACAGTGGTACAGGTATGTCTATCTGATGTGATGGTGACATGACAACAGTGGTACAGGTATGTCTATCTGATGTGATGGTGACATGACAACAGTGGTACAGGTATGTCTATCTGATGTGATGGTGACATGACAACAGTGATACAGGTATGTCTATCTGATGTGATGGTGACATGACAACAGTGGTACAGGTATGTCTATCTGATGTGATGGTGACATGACAACAGTGATACAGGTATGTCTATCTGATGTGATGGTGACATGACAACAGTGATACAGGTATGTCTATCTGATGTGATGGTGACATGACAACAGTGATACAGGTATGTCTATCTGATGTGATGGTGACATGACAACAATGATACAGGTATGTCTATCTGATGTGATGGTGACATGACAACAGTGGTACAGGTATGTCTATCTGATGTGATGGTGACATGAAAACAGTGGTACAGGTATGTCTATCTGATGTGATGGTGACATGACAACATTGATACAGGTATGTCTATCTGATGTGATGGTGACATGACAACAGTGATACAGGTATGTCTATCTGATGTGATGGTGACATGACAACAGTGGTACAGGTATGTCTATCTGATGTGATGGTGACATGACAACAGTGATACAGGTATGTCTATCTGATGTGATGGTGACATGACAACAGTGATACAGGTATGTCTATCTGATGTGATGGTGACATGACAACAGTGATACAGGTATGTCTATCTGATGTGATGGTGACATGACAACAGTGATACAGGTATGTTTATCTGATGTGATGGTGACATGACAACAGTGATACAGGTATGTCTATCTGATGTGATGGTGACATGACAACAATGATACAGGTATATTTATCTGATGTGATGGTGACATGACAACAGTGGTACAGGTATGTCTATCTGATGTGATGGTGATATGACAACAGTGATACAGGTATGTCTATCTGATGTGATGGTGACATGACAACAGTGGTACAGGTATGTCTATCTGATGTGATGGTGATATGACAACAGTGATACAGGTATGTCTATCTGATGTGATGGTGACATGCCAACAGTGGTACAGGTATGTCTATCTGATGTGATGGTGACATGACAACAGTGATACATGAATGTTTATCTGATGTCATGGTGATGTGACATCATTGATACAGGTATGTTTTATCTGATGTCATGGTGATATGACATCTATGATACAGGTATGTCTATCTGATGTGAAGTGAATTTTTTCTCTCGATATCAGATGTCAAAACTAACAATTCATTTGTATTGTTACTTAATTCTGTTTTTTTACAAACCTGTCGAACACGATTATTAAATTTGGCTATTATATAATTACAATTTGAAATAGCAATTTAATCAAATGAATTGATAATCCAAGTGCGGTACATGCATTGCAAAGGTTAATTGATGATCTCCTCATTATTTCCCGAATTATTTTGTCATGTTTAATTAAAAATGATAATGATTGAAAGTTTCTTTTGACCTGAGCATTGATATATGTGGTTAATTTGTGTTTCTTTAAAAACCTCCTGTTATTTTTGTTAACTTAGTGTAGTTTTCAATTACGTTAAAAAATATCATGTGTATTAGTTTTTTCGAATAGTAAGTTGATACATGTTTTCTTGAAATGAATTCCATGAATTCCTAATAAAGTTTATAAATTTGAAATAATATTTATTAATTATTGTTGACTTATTTGAATGGATATATAGCTAAAATATTTTATATATCGCACGCTACAAATACAAACAATGCAGTTCGAAGCCAATACACATGAAATAAATACCCTTAGACGTTTAAACATCACATAAGGAAATGACATCACGCCCTAAACTCAGTTGACTCCAACTTCAGATAACTCGATATAATTTTTACGGCCCAACAAAAGTTGACTGAAGGAGGTTTGACTGTATGTTTATCTGATGTGATGGTGATGTGGCAACAGTGATACAGGTATCTATACCTATTCGATGGTGATGTGACAAAAGTGATACAAATATGTTTATCTGATGTGATGGTGACTTGACAAGAGTGATGCATGTGTGCTTATCTATTTGATGGTGATGGGACAACAGCAATACAGGTATGTTTATCCCATGTGATGGTGAAGGGACAAAAGTGATAAAAATATGTTTATCTGATGTTATGGTCAAATGACGAGTGATACAGGTGTGTTCACTATTTAATGGTGATGGGACTACATTGATACAGGTATGTTTATCTGATGTGATGGTGACATGACAATAGTAATGCAGGTTTGCTTATCAGATGTTATGGTCATGTGACAACAGTGATACAGGTATGTTTATCTGACATGATGGTGACAACAGCAATACAGAGTCAATACAGGTATGTTTATCTCATGTGATGGTGATGGGACAACAGTGCTACAGTTATATTATCTGATGTTATGGTCACATGACAAGAGTGATACAGGTGTGTTTATCTTTTTGATGGTGATGAGACTACATTGATACAGGTATGTTTATCTGATATGATGGTAATTTGACAACAGTGATATAGGTATGTTTATCTGAGTGATGGTGACATGACATCATTGATACAGGTATGTTTATCTGATATGATGGTAATTTGACAACAGTGATATAGGTATGTTTATCTGATATTATGGTAATATGACAACAGTTATACAGGTATGTTTTATCTAATGTGATGGTAGCACAACAGTGATACAGGTATATGTTTGTCTGATGGGATTGTGATATGACAACAGTGATACAGGTATGTTTATCTGATGTGATGGTGACATGACAACAGTGATACAGGTATGTTTATCTGATGTGGTGGTGACATGACAACAGTCATACAGGTATGTTTATCTGATGTGGTGGTGACATGACAACAGTCATACAGGTATGTTTATCTGATTTGGTTGCTACATGACAGTGATACAGGTATGTTTATAAGATGTGGTGATACAATTACAACCGTGATACGTGTACAGGTATGTTTATCTGATGTGATGGTGACATGACAGAATTGATAAGGTGTCAATAATAAGTAATAATGACAGTTATCTTCAAAAACAATTAAAGTTTAACACACAATGAAAATTTGTTCACATTAATTCTGTTTCAAAGAGAGATGGTATATTTCATAAATTTTCTCAAAATGTTTTTTAAAACTTATTTACTTTTGAGTGATATTTTCTGGTTTATTAACAGTATATAGCGTAGCTGTCGTAGCTATGTATAATCCCGATAGGTTATCTTGTTAAACATATTAAAAATTATTGTACATTATGTGTATTCAAATATATGACTGTTCTGATTACATTTGTGTTTATTATTTTATATTTTAGGTATCATGAGTTACAATTAAGTATTTTTGTTGTATTTATGTAACATCGTGAATTATAATTCTATTTATAGAAATGGAAAGATTTTGGAGGCCAGGTTGTAGGAGCATGTTTATCTGATGCAGACAATACTGTACAAGTGCAAGACTTTAGTGTTCAGCATCCCACATTGCTAATTGTTGGTAAGTTCTACTTAAAGCTATTATACTTAAAGTCATAATGTGTCGTAATATTACTGGACTCAGAGGAATTTATACTTATCTAGAAAACATTATAGTTTTTCCTTGGTTTTTATATTTGAATGCTTGCTAACTATTGTTGTCCCATTTTTCAAAAGTATTTTAAAATTTTGAAACCAATGGTGCAATTTGGTGCATTTTAGAGAGTTCTAAGGTGGTTTATTTAGTACTGAAAATGGATAGTTTATTGATTGCAGGGATAGATTGCAACTTTTTTTTGTTGTTGGTCAAAATAATGTGGATTCATCCGTTTACTTGTGTAGAGGCAGCTATGACCCTGTGGTAAGGACATTAATGATTGACCCACAGTGGTGCTTTATATGGAGGCAGTGGTGCTTTATATAGAGGAGGCTTTCTGATATGGAGGAGGGTTACATTAATGATTGACCCACAGTGGTGCTTTATATAGAGGAGGCTTTCTGATATGGAGGAGGGTTACATTAATGATTGACCCACAGTGGTGCTTTATATAGAGGAGGCTTTCTGATATGGAGGAGGGTTACATTAATGATTGACCCACAGTGGTGCTTTATATAGAGGAGGCTTTCTGATATGGAGGAGGGTTATAATACAAAAAGCCTGACCAGTGTTTGTAGAAGCCAAACTCCTCAAACTTTTGAAGTACTTGAGTTTTTATTGTCATGGAATAGGATGACTACATTATTTTTAGTTTTTCTAGTGCATATTTTTCTGATTGTTGACAAATTATTCAATTTTATCTATTGGATAAATATAGTAATAAGCAAGGTTGCTGTAAAGTCTTGGTTATTTCTCTGGACTATCAAATGTTTTTTGAATAGCTTTAATAGAGTGTAGACTGGAGTTGTCACAACTATATATAGAGTTATTACCTATTAACAAAACACCTTATGTTCTCCCTCTCGTGATCATTTAAAGTAAATTAAAATAATTTTAGTTGATATTTTATTTATTTACAGGAAATGAAGAGAAAGGAATAAAAGACACAATATCATCAATGTGTGATACTTACATTGGGATCTATCCTGCATCAAATGTACATAAACAAGTAGACTCTCTGAATGTGTCTGTAGCTACAGGGATATTGTTACATCATTTAACAAAAAATAATAAAACATTTAAATGACTCTGATGTTAAATGTGTCTATTTTGCATATAACATTTACCAATAGTTGAAAAAACTTAACATATTATGTCCACATTCACCCTAACCACAAAATGATAATTTGGTCATCGTAAAATGTCCACATCACCCAAACAACAAAATGATGCATTATAAAGTTATTATATATTCTTCTAGCAGAACAAAATAGATAACTCATCATGGACATTTTACCCAAACAGAAATAAAGTGGATCTTTTTACCAAAACAGATTTTATATTTTCATTTAGCATTTTGCAAGTTTTGCATACTAATGATATAATTCATTAATTGTATGCTTAAAGATAAGCATCAGATACACATTTACACAGAAAAAAACATTGGTAGAATTAAACAATTTTCAAAATCTACACAAGATAAAATTATGACAAATTTTTCAGACACCTTTTGGATTGCATCTGTCATCAAAGTTCCAAATTTGTATATGTTTGACCCATTCTTTTTTATATTTTACCAATATGACCCCTCAGAAGAAATAAAAATTTGGATTGACAATCTGTATCCCGGTCCAAACTGTTTAATCTTAATTAGCAAAGATGCCAGTTTTCTACCCAAGGTTTCACCAGGCACTTCCGCTTACTCCCCAATAAAAACTTAATTCTACAATTTGGCTGCAAAATGGCTAAAAGTAGTGTTAAACCTCAATGAAACAAAATTCAATGCCTATAAGATAAAGGCCTACCAACTACCGGTAAATTTGTTGGTCTAGTATACACAAAGGTCATATACTACTACATATATATACTTATTCTTGCCATGATAATGCTGTCCAAATACAAGGTTTGCTTTACACCACTTTCAGCAATTTTTCAGTTATATAAAAGAGTACATGGAAAGGAGGCCATAGAACCTGGTGGAGGAACGAAACTTCAGCAGGAAAAGTAGCAATGTGGGAATCCAACCTTCAGCAGGAAAAGTGGGAATGTGGGAACCCAACCTTCAACAGGAAATGTAGCAATGTGGGAACCCAACCTGCAGCAGGAAAAGTGGCAATGTGGGAACCTAACCTGCAGCAGGAAAAGTAGGAACGTGGGAACGAACCTTCAGAAGGAAAAGTGGGAATGTGGGAACACAACCTTCAGCAGGAAAAGTGGGAATGTGGGAACCCAACCTTCAACAGGAAATGTAGCGATGTGGGAACCTAACCTGCAGCAGGAAAAGTAGGAACGTGGGAATGAACTTTCAGAAGGAAAAGTGGGAATGTGGGAACCCAACTTTCAGAAGGAATAGAGGAACCCAACCTTCAGCAGGAAAAGTGGGAATGTAGGAACCCAACCTTCAGCAGGAAAAGTAGCAATGTGGGAACCCAACCTGCAGCAGGAAAAGTGGCAATATGGGAACCCAACTTTCAGAAGGAAAAGTGGCAATGTGGGAACCCAACCTTCAGCAGGAAAAGTGGGAATGTGGGAACCTAACCTTCAGCAGGAAAGTAGGAACGTGGGAACGAACCTTCAGCAGGAAAAGTGGCAATGTGGGAACCCAACCTTCAGCAGGAAAAGTGGGAATTTGGTAACCCAACCTTCAGCAGGAAAAGTAGCAATATGGGAACCCAACTTTCAGCAGGAAAAGTAGGAATGTGGGAACCTAACCTTCAGCATGAAAAGTAGGAATGTGGGAACGAACCTTCAGCAGGAAAAGTGGCAATGTGGGAACCCAACCTTCAGCAGGAAAAGTAGCAATGTGGGAACCCAACCTTCAGCAGGAAAAGTGGCAATGTGGGAACCCAACCTTCAGCAGGAAAAATGGCAATGTGGGAACTCAACCTTCAGCAGGAAAAGTGGCAATGTGGGAAGCCAACCTTCAGCAGTAAAAGTAGAAATGTGGGAACCTAACCTTCAGCAGGAAAAGTAGGAATGTGGGAACGAACCTTCAGCAGGAAAAGTGGCAATGTGGGAACCCAACTTTCAGAAGGAATAGTGGCAATGAGGAAACCCAACCTTCAGCAGGAAAAGTAGCAATGTTGGAACCCAACCTTCAGCAGGAAAAGTGGCAATGTGGGAACCCAACCTTCAGCAGGAAAAGTGGCAATGTGGGAACCTAACCTTCAGCAGGAATAGTGGCAAAGTGGGAACCCAACCTTCAGCAGTAAAGGTAGAAATGTGGGAACCTAACCTTCAGCAGGAAAAGTAGGAATGTGGGAACGAACCTTCAGCTGGAAAAGTGGCAATGTGGGAATCTAACCTTTAGCAGGAAAAGTAGGAATGTTGGAACCTAACCTTCAGATGGAAAAGTGAGAATGTGGGAACCCAACCTTCAGCAGGTAAAGTGGCAATTTGGGCACCCAGTCTTCAGCAGTAAAAGTAGAAATGTGGGACCTAATCTTCAGCGGGAAAAGTAGGAACGTGGGAACGAACATTCAGCAGGAAATTGGCAATGTGGGAACCTAACATTTAGCAGGAAAAGTAGGAATGTGGGAATTAACCTTCAGCAGAAAAGGTGAGAATGTGGAAACCCAACATTCAGAATGAACAGTGGCAGTGTGGGATCCCAAACTTCAGTAGGAAAAGTGGCGATGTGTGAACAAACCTTTAGCAGGAAAAGTGGGAATGTGAGAACCTAACCTTCAGAAGGAACAGTGGCAATGTGGAAACCGAGTTTTTACATAGTTTATAGTAGTAATGAAAGTATTACATGTAGAAAAAATGCTTGCAGTGCATTTATCTGTACTACATGGCAAAATATTAACACAATAAACAATAATTATAATTTAGGGGACTATGGGCCGAGTGGTTAAGATAGTTAGTCATCTACTATTTGTCAAGTCACCACTGTAACTTGTGTACGAGTCTTACCTGCTTGCAGGGTGTGCTCGACCTCAATCTCAATAGACAAGCCTACCAAAGGTAGGTTTTTGGGGGTATTTCAACTTCCTCCCACAAAAACAAGTGTGGACACAGAAAAATGTCTCTCACACATAGATAGCATTAAATTGTTACCATTTATATGTACAATGAATGGTTACAGAGAAACTGACCTTATCCTAAAACTTTAATGTAGTCACTGAAATTAAGGTCATGGTCAGGCGACACCTACCAGTCATGTACTATTCCTCAGCAACTTATATACCAAATAGTGCCATCCTTACATGCATGGTTACAGATGACTGCCCTAATCCAAAAACTGTCAATGTAGTCGCTAGACCGTGAAATTGAGGTCAAGGTCAGGTGACACCAACCAGACAGTCATGTTATATTTATCAGCAACCTATATACCAAATATTGTCATCCTAACATGCATGGTTACAGATGACTGCCCTAATACAAAAACTGTTAATAGTGTCTATGCCGTGAAATTTAGGTCAAGGTCAGGTGATGGACTGCCAAGTTCCCATATATATGCCCCGCCTCCAGCAACTATTGTCGCAGACAAAAAAACTTAGACCACAATATAGGTGAAAAACTGCTGAAAGTGGCATCATTTAAGACCATTAAAACAAAACAAGAAAAAATAAAATTATAATTTTATTGTTTTGATCAAGTGCCATTCACTTTTTTTTAATAAAAACACATAAAATGACAAAAAATATATCACATACTATCACAAATATCAGAAATAGTAGTAAAATATAATAACAAGACTTAACAAACAAAAAATGACACTTCCTGATTTTATTTAAACTTTTTTTCGCATTAATTTTATCTCGATGGGCCCATAAGTTTACAAAAGTTTGTTAGTCGAGCAAACTTTTCATCTTAACTTCTGTCCTTTTTAAAATAATATTTTAAAACTTTTCAAATTTATGACAAAACTGTACCTGATATGTTACCTATTTGATAAGGGAAAATGAGAAATGACTGCTCCTTGTTTTAAAATAAGTGTACAACACTTCAAGATAGACCTAATATAGGCCAGGTTTAGTTCCTATTAATGTGTTCTATGTTCAAAGTTTTCTATAGCTATGTGAATAAAAAAGGTTCCAGCAAACATTTTAATATTGAATATATTTCTGTTTTGAAAGTGAATCATTTATATAGTGAAAGCATCAACAAATAAACTAAACAAGACAAAACAAAACAATTGCCACCAATCAAAATGAAAGGATTTGTCAGAAGTGAAAATTGAAAAAGTGTACAGTAAAAAATCACAGACAAGTAACAATAATAATGTATCTGTCATGTTTTTTCAACCTCACTTTGACTGTAGAGATGGAGGTTACTTTTCACAATCACCAAACCTTTATCTATTATGCCTCATATAAAATAAAATGATGTACTTAAGAAAGATTTTTCTGGTTATATATGGAAGCCTATTTTATGACGTAATCCTATATACATACAGTGTCAGCCTTGTAGCTCTAAAGTACAAAATACACCTAAAGTATATATCATATACAGGCATAGTGTATAGTGGTCCACAATTCTTCATTTGGAGAAATATAGTTTGCATATTTCAAGCTTAATCAATCTTGTGGACATCAAACCAATTCAATGGAGAGTTTAATCCTATTTATTTTGTATTTTAGAATAATTATGACTTGTCTGTTAACTTCCAAACATTATACATGACATCACTTTGTATCACCCTGCATATCATTCACTATTCTGTCAGGGTTGCCCATTACATAGTTCCTTTACTTTTTAACCTTTCCAAGACCTACAGCTTTATATTACATTCCAATTTGTTTTAATATAACACAAAGGTCAGGTCAAAATAAGTTTTTCTGACCTTCAATTTTATTATCTTTCAATGTTTCTTCATTTATCAAAGCATGACAGGATGCAATATACACCATAAAGGACAAACAAATAGACATAGATTTAAGCAATGAAAAACATAAAAAGATGTTATGGAAAACAAACAGGGAGAAAACAGTATATATAAATGCAACATGGACGGATGTTTTATGTTTACAAGTGTCATAACCATAAGTTACAATTAACATAAATAACATGAAATATATGTCTTACTTAATTAAATAAGGATAAGCTTAATGTCTGGTTTGTTATGTTTTCCTTAAACTGACGTACATTACAAGACTTTATGATATAACTTGCTTGGTTTTCTTAGTGCTAGCTATTTAGTCTAAAATTTGTTTTATAGTCTTCACTGACCGGATGTTCAAAAGGATGTTTAGATATAGGTATCACAGAACAGTATCGTAAAAGCTATTTAGTCTAAAATTTGTTTTATAGTCTTCACCAACTGGATGTTTAAAAGGATGTTTAGATATAGGTATCACAGAACAGTATCATAAAAGTGTATAATAAAAAAAATATATTAACTTCTTGTTGTATAAGTATCATAAAATACTATAAGAACAAAAATATGACCTCAAACAAACAAAAAAGAGACCTAACATTTTAGGCTGTTCTATGGAAAATGTGAATTTGATTATTAAAGGCACAGCGGGCAAGCACAATTTCTTAGCTCACCGGATTGCTTTAACCAAAATTCAAGACATTTAGGCATGAACATAGCCTTTTAGAACACATTAAATACAACATACATGTAAACTAGAACACACATCACGTTTGGCAAACTACTTATGGTAGAGAGTGCACACGTCAAATTTTACCAAGAACACAAACTTCATATATGAACTCCTAGAAACAAATTTAAAATCCAAGAACTTAAATGTTTGATAGACAAAAATAGGAAGAAGACAAAATAATTTAACATGCAGACTTAACATTATCTGTCCATACAGGAAAGAATTTTGACCCCTACACTTAAAAAAATCCTGATACAAATCGTTAAAAATTCATAGAACTGAATTAACTTTCACTTTGAATAAGATAATGTAACAGATCAGATAAACCCCATATATTACAAAACTTCAAGAATGCACCGTTTGAATGCAATAATGAGAAACAAAAACAAGTGAAAATCTTAACAACTAATCAATATGTTCATGGTAAATTTGACATAGTAATTCAGTTATATTCCGAACTGTGCGACTCCTGGGCTCTAGATGCCCACTGGTCAGACACTTGATCAACAGCCAACAATTTGACTTCTTGTTCTTTAGTGGTCATTCTGATTGTTCTTGAACGTTTCTGGTGAGCTTCTGGTGTCATATTTTGAAAATAAACATGTTTTGATTGGCTTCTTTCGACACCTGGGGCTGATCTGATTGGAGGAAGAGGGTGTCGTTCTTTAACTTCTATTGAGTGTTCAGGTTCATCTTGTCTTAAAAATGGTTTGGCCTTTTCTATAGTTGGAGAGTCTGACCTTGTACTAGAGCTTCCTGAACTGACCCTCAGAGGGTGCTTTTCCAGCTCCTCCTGGCTTGTTTGTGGCTTAACATGACGTAAATTACCTCTTCTTATTCTTAATGTTACTGGTTCTTTGGGTGGAATAGGTAATATTCTTGCTTCTGTCATGTAAGCCTTCGTTCCTGTATTATGTGCTTCAGCAACAAATGCTTTTCTTTCAGCACTATGCTCTAACTGTAATTTTTTTAGTTTATGTAGCTCACTCGTCAAGTATGCCACCTGATTGGCTTTAGCCTCACTCTCAGCCTTTAGTCTGTCCATTTCTTGTGTGGTTTTTCTATTTTCATCTAAGTATTTCATTTTTTGTTTCTTATTTATAATTTCTAAGTCTTTTATAAGTTTTTCTTTTTTCTCAATCTCTAATTCTAGCTGTCGAGATCTTTGTGTTTGAGATTTCAGATTGTCTTCCAATTCTCCAATTTTAGAATTAGAACCTGAAAAATAGTATTAATGATCAACAAATACTATGTCAACATTATTTTTACACTGTATTTTTCAACAGATACATATTGTACCAATATTTTTTTTTAATTTGTTGCATCACTAATTCTGTTTTCTCGTTTTTGACTTAAGATTGTGTATATATTTTGTTTTAATCTGTTAAGAATTACATGTATTTGGTTAACCGGTATATGCTAAAAAGAACATTTCAACTGTTTTTCATGTCTTTAAGTGGAATTACTGCTTGACAAAAGAGTCATGATTTTCTAACATGTAATAAAATGAGATATAATAGTGGAATAACTCTAGAAATCTGCCTCCAATTCACCAAATGTCCTGAATATAGCTGAAATATTGCTTGCTAGATAAAACAATCAATCCACCAATTCACCAAACCATAAGATATGCAAACGTTTACGTGTATCACAGATATCCTACACTTTCTTTACCAAGCCTTACCGGCGTAGTTTGGCTTGTGCCAATACAGTTCAGTGTTACATATGTACAGCAATGCCATACACTTGTTATGTGTGAAGCAACTCATGTCCAATACATGTATGTTAAAATGGTTTTGTTTTGTCTGTATATTAGTTTGGAGTCTAATTTACAATTTATCTTACTTGGATCTAAAAAATCTCCTGTGATACCCTGCATGTTCAGCTGGAATGTTAACTCTGTAATGAAAATATATTAAATTAATTGAATTTGCTTATTTTAAATGCCACAGAAAGCACTATGCTTGTAAACAGCGAACACTAAATCTAAATAGTGTTCGCTGTTTACAAGCATAGTGCTTTCTGTAAATAGTCAATTTACTATTTTATTTAGTCTCTTCAAAATGACCATCAGCTAGGTCACCTGTACACAAACAAGAAACTCTTTTGACCAAGAATTTAGCATTTATAATCATATCAAACTTGAGTTTAACTAACTAAAACCTAATAACTGGCCTTTTTACCATTTATATCTTAAACGCTGTACACAACATGTCCATCCATACACCACTAATTAAATGAGACAACTAATAACAAAAATCCCGTTAAAATTGAAAAAATAATAACAGCAGTCCAAGCGAAACATCGTCGGACCGTCGGTCATGTCCAGTAAATTTGTGTTAGGTCCGATAATTTTAGATAATTCCCAGGACCTGCTGTCCTTTAATTTTTTTGTTGTTGATTATTAAAAATATATTTATAAAACATGTAAAATGTGTGTTTGTCAATCTCCGGCCCGTCCGAAGGACATAATGTTCTGTAAACAAGCGACCAGTTACATGTCAGCACGCTTGTGAGCGACTTCCACGGCGCTGTATATTGATTTTCTGAAGAGTACTAAATCGCGGGATTCCCCTTTTCTATAAATTAAGATTCGTAAAAATAACGACCAATCAGAAGCCGTATAAAACCAGATGACCAATCAGTCGGCCAAAAATTATAAAAGGCTTAATATTTCCTAGGAATAAAGATAACAGTATATAATACACGATATTTTAATGTGATCTTGGGTTTTGTTTTAGAATCTATATTATTTTAGCAACTTCCACGGCATTGTATGGATTTTCTGATTAATTTCCAAACGAAAAATGAACCACGTTTTACCAGGAACGTATATGTTCCTGGTTTTACAAACCATATTCAAATCAGACAGTATCGATTGTGCATGTCTATAAAAAAAACGTGGTTTCCAGTGTAAACAGAAATGTTTTTACGATTTTATGACGGGGCTGAAAATTTAACCTGCCTCAAAATGACTGCAAGCAAACTAACAAAAGACTAAATACGTACTAACAAAAGACTAAATGCGTACTAACAAAAGACTATAAAAAATAACTTCTCCCAGAGGGTTGTAAATAAATGGAACTCGTTATGAGCAGAAGTGGTCGAGGCACCAAGTGTTAATAGTTTTAAAAGTAGGCTCAATAAGCACTGGAAAAGCCTAGATATTAAATTTGTTCCCGACTTTTACGGACCGGAAGAGGGGATAAGAGAAAATATTATTATGACCTATCTCAGAGGCACAGACCTATTTTGATCTCAAGAACAGGTAGAATAGGTCCTGTAAAAGTTATGCAGGTCCAGTAAAATACTAGTCTTTACTGGACCTATTGTCCTGTAATTAATTATCAAGTTTCACTAGGTCTGTAACAGAATCTGTAAATACAAAAAATGGACCTTTTGAACACCCCAGCCAACCAACAAAAGAGAAATATTTATTTAAATGAAGAAAACAAATACAGGATCCCTTTCTACCCCTAACATCCCTCCTTTGAAGTTATGACATGATGCAAGATTTAAAAACATCACTAGCAAACACTGACTTTTTTTCTCTTTGTTATTGTTATCCCTCATGCTTCATCCTTGTAGCAAATAAAAAATAGGCATCAATTTCATCATTGTAGAAAATACAAAAATGGGCCCCACTTACATTATAATGCTTTGAATCAACTAATTTTACAATTTTTCCAATAAATTTGGGAATTTTCTTACCGATTTGGAAATTTTTTTTATTTTTTCCATTGGGAAAGGTGCTAAAACTATGCCATTAACTAAAGGCAGGAAAAGCACTGTACTGGTCACATGCATCTTTCATATATGACACTGTCCCTGTTTTTTCTGTTAAAATTGTCAATTATTACTGATAAAACCTTGTACAATTTATTAAGCATACACATACCAAAACCAGGTTATACAACCAGTTAAAAAATCTGAAATATTCCTTACATATATTTTAATAAGACAATTAGGTTGTTTTGTTAACAATTTTAGTGGAGAATTCTGCTGTCCTACGCATTAATGGAAATCGTCCAGAAACAATCCGGTATTAATAAACCAAAATTAAACTGTCACCTGCTTTTAATTATGTTAATTGGTATTTCCAGAAAACACAAAATACATATTCCAGTGTAAACTCTTTTTAACGCAAGGCAAATTCAGACTACCTGTTTTCACCTCACTTTGTGGTCCAACAATAAATTGAGGACTTTACACAACCAGGTAATAAAAGAACTACATCAGCTCAATTAGACCTACCTGAACATTTTTTCTGAAGATTTTCTATTTCCTTGTGTAAACCTTTCAATGTGTCTGCATGTTCTTGTTGCATAAACAAAATTGCACTGTCTAAGTTGCGTTTGTGAATGGCAGCTTGTGATGTCATATTTACTGATTTTACAGATGTTAGTTATATATGCAGGGAATTGTTCAGCTGTAAAGAAAACAGTTCATATCTACATTTTGTTGAAAACAAACTTAAAGAACATAATGATAGTTCAAATCATAATTCACAAGTTTATGAAACTCTTTCCTTTTGCTTTTTTTGATAGAACAAAACACAACCGATTTTTAATTACCAATTAAACATGCCTGTTAGAGGCAGAATCAATTACAATTTAATCAAAGAAAGAAACATAAGCACAAATCATAATAAATAAAAAATAAAGTTTCATTTTAACATAATTGTATTCATTATACGGACATAGATGTAAAAATGTAATAAGGATAACCAGTAAGAACTGAGCAAATGGATACTTGCAGCAAATCAACAAATTCATGTAATCTATCTCTTTCAGCCCCATGAACATAAAAAAACAAAGGAAATGCATTAAGGAAAAATCTGCTGACACAATAATGCAAAAATTAGAACATTTTATCCCTTTTATGACATTTAATGCTACAGGAGACACCAATAACTGTCAAAGCTGCTGATCATTTTGCATAAATACAGGCAACCCAGATTTTTCCAATGTTAACACTTGCAACTCTTTCGACATGATTTTTGTTGCACCATTTCTGAACAAATGACAAGTGAACTTATTCAAATGTGTTTATTTTTTTTCTCGTATCTTTTATCCTACATTTTACCTCTATACTGATACACAATGTTTATTCTTGTATTTATATCCACTCATAAATCATTTGCAACAAATCCCACCCAGTTGCCTGCAATCTTTTTTTATCATGAACATGTGACATATAACCTTAGGAATTGATCCTGACAGTCATTTTATCATTTATCATTATGGCTTTGCTGAAAAATGGATAAAATGATAAACTTCCTTTAATTAATTACGAAAACATTGATCTGTAAATTATACAAATTTTTGTCAGAGATAATCCAATGATTTTTTTAAAAGTTCAATAGAAGAAAATGCACTCTGGCTGAAGTCTTATCTTCACCATTATAGATGCCAATATTACACCTTGTTCACCGTTTCACAAAACAATGATGGGCCGGATTTTTGAAAATGATTTATTATTGGATATAAATAAGATAAACGTCAATGTGCATTATTACAGGAAAAATGTGTAAATATGGAAAATCTGAAGCCCTATGGTCCTACCAGTAAAATATGATCATTGAGAAAAAAAACCTGGGCTACACGGAATGCATTGGGAATTTATGAAAATACCAGATCAAGTCATAAATGGAATGTAGAGGCACTGTTAAGGGGCTCTGAAGTAACCACATGAACAATGTGCGATGCTCGCATTTTAGGCTGCGCCTACATTCATATTATAACTGTCTTTAACGACTCATTTTCCACTGGAATTTTACAAATTTTATCAAAATTGTAACTGAAAACAAATTTTAACCTAAAAATAATAGAATTTGAATATTGGCGAGTCATCATGGATAGTAGGCGATTTGTCGGAAGGGTGAGTTGCCAAAGGGTGACTTGACCTGATACCTTGTTAAATACAAAGAACTTATACTGCTATTTTTGTGTTTTTAGCCGACAGGCGATTGCTAGTGCCGAAGTGGGACTAAAAAATAAGCTCTGAAGGTTGGGAGCATATTGACTATTACATAATTCAAGTCCATAAACAATTACAGTGCATTAACCTTCGCGATTTTGATTACGTAATGGAAAAACTGACGTCTACTGTCGCAGTAACATTTTCCAAGCGCAGATGGTTTTCCTTCGCTACAAGAATGCCACTGAATTGTGGGTAATATTTTACCGGATGTAGTAAGTTAAATTATCAATTAATAATATTTTTTAAATACAATGCAATATTGAGAAATATATCTCAGTTTTTTCGCGTCTTTTAACAAACAAACAAATTTTTCTTCGAAAAAATAATTCTCATAGACTCGAGATGTAAACAAATGATTTTCGGAAAGTCTCTAGACTTTTCGAAAACGTTTGTTGTCGAAGGATAAGAATGAAGTTGTCTCAGATTTCGACAAATGTGATTGTCTGGGAGTGGATGAACGAATTTGGACGATGGCGGCCTTACGAACCAAATGTCACACAATTTATTGAGACGAGCTATCAGAATAATTCGAATCAAGTGAATCTTGGGGCAGCCGACAACACCCTTTCTGCATATTCCATTGATTTCATTACAACTTGCCAAATTCGTTTAGGAACAGGTTATTTTTAAATGAGATTTTGATTGCTTGGATATTGACTTTTTCGAAATCCCATAGCCTCGGGGGTGGGGGATTGACCCATTTCCAGTTTTACATGATTTATCTCCCTTTTTACTTCCAGTTAAAAAAACTACGACTATCATCACTAAAAAACTATGATATTGAAATAAAGATTTTGCATTGTTTTTTGTATTGTTCGTCTATGCCAATAAAAATTAACTAATTAACCTCATTAGTAGATGTTACTATAGACATAGGCAACAGGTGAGTTTGAATATATTGGAACATGTATGTCACTGGTAAGCATGTTTAATTAAGCTATAAAATGTGAAATATTCATAAAATTAAAACCTTTAATTCGACTCTACTACAATTAGCATCAGGTAAATGGGGTAATAAACATTATGGTTAATTAATTAACAATCATGTTTACACAGCATGGGGTTTTAATAACATCTTCAATTAGATTTTGACACCTGTAATTAACATAGCGCGTTAAAATTTATCAAAGGTATTTGTCCATTTCATCAGTTTTCAACAGAATAAACTGTGGCTGTAGCCGCAGTTTTTAGTACCGGAAGTGGACAATAGGTGGCATTTTTTAAATTGGAAAGTCGTCAATTAGATCCGCATTTGTCGTTTCTTTCCATTGAGCCTCGTCATAAGATCAAACAAAACTACTATAAATTATAGACTGCCAGACAACTCGGCCCGATATTCGGCACGCTTAGAGCATAAACTCGTACCATCCATCAAATGTGAAGTATTATTTGAATATACATGTACCAGTAAATCTTAAAATTGGATCATTTAAAAGGTGTTGTTGGGAAGAAAACTTTCTTAAAAAAAAACCAACATTCAAATTCAGGGAAACGTACTGTCCTGTGAGGAAACTGTCAAACTGCTTGGTATTGACATTGATTATCAACTGAAATTTGATGTTCATATCAGCAGTTTGTGCAGAAAAGCCTTAGAACAACTAAATGTTCTTAAATGATTAGGGTCTATGTTATCAAGACTCAACAAATTAACTATTTTTCACACTTTCATTTTGAGTAACTTTAATTTTTGTCCATTATTGTGGCACTTCTGTACTGAAACCAATTCCAAAAAGCTGGAGAAAGTACAGAAGCGAGCCCTTTGTTTTATTTATAAAGATTAGTTCCAACCTTACAGGTTTGTAGAATCAGGACAATGGCACTTGAGACTTATATTATAAGATCGTAAATAGCCAAGCTCCAGTGTGTCTTTGCAATCTTGTCAGCTTAAAAAATTCAAAATACAATTTCAGATATAGTAACATCTCAAATAGATCTACCACAGGTGTGATTATCTACCTATGGTAAAAAATCATTTAGATATGCAGCAGCTTCCTTATGGAGCAGTTTTTCTAACCATTTCAGGACTGAAACTAGCTTTTCACATTCTAAAAGCATGCTTCAGTCCTGGAATGGTTCAAACTGTATTTCATAATTAGTAAATAATTATATCATAAATTGTTTTGCCAAAATATGGCTCTTTCTACATTTTTGGTTTAATTTTAAATCAGAAAATATTATTGGTTCTTTAAGAATGTTTATGCTAATGAATGTTAGTTAGTTTGACATTTGGAATACATGCATAATAACTGCAAATCATTTTTATTTCATATGTCTGTGTTATTTGGTTGTAACTATTTTTAATTCTTACATCAAAATGTTTAAATCTTTAATTAAACAAAAATCCATATTTTTTCTGACTTTCTTGTATTATAAATAGATTTATTTTTCTCTTTCTTTTCTATTGCATTTTTAACTGATTTAGACATTTTTATCTTAAACATACCTGTACGTTTAATTTTCTTTTTAAAAATTACATTATAAATTTACATTTTCTCTGCTTATTGTGTTGGTCTTTTATTCGCCTTTTATTTTTAACTGCTAAAAAAGTTTAATGTTGGGTAATAAATAGTCAATAAATAACCATGGCATATCTAATATACAATTACATTATTTCACAGAAAGATATCTTACACCACCCCAGCCTCATTACTATACTTCTAAGAGAAGATTATGAAGTCTGTCTATTGACATTGTAATACCGTAATTTAAAGTATTGTATGTTTCATGTGTCATACTTGTAATCAATCATTCATAAAAATTGTTTACTAAATTAAAGTTTATTAAAATATTGCATAGTATGGGGTAAGAACTGTCAAATACATTAGACATAATAAGTATTTTAAAAGTTACTTTATACAAAATAAATGGAATTTGGTACAATGTACAACAATTTAGTAAATAATATGGCTTGAAGTAATTTTTACCACAAAACTAAATGATTGCCACATAGCATCCTCACAAAGTCAGTGTTTCTGTGTCCAATTGTGGCCACGAAACCCTGACAAACGTAGCTAGGAAATTCACGGGCTAGCAGTCACTATTTTGATTGGCTGCATCATACATGAATGTAGCCAATTATAAGCTCACTTTCATTCACGACTTTGTTAAGGTATATCCCTATGTCGATTGTAAATAAACCAAACGAATGTGTTGCATAAACCATGTGAAAATCTGTGTATTTTGTACAGTAGTGTTAATAGTTTGTTATTACCTCGTTATTTATTAGTTGCGTTTTCTTCCTACGCAAGAATGAGTATGAATGACTACTGCCAAACACTTCCTTCTTTCAATCAATTTCATTAGCTGATATTTTGAAGGTTTGAAGTCATATGAAAATCTTCTAGCCCAGGAATTTCCTAGCTTATTTTGTCAGGGTTTCGTGGACACAGAAACTCTGACTTGTGAGGATGGCCACACAGTTGTCATTAAAATGTAGGGTATAAAATACAATTTATACTTGGGTATGATAGGAAATGGTAATTTTGGGAATGAACTGGCTAGTTGTATGCAACATCTGATTGCTTTGGTCTTTTGTGTTCTAGTTGATTTTTCTGATTTTTATCTCACCTGTGGCAAATGTACTTACAATATGTTGTCATACATTATGAAACAGGGTTCACCAAAGAATAAAGTTCAGGGTATAGAAATCAATTCAAACTTGACATGTCATTTCTTGATACCTATTGAATGCAAATTAAAAAAAATATACATGTATCCCTAAATGTTTCATAATTGTTTTTTATTTGCCATTACCTTTAATGTCCAGTATTATTTTAAGTGACACATACTTTATAGTAAATGGTTAAATTCTACAATTATGCATAGATTACTTGTATGACAATTTAAAAAGCCTACAAAACCTACCTTGTCTTAGACAAACCCATGGTTGGTGAAATAATGTTTTGTGTTTCATTACAGTGTATTTTGGAACTGGATATAATGTACTAGTATAAAGGGTTAGCATCTTTTACAGAGTGTAGAATTTGCTTTGAATTTGTTTAATTTATATGTTTAAATTTGGTCAATGACTGCTTATGTCTTCATTTCTGTATTGACAAAAATTAAGTACTTCTACAAAACCCAAAATCCAATCTTACATCAATTATTTAACCCAACATGAAAAAAAGTTCTGCTAATATTAATTTAGAATGGATCAAAGTCAAATTGCGCATGGAAAAATTTGCCCCCCCCCCCCCCCATAAAAACAACATTGGTGAAGGTTGTATACATGAACTAATAAACATTACACTCAACGCATTGTATATTCTCAGTGATTTAATTGGATCTTACATTGTGGTTATCATGAATTACAAATAAGCAATGAAGTCTTTTAATACTCCTTTGTTACACATATCTTCATGTATATATTAAGTATCTCAAAAATAAAAAATAAGTAACAAATGTATACTCCAACATGTATAACAACATGGATATATATAAAACACAAACAAAACAACACATAATTGGGCCAACAGGTGATGCATGCTAAATGTGATGCTATCCAAAGTTTCTGTTGAAAAAACTGGACACCCAAACAAAACACAAAACAAATGTAGGTCAGGAGTACTAGTGTGGATGGTTTATTTTCATTTTTATATGTCTGTGTTTGGTTTTGTGACAGTTATAGTTTATTTTAGTAAGAATTTACAATTAAATACATGCAATTATTTTTCTTTAGGAACAGCAAGACCGATTAGAAGGAACACTTATCCCCAGTCTAGTCCTCCGGGAAAGGGAATAGTTTGGCAATGGGAAGGAGATGTTAGGGGACAGTGGCATGCTTATGACATGGAGATTGCTTGTTTATTAGAAGATTTTTATTCCCAGAGTCCCAGGCCATCAAATACATTGGACCTTTCAAAATCAGTATTAAAAATTCCATACCAAATAGACTTAACAAGGCTCGTTCAGATAAGACTTGAAACTGGACGAATCAGGAAAATACGTCGAGTTACACTTAAACAAGCCTATCCATCTGGAAATGGGTCATCAGTGGCTGCCACTGCAACAGGTAACTCCACAGGTAGTGGCATTTCTGCATCACAGAGTCCACAAAAGCGAATTGCAGGGACTGCCAGTGTTTCTATCCCTGCAAAAAAGTTCAAATCAGGACACATGTTTACTCAAAGTTCAACAGCTAATGGGAATCCTCCAGCAGGAATGCCACCAACGGCCAGTAGCACTTTGAACTCTGTAGGAGGTGTCTCATCCTATCAAAACATGACTTCTAATTCCAGTCAGTCATCATCTCACAGCAGACCTATAACTAGGAGTTATCTTAACTCAAATGTTGCTGGAATTATTAATAATTCTTACAGTCATCTAGGACAAAATGGCAATAGTTTATCAAACTTTCCACCGAATGTCAACATCTCTAGTCAGTATGGTGTTCTAGGCATGCCCAGTAGTACATGTATAAGTGGGATGCAGACAGGTTACAACACTTATCCAACTCCCATGATGCCAATGAATCCAGCAGGTATTCAACAGGGATACTATGGAGTACCACCCATGCCATCACCATTTGGTATGTTTCCTGTACATACAGGACTGCCTGGTGGAAGTATTGGCAATTTGTCACAGAACAGGTAATCACAGTTATTGTTTTTTTTAATCTGTATATACTAGTATGTATACTGAAATAGTGTCTGTATATGAAATATTTTATGGAAGTCATGACATAATTTATTTTATATTGGCACAGATTTGCATGCATAACCCATAATGTTAAAATCAAGAAGAAAATAATAAAATATTCAATAAGTAATGACATATTATTCTGATTCTAATATAAATTTTTTTTAAAAAGAAATGTTTATCAAACTGTCCTGATATGATTGTGGTATGCAGTGTAAATGTTTGATAATATATGATGATATAGTATAAACAATTTTTGTCTCGCCTGCGACGAAAGTCGCTGGAGGCGAGACATATGTATGGGAATCCGGCGGCGGCGGCGTAAACACTTGACATCTTGCTTCATATCTTTGTAAGCCCAAGCCCTAGGTCCATCAAATTTGGTCCAGAGGTAGCTTATGATGAGTACTTGCCAGTCAGTCACCTGTCACCTGACCTTGACCTCAATTTCACGGTCCAGCGACTACGTTAAAGTTTTTGGGTTACGACAGTTCCTCTGTAACTACTCATGGTAGGATGACAATATTTGGTGTATAGGTTGCTGATGACTAGTACATGACTGTCTGGTAGGTGTCACCTGACCTTGACCTCAATTTCACGGTCCAGCGACTACGTTAAAGTTTTTGGGTTACGACAGTTCCTCTGTAACTACGCATGGTAGGATGACAATATTTGGTGTATAGGTTGCTGATGACTAGTACATGACTGTCTGGTAGGTGTCACCTGACCTTGACCTCAATTTCACGGTCCAGCGACTACGTTAAAGTTTTTGGGTTACGACAGTTCCTCTGTAACTACTCATGGTAGGATGACAATATTTGGTGTATAGGTTGCTGATGACTAGTACATGACTGTCTGGTAGGTGTCACCTGACCTTGACCTCAATTTCACGGTCAAGCGACTACGTTAAAGTTTTTGGGTTACGACAGTTCCTCTGTAACTACACATCGTAGGATGACAATATTTGGTGTATAGGTTGCTGATGACTAGTACATGACTGTCTGGTAGGTGTCACCTGACCTTGACCTCAATTTCACGGTCCAGCGACTACGTTAAAGTTTTTGGGTTACGACAGTTCCTCTGTAACTACACATGGTAGGATGACAATATTTGGTATATAGGTTGCTGATGAATAGTACTTGACTGTCTGGTAGGTGCCATTTGACCTTGACCTCAATTTCACGGTCCAGTGACTACGTTAAAGTTTTTAGGTTACTGCTGTTCCCCTGTAACCAAGCATGGTAGGATGACAATATTTGGTATATAGGTTGCTGATGAATAGTAAATGATTGTCTGGTAGGTGTCACCTGACCTTGACCTCAATTTAACGGTTCAGCGACTTCGTTAAAGTTTTTGTATTAGGACAGTTCCTCTGTAACTATGCATAGTATGGTGACAATAATTGGTATACAGGCCACTGCTCATAATTAATGCTATTTACGTAATGCTTATGACGAAATTTATTTTCGTTACTGATGCGGAATTCAGGCGAGACGTTTTTCTGTGTCCACACTTGTTTATACCTATCATCATATATTACAGGTCACAATGTCATTTTTATTTAAATGACATTGTGACCTGCAAGTCATGGTTTGTACAGGATTATACTAAATGGTTTTTTTTTTATCATAATAATTAAAGTAATTTTTCAGTTGATATATTTATACCCCCGCTCGACAGAGTCGGGGGGTATATAGTGGTCCTCATGTCCGTCCGTCCGTCCGTTCGTCCGTCCACATTTGGTTTCCGGATGATAATTCAAAAAGTTTACATCCGATTTGAATGAAACTTTGGGATATTGTTATATATCAGGTTGGTAAGAAGCCTATTGATTTTGGGGGAAATCCGTCAAATTTCAAGGTCACAGTCCACGAAAAACGTTGGAAATTTTAACAAAAAAGTTGTTTCCGGACAATAACTCAAAAAGTTTACATCTGATTTGAATGAAACTTTGGGATATTGTCATATATCAGTTTGGTAAGAAGCCTATTGATTTTGGGGGAAATACGTCAAATTTCAAGGTCACAGTCCACGAAAAACGTTAGAAATTTTTACAAAAAAGTTGTTTCCGGACAATAACTCAAAAAGTTTGCATTCAATTTGAATGAAACTTTGGGATATTGTTATATATCAGGTTGGTAAGAAGCCTATTGATTTTGGGGCAAATCCGTCAAATTTCAAGGTCACAGTCCACGAAAAACGTTGGAAATTTTAACAAAAAAGTTGTTTCCGGACAATAACTCAAAAAGTTTACATCTGATTTGAATGAAACTTTGGGATATTGTCATATATCAGTTTGGTAAGAAACCTATTGATTTTGGGGGAAATACATCAAATTTCAAGGTCACAGTCCACGAAAAACGTTAGAAATTTTTACAAAAAAGTTGTTTCCGGACAATAACTCAAAAAGTTTGCATTCAATTTGAATGAAACTTTGGGATATTGTTATATATCAAGTTTGTAAAAAGCCTTTTGATTTTGGGGGAAATAGGTTAAATTTCAAGGTCACAGTCCACGAAAAACGTTAGAAATTTTTACAAAAAAGTTGTTTCCGGATGATAACTCAAAAAATTTGCATGTGATTTGAATGAAACTTTGGGATATTGTTATATATCAGGTTGGTAAGAAGCCTATTGATTTTGGGGCAAATCCGTCAAATTTCAAGGTCACAGTCCACGAAAAACGTTAGAAATTTTTACAAAAAAGTTGTTTCCGGACAATAACTCAAAAAGTTTGCATCCGATTTTAATGAAACTGTAAAATATTGTTATATATTTTGTTGGTAAGAAGCCTATTGATTTTGGTGGAAATCTATCAAATTTCAAGGTCACAGTCCATGAAAAACGTTAGAAATTGTTACAAAATGCGGGGGTATTAGTGATCGCTAGATCGACTTTGTCTAGTTTTTAAAGTATTGATAAAAAAATTATGCTATATTTTTGATTTGGAGAGAATATATCAGACATCTTTTATATATTTTAGTAATTGAGTTTTATTACATGTATTTGGTACACCTGGAAATATCTTGATTCATTTGGTATAGGATGCTGGTTAGAAAATTGCAACTAATGTACTTTTAATGTAAATATTTTAACTTCCATTTTTATAAAATTGAATAAAATCTGCTCTGTTGCAAGTATATTCTCATATTGTAAATTTGCATTATAACATGTAAAGATAAGATAGCCATAACTTTACTGGTATGTCTATGATTGTCCATATTCTTGATAGTACATTTACTCACAGTTTAACATGTTAAATAAACGTAAATCTTATATTTTTGCAAGTAGAATGTTGTGCATATGTTCAGTTACTTTTTAAACTTTGAAGTACATGTAAACATGTGAAAGAGATATAAATACCTCAAAGTACTAAATTTATTACATAGACTCCAGACTGGAGGAAGGAAATACGAGCACTATATATTGGCTGAAGTGATTTATGCAAAAAAAAAATATTAAAAAAATTAAATAAAATATAAGTGATATTATTTGGTGTATTGCTTCATTTTGAATAGGTATTTTAAAAAGTAATCTGTCAATATAACCAGACTAAGGACATAAAGATAAACAAGTCCGTAATTATGGTTACCTTTGAGTGTAGCAATAAACAGTTTTGTGTTATAATAATGTAATAGTTTTGATGTTTTCATATTAAGATAACATAAAACCATGTGTCATGCACAATCATAAATCATATAGACAAAGTTAGAAAAGATTGGAATTTTTTATTATAATTTAAGCAAAAAATTCATTTCATCTTCGTCATATAACAGATTGATGATGAAAATGTTAGTTTATTGTTTAGTATGATAAAAGTCTTTTGTGTCAATTGCAGTAATATATACATCTATATTTCTACTTACTTTATGATAATATACTGTCAGTTAAAATGTGTTATGCATAGCTTCTAGTATGTACATGTCTTTAATTTCCAGAAAATTTTGTCATTAATTTTGGTTGTTTCTTACACAAATTTTTCAAAATATCTGCATGGAGGATCAGACTGATTTTAAATGTTTTGTTTGTCATTCTTTGTCCTGTGGAACACAATCTATGAGGCTAAACAAGGAATGTATTGAAAAACATTTTCTCTCTGGAAAATTATTATGGTGGCTATGATTTATGAGCACTAAGGTGCAGACAAAGGTTTAATGAGTGATTTCAAACATAACTTATGGCTACATATCTTTGGGAATATAAAAGCCATCTATTACATTTATATCTATGATTTTTTAGAATATATTTGCTGATTTGGTCACATTATTTTAAAAATATATTTGTATGTGAATAATGTAACATATTGTTTAGAACAAATACAACAATAAAATGTACATCTAGTGTAGTTTGTGACATGCTTTTGTGTTACAGAGTTCAGTCCCCTGTTGGGATAACCCAAACACTTCAGTACCTGATGCTTCTTCATTTAATATTTATCACTTTGTTTGAAAGTTAAACACTCAGGATTTATTCATATTTTTTTTTAGTTACACTTGTTGTTGTCATAGTTACTGCTGATTAGTAATTAATGTTCTAATATTACTTATATCTAAATGGATATTTTTCACTTTCAATATCCTGTATTATTTTCTGGTTATTGATCATGAGGAAATATTTGTCTGTGTCAAGTTTCCATTTGACTTTTCTTTTGTGTTAATAATAATAATGTTTTTTAATTACAGTGGCCATCATTTGGCTCAGAATCTAGTTGGGTTGAATCCATCTGTTAGCGTTACACGTAAGTATTCAGACAATCAGTTGTTACATAGACTTATGTTATTGATTATATCTAACTTAACATTAATATAACAAAATATAATTAAAACTGTTTACACATCAATGACTTGATAAATGACAGTAAACTTAGTATAAGCATACCAAACACTTTTAATGCTAATTAATTTTATCTCAGTTAATCACAGCTCCGTGTTTTTATACTTGGCTTTACTGAGTATAACTTATAACTAAACATACTGTTACATTGCTGCATAACTTTATATGTATTAGTATAATCATTAACAATTTCTGATAAGCTGTATGTACTGTGTGTCTATTATTAGAAATGCTATCACTTGATGACAACTGCAATTCTGAATACTTAATCTTTAAGGCATTTGAAAAACATAACATTTCAATACTGGTACTAGTAAAGACTAACTTAACATTGTTTCTTCTTGAATTGTTATTTTAGGAATTTGTATCAAGTATGACTACAATTTATTTTAAACTTAATGTATTTCCACATATGTTTAGGTATATCCAATGTTGGACAGTCAGCTGGGACAGACCATTTAGATTTACCAGATGAAGCAAAGATTCCAAATATTGTCCCAAAGCAAAATAAAAAGCAAGGTAAAGCAATAAATAAAAAAACAAACCACCAATCTACCAAAGCAAAATAAAAAGCAAGGTAAAGCAATAAATAAAAAAACAAACCACCAATCTACCAAAGCAAAATAAAAAGCAAGGTAAAGCAATAAATCAAATGACAAAAACAAACCACCAATCTACCAAAGCAAAATAAAAAGCAAGGTAAAGCAATAAATCAAATGACAAAAACAAACCACCAATCTACCAAAGCAAAATAAAAAGCAAGGTAAAGTAATAAATCAAATGAAAAAAACAAACCACCAATCTCTTTATTTTATAAACTAACTAATACAGGTTTAGTGATAAAAACTTGCAAGGGACAAAGGGTATTGCAGCATATACTCTTCATAACTTTTGTTATAAACAAATTACATGTAATATAGGTTACAGGATAAGGACATGCAAGGGAGCATTAATTACTTGTACTAAAATTTTATTTAACAAATAAAGATATCTACATGTAGATGCTAATCGGACAGTCCTTTTGCTATCCTTTATGGTTAACGTAGTTAGTCATCTACTATTGATCACATGTTCTGTCAACATTGAGGTTGCGGGTTCATCTCACTGTGGACAGTGTGTACTTGACTAATTTTGATTGACAAGGATTGCCCATTTTCTTACCACAGGTCAGGGGTTTTCTACAGGTACTATGGCTTCGTCCCCCAATAAAATCTGGAACTATGATATAGCTAAAATATTGTTGAACGTGACATTAAACACCATTCAAACAAACAAATATACAATTCACTTGGACAGTCCTCATGCCATCCTTGTCTTCCATCCTCATTGTTTTCTTTATAAAATCTTCTCTTAAACCACTAATTATACACGAACATTGGTCTGAATCATCCTAAGAGTGTACCCAGCCTCCAACCAATATGGCCACTGATACTGTAAATAGAACATAGAGGTAGTTTGTCAAAACTTCCATGAATGATAAAACCAATTTGGGAAATTAAACTTATTTTTACATTTATAGGGAAATCTTCAGATACAGAGATCTTTGAACAGTTTACAGAAGTCCTACAGTATCCCCCGGAAGATGAGGTATGATGTTTTATTTACTAGTATAAAGCTAGTAAAGGTAAATAGAATTAAAATTGTATGTGCATGGAAATTGTCATCTTTGGAGACATCAGTTGTATATATTGTAAGAAGCTGCCTTTGGTATTTGAGTCCTAAGTTGTAATGTGAGATATCCTTCGATTTCAGGACTGTAGTATATGTTGTGAGAAGCTGAAACATGCCTCGGGGTATGGAGACATCAGTTGTTATAATCATACTGCCTTTGAACGAGGGTGTTATGGTAGATTATCACATGAAGAAAAAATTATCACCCGAGACGAAGTCGAGGGTGATAATTTTTTCTTCATGTGATAATCTACCCTAACACATGAGTTCAAAGGCAGTATGATTTTTATTATACTGAATGCCTTTTATCTAAAGAAGAAACGTGAACTACCATATAGATACTGTACTGAATTATATTTTTAATGGAAAATGCTCGTTTTACCAATAATTATTGCACATTTTCATGTATTTGTTGGGCCTCTGATATGTTTATGCGAAAGGACAAACGATGTGTACATAAATTTTAGCTGATGCGGCTTATCATTTTCCTTGTTGGCAATTTTCGTTCTAAGCGTGTGATAATTTATATATCATTCGTAAACTTCGGCTGGATCGGGTGACAATTTTCATGTTCGGCAATCTCCGGTCTGAGCGGGTGTTAATTTTTTTTATATCACCCGTTGGGACGAAAGCACGAGGAATTAACACCCGTTGCTATAATGGGCGGGGCTAAAATAGGAATCAGTAGAAATTAACACATGGTTACTATCCAATAAAAAGACATCATTTTTGCATGAAGTATAATAATATGTTATATATCCTTTTGTTTTCAGGACTGTAGTATATGCTGTGAGAAGCTGAACCATGCCTCGGGGTATGGAGACATCAGTTGTTATGTTATATATCCTTTTGTTTTCAGGACTGTAGTATATGTTGTGAGAAGCTGAACCATGCCGTGGGGTATGGAGACATCAGTTGTTATGTTATATATCCTTTTGTTTTCAGGACTGTAGTATATGTTGTGAGAAGCTGAACCATGCCTCGGGGTATGGAGACATCAGTTGTTATGTTATATATCCTTTTGTTTTCAGGACTGTAGTATATGTTGTGAGAAGCTGAACCATGCCTCGGGGTATGGAGACATCAGTTGTTATGTTATATATCCTTTTGTTTTCAGGACTGTAGTATATGTTGTGAGAAGCTGAACCATGCCGTGGGGTATGGAGACATCAGTTGTTATGTTATATATCCTTTTGTTTTCAGGACTGTAGTATATGTTGTGAAAAGCTGAACCATGCCTCGGGGTATGGAGACATCAGTTGTTATGTTATCTATCCTTTTGTTTTCAGGACTGTAGTATATGCTGTGAGAAGCTGAACCATGCCTCGGGGTATGGAGATATCAGTTGTTATGTTATATATCCTTTTGTTTTCAGGACTGTAGTATATGTTGTGAGAAGCTGAACCATGCCTCGGGGTATGGAGACATCAGTTGTTATGTTATATATCCTTTTGTTTTCAGGACTGTAGTATATGTTGTGAGAAGCTGAACCATGCCGCGGGGTATGGAGACATCAGTTGTTATGTTATATATCCTTTTGTTTTCAGGACTGTAGTATATGTTGTGAGAAGCTGAACCATGCCTCGGGGTATGGAGACAACAGTTGTTATGTTATATATCCTTTTGTTTTCAGGACTGAAGTATATGCTGTGAGAAGCTGAACCATGCCTTGGGGTATGGAGACGTCAGTTGTTATGTTATATACGTTTGTTTTCAGGACTGTAGTATATGTTGTGAGAAGCTGAACCATGCCTCAGGGTATGGAGAAGTAAGTTGTTATGTTATATATACGTTTTTCAGGACTGCAGTATATGTTGTGAAAGCTGAACCATGCCTCGGGGTATGGAGACCTCAGTTGTTATGTTATAAATCGTTTGATTTCAGGACTGTTGAATATGTTGGATTAGCTGAACCATGCCTCGGGGTATGGAGTCCACAGTTGTTATGTTATATATCCTTTGTTTTTAGGACTGCTGTATATGCTGTGAGAAGCTGAACCATGCCTCGAGGTATGCTGACGACAGTTGTTATGTTATATATCCTTATGTTTTCAGGACTGTAGTATATGCTGTGAGAAGCTGAACCATGCCTCGGGGTATGGAGTTCACAGTTGTTATATTATAAATCCTTTGTTTTTAGGACTGCTGTATATGCTGTGAGAAGCTGAACCATGCCTCGAGGTATGGAGACATCAGTTGTTATGTTATATATCCTTTTGTTTTCAGGACTGTAGTATATGTTGTGAGAAGCTGAACCATGCAGCGGGGTATGGAGACATCAGTTGTTATGTTATATATCCTTTTGTTTTCAGGACTGTAGTATATGTTGTGAGAAGCTGAACCATGCCGCGGGGTATGGAGACATCAGTTGTTATGTTATATATCCTTTTGTTTTCAGGACTGTAGTATATGTTGTGAGAAGCTGAACCATGCCCCGGGGTATGGAGACAACAGTTGTTATGTTATATATCCTTTTGTTTTCAGGACTGTAGTATATGCTGTGAGAAGCTGAACCATGCCTTGGGGTATGGAGACGTCAGTTGTTATGTTATATACGTTTGTTTTCAGGACTGTAGTATATGTTGTGAGAAGCTGAACCATGCCTCAGGGTATGGAAAAGTAAGTTGTTATGTTATATATACGTTTTTCAGGACTGCAGTATATGTTGTGAAAGCTGAACCATGCCTCGGGGTATGGAGACCTCAGTTGTTATGTTATAAATCGTTTGATTTCAGGACTGTTGAATATGTTGGATTAGCTGAACCATGCCTCGGGGTATGGAGTCCACAGTTGTTATGTTATAAATCCTTTGTTTTTAGGACTGCTGTATATGCTGTGAGAAGCTGAACCATGCCTCGAGGTATGCTGACGACAGTTGTTATGTTATATATCCTTATGTTTTCAGGACTGTAGTATATGCTGTGAGAAGCTGAACCATGCCTCGGGGTATGGAGTCCACAGTTGTTATGTTATAAATCCTTTGTTTTTAGGACTGCTGTATATGCTGTGAGAAGCTGAACCATGCCTCGAGGTATGGAGACATCAGTTGTTATGTTATATGTTATATATCCTTTTGTTTTCAGGACTGTAGTATATGTTGTGAGAAGCTGAACCATGCCGCGGGGTATGGAGACATCAGTTGTTATGTTATATATCCTTTTGTTTTCAGGACTGTAGTATATGTTGTGAGAAGCTGAACCATGCCGCGGGGTATGGAGACATTCAGTTGTTATGTTATATATCCTTTTGTTTTCAGGACTGTAGTATATGTTGTGAGAAGCTGAACCATGCCTCAGGGTATGGAGACTTCAGTTGTTATGTTATAAATCCTTTGTTTTCAGGACTGTAGTATATGTTGTGAGAAGTTGAACCATGCCTCGGGGTATGGAGACAACAGTTGTTATGTTATATATCCTTTTGTTTTCAGGACTGTAGTATATGCTGTGAGAAGCTGAACCATGCCTTGGGGTATGGAGACGTCAGTTGTTATGTTATATACGTTTGTTTTTAGGACTGTAGTATATGTTGTGAGAAGCTGAACCATGCCTCAGGGTATGGAGAAGTAAGTTGTTATGTTATATATACGTTTTTCAGGACTGCAGTATATGTTGTGAAAGCTGAACCATGCCTCGGGGTATGGAGACCTCAGTTGTTATGTTATAAATCGTTTGATTTCAGGACTGTTGAATATGTTGGATTAGCTGAACCATGCCTCGGGGTATGGAGTCCACAGTTGTTATGTTATAAATCCTTTGTTTTTAGGACTGCTGTATATGCTGGGAGAAGCTGAACCATGCCTCGAGGTATGCTGACGACAGTTGTTATGTTATATATCCTTATGTTTTCAGGACTGTAGTATATGCTGTGAGAAGCTGAACCATGCCTCGGGGTATGGAGTCCACAGTTGTTATGTTATAAATCCTTTGTTTTTAGGACTGCTGTATATGCTGTGAGAAGCTGAACCATGCCTCGAGGTATGCAGACGACAGTTGTTATGTTATATATCCTTATGTTTTCAGGACTGTAGTATATGTTGTGAGAAGCTGAACCATGCCGCGGGGTATGGAGATGACAGATGTTATGTCATAAATCCTTTGTTTTCAGGACTGCTGTATATGTTGTGAGAAGCTGAACCATGCCTCGGGCTATGGAGAAGGACAGGTGGAGAACCATGTTGTTTATCAACTGAATAAATGCAGTCATAAATTCCACAAACTTTGTTTAGTAGCCATGTATGACAATGGTTCAAAGGTCAGTATTGATTCATATGTCAGTCTTTATCCTGGCCATTTCAAAACCAGTATGTATACTTTAAATTGACTTTTAAAAGTAAACTCGCTCTGAAAATTTCAGATTTATCATTCTTTATGTAAGACAACACTAGAAAAAATTCAATCTAGGAACTACTTGTTTTTTAAAGCATCAAAAGATTAAACATATTTTTCCAACTTAATTGAATGTACATGTATAACAAGCAGACTCTAACTTACCTAATGATAACCAAAATGTCATCAAAGTTACCAAGGTATTAACATGTGCCACTTGTGTGTTTGTTCTAATCAAGACTGACATAAGTGGTGCTCAAAACCCCAAATATGATGAAGGACTAGATGACTCAGATGTTACAATATGTTTATTATCAAAATCCTGAAAAGTTCTACCAAAACAATGTTTTTGACAAACAATCATTGATTTACTCCAGAATAAATTTCTGCAGTAGAAGTAAAAAACAAAAGCACTGTACTGACTAAATTTGTTTTAAATTTTTATAGAATGGAAGTATGCAGTGTCCAACATGTAAGACTATATATGGAGAGAAACATGGCAACTGTCCTAAAGGTGTGATGGAGTATGTCAGACTACCTCAGCCACTGCCAGGATACTTGGACTGTCAGACTATCAGAATCATATATCATATATCCCCTGGTGTACAAGGCCCAGAACATCCCCACCCTGGGAAGAGGTTTAGTTGCAGAGGGTTTCCTAGAGTATGTTTTCTACCAGATAACAGTGAAGGGAGAAAGGTAAAATGAAAACATGGAACATGTTATTTTGTCTATTACAGCTGGATAGATAATTTAGATATTGCTACAGGAATGGGGCAGTAATAAATAAGATGTATTGGACCTGTAGACTTTGGAGAGTCAAGGTCATAATCTAAACATGTCTTGTGACGGTAATGGTGTTATTGTGTATGCTAAAGTATCAATTCATTTTGGAATTATATTAGCTGAATAAATGATTTAACTTTTAATTGGCTAAATTATGCCATTATGAAAAATGCATGGTATGCTAATGACCTTTTGATCAACTACTGTTTTTGTTTTATGAGACTGTTCCATTAGTTTATGCCCTCATATTTTTCCTTTCTAACACACTTGACTGGAAGGGTCATTTGAGCTACTGTCATTGCTCAGCATTCGTTATCACTGTTTGTAAACTTTTTACATTTCAATCTTCTTCCGTGAAAACAATGGGCCAATTGAAACAAATCTTGGTCACAATGTTTATAAAACCCATTAACCAATCAAAAAAAACTTTGTTTGTTTGGATGGTTCTTGATAAAGTTTGTTTTTTATGCCAATTGGAAATTCAAAGTGGCCACAACCACAGGACTTAGTTTAACATAGAAACCTATTGGAAAAAGTTTTAAAAGGCGTTTTCTTTGAAATTGGGTCACTAATCCAAACAAAACTTATCAGCAGTATTTATTGGATGATCCTCCATAAAGTTTATGTTTTTGCCAATCAAAAATTTTAAATGGTTGCCAACTTAGGACAGATTTAAGATAGGACCCTTATGAGAAAAAGATTTTTAAAGGGGGGGTTCTTCTCTGAAACCAGTTAACCAATGGAAACAAAACTTATCACTAGCATGAATTGAAGGGTCCTCTGTATAAAGTGTGTTTTTATGCCAATTGGGAATTTAAAATGGTTATCACAGCAGGACGAAGTTTAACATGGGACCCTATGGAAAAACTTCTCTGAAAACAGTTAAGAAATAACAAACAAAAGGTATTAGGAATATTAATCAGATGTTCCTCTTCAAATTTTGTTTATGCTGATAAGGCAGAACAAATGGCCACTATTACTATTATATTATTGCAAACTAAGTTTAACAGTGGACTCATCTTCTGTTTTATTTTGCTAATATGTTGTTCTAATTAATTGAGAGGGGTTTCTCCTCTTTAGTACATGAAGTTTAGATTTTGATCTGTAATAGGCTGTATTATATATCAACCTTTGATCATATAGATCTTTTTGATAGATGCATGGTGTAGTGATAACATCTGTCTGATTTTGGCTTTAAATCTTATCCTATCAAATAAAAATTTTTTTTATGCTTTTCAGATATTAAAGTTACTGGTGGTTGCCTGGAAACGCAGACTGACATTTACAATTGGACAGTCCACAACAACTGGTGAAAGTGACACAGTCACCTGGAATGAAATTCATCATAAAACAGAATTTGGGTCAAATATGTCTGGACATGGCTTTCCAGATGACAAGTACTTTGAAAATGTTCTCCAAGAACTGGCTGTACAAGGTGTTACTGAAAAAGATATATAATAAGATACTATGATAGATGTGTTATCCCTTACAGATTTTGGAGCTTAAATTTATAAAACACTTGAAGATTTTGTGATATTGTATCCTAATATATACATATGTAAATGCTATACCTGCATTACCTGTTAGCAGTATAATTATTTTATTTTACAATGTTTTGTTAAAGCTGATTATTAATTTACCAGAGGTAACTTTTTCAAAAGAAACTAGTCTATTTTAAAACTGTTCTATATTGGCTGTGAGACAGTACTAGTCTCCTCCCCTGACTGGTTTGATGTGTTCTCTGACATGGGATGTTTACAGCAAATTACTGGTTTATTTATTAACTATTTATACTATTATATGATACATAACAGCCAGAATTTTGCTTACTTATAAAATGTGGCCAATTGTTCCTTGTCAGATCAGCCATGGTACATGAGTTAAGATAATGTGTGGTATATATAGTTTCTTTTGTCACAGTAACTGTTCCAGAAACAAATTATGGGTTCAGATAAACTGTGCCATAGTTTAACATTCCTGCATTCACAAAAGTGTGAGATTTGTCTGACCATTAATTTGATGTTATTCCAATAAAGCACACAAATCATTTATGGATGTCGCTCCAATATTGGCTTCACTGTTAAAAGGTTGCACTGGACTCATCTTAATTGACAGGGATTGAAAGTTTTCCTGCTAAAGGTCAGGGGTTTCTCCAGGTAGTCGGGCTTTCTCCCTAATAAAAATGGGTGCCATGTTATAGCTGAAAAATTGTTGAAGGTGGCATTAAACACCATTCTTACAAACAAAAGATACTTGTTGTTATAATAAAAACACAAGTCACCTTGTGAAGCCACTTTGACATTTCCACATAATAGGCAGTCTATTGTTCTTGAATCGTTTT